>JBBGZY010002032.1:0-355000 GCA_037952925.1 Lithobates clamitans | reverse complement strand
GACCTGGGTTCAGTCTGGTCTGACAGAAGACGCAGGCTGTTGTAGGACCACAGTCTGGGGACATCTAGATCATCTGCTGGTGCTGTTGATCTCTGGGATTCTTGGACCAGATTGTGCTCCCTCTTATATGGACTCCGCAAGATCCCAATTTTCTTGTACACCGACTTTTTCCAGCGTTGACTTCCTCTTTATTTTATTTTGACCATGAATAAATGGATCTTTTTTGAGTTTAGCAAAAGACTTTATGTGTTTTCTTTTAAATCATTGATTTTACACACAATGTTAAATTAACAAGGGACAACAATCTCATTGAGTTTGAAAAAAACACACCAAAAATACATTACTAATGTTAATAATGTTCAAGTGGTAAGTCTTGAAAATAAAAAAATCTACATAACCAAAAACGGTGCTTTGGGTTAACTTTATCTAAAAACTAAAAAATAATCACTAGAAAAAAAAAAATAGAATAATGGGTTCTTTGTGGTAACTTTACAAACCTAAAAAAAAAAAAAATATAAGGGAAAAAGTATTATTAGTATGGAAACATTGTTTTTAAAAAGCATACTATATCATTCATGAGATCAAAGAGAAAAAGAATCCAGAAATCAGTTTGGGAGAACTCTGATTATGAACAGCAAAACACCTTCGTTCTTTAGAACATTCGTAAAGAAGAAATAAAATGCGCTGCATTCAACGATCACAGATTTTACAGCGTGATGAATGTGCTACCTACAATACGAACACTAGTTTTACTAGACCGAGTGCTTCCGTTTAGTTTTTGCTTATGAGCATGCGTAGTTTTTTTGTCCGTAGGACTAGCATACAGACGAGTGGACTTCGGGGTCCGTCGTAGTTACGACGTAAAGATTTGAAGCATGTTTCAAATCTAAAGTACGTCGGATTTGAGGCTAAAAAAGTACGTTGAAAGTCCGGAGAAGCCCACACACGATCGGATTACCAGCCAGCTTTAGTCCGTCAGCGTCCGTTGGACTTTTGTAGCTGAAAAGTCCGACCGTGTGTACGCGGCATAAGCCCTATATTAGGAGAGAAGGTTTGTGTGGTGAAGGCCCCTGGACTAGTAGATGGACATAGCTCCCAACTGTCCCTGATTTGGAACAAAGTCCCTCTGTCCCTCTTTCCTTCTCATTTGTCCCTCGTTTTGGTCTGATCTATATAGTTGTATATAGAATGCACTATTTATCTTTCATAAAGTGTTTCCCAGTGGTAAATCTTTCATTCAATTTCTAAATTGGATGACACAGTTCCCCACACACTGCTAATGTGTAAGGTAAAGTCTACAGGCTTGGAAAGATCAGTTTGTAAATGGATAGAAAACTGGCCAAAAGACCAAATTCAGAGAGTAGGGGTTAATGATCCTTACTCTGAATGATCTAAGGTTATCAGTGGTGTACTCCAAGGTTCAGTGTTGGGACCCTTACTTTTTAAAATCTTTATAAATTATAAAGGGTCTGGGATTAAAAGTACCATGTCAGTCTTTGCAAATGACACCAAGCTATGCAGTGGGAAAACGTGTTTACAGGATATCTCCAACTTACAGGCCGACCTCAATGCACTGTTTCATTGGGCAACTTTGTGACAGATGAGGTTTAATATTAATAAGTAAGAAGGCTGGCCTGAGGGGTACATATCCCTCCTCCCCTGTCTGATCAGGAGTTGGCCTCGCATTCAGGGTTGCAGCCGATGCAGGTCACTTGTTTTTTTGGCAAAGCGGCGGTCGGCTGCAGCAGTCTCGTGGCGGTTCCTCTCCTGGTGCTCATGCCAGGCATCATTGGAGGGGGGCTGCCTGCCTGCCTGCCCGCCCATCCATCCACCTACTTCTCCTGGGCTCATGCCAGCATCCTAGAGGGGACCGCCCGCCATCCACTTATTTCTCCGATGCTCATCCGGCATCTTTAAGGGGGGGCCCCGCCTGCTTCTCCTGGTGTGCCCGCCCCTTCACCCACTTCTCCTCCTGGGTTCACGCCAGTATCATGAGGGGAGGCGTCCACCCACTCCTTCTCCCAGGCTCACGCCGGTATCATGAGGGGGGCCCAACCACCCACTCCTCCTCCCAGGCTCACACTGGTATCATGAGGGGGGGGCTTCCACCCATTCCTCCTCCCGGGCTCACGCCGGCATCATGAGGAGAGGCATCCACCTACAGTGGGGACGGAAAGTATTCCGACCCCCTTACATTTTTAACTCTTTGTTATATTGCAGCCATTTGCTAAAATCATTTAAGTTCATTTTTTTCCTCATTAATGTACACACAGCACCCCATATTAACAGAAAAACACAGAATTGTTGACATTTTTGCAGATTTATTAAAAAAGAAGATTGAAATATCACATGATCCTAAGTATAAAGACCCTTTGCTCAGTATTTAGTAGACGCGCCCTTAGCAGCCACTTGATTTCAGCAAATGGCTGCAATATAACAAAGAGTGAAAAATTTAAGGGGGTCCCCACTGTAAGTCACGCTGGCATCATGAGGGGGGGCCAGCCACATAATTCTCCTGGGGTCACGCTGGCATCATGAGGGGGGTGCATCCACCTAATTCTCCAGGGGTCACGCTGGCATCATGAGGGGGGGCCATCCACCCACTTCTCCCGGGGTCACACCAGCATCATGGGGGGGTCGCCCACCCACCAAGGGTAGTTAGATTACAGGCTTTCATTGCAGTTTTCAAGAATCCTCTCAAAATGCAATGCAAATTTTGGTTAAAATCAAGGGTAGAAAGCAGTATCCACACAGTATGCCGGTCATACTGCTGACTAGCAAGTAACAATTTTTTATCAGTGTGCTTCAGTCATAGCGTGTTCAGTCATAGCGTGTCCAGTCATAGCGTATCCAGTCAGCATGTTACAATCATAGCGTGTTCCAGTCAGCATGGTACAATCATAGTGTGCTCCAGTCTGCATGGTACAATCATAGCATGTGTTGTTATAGTGTGTTCAGGCAGGGTGTGTTCAGTCAAGGCGGGTCGATCTAAGTGTGTTCCTTCACAGCGGTTCTGTCATAGCAGGTCCATCATGTTGATTCTGTCATAGCATGTGCTGTCACAACGGATGCTCTCATAGCTAGTTTTGTCATAGCGGGTGCTGTCACAGCATGTTCAGTCACAGCAGGTGCAGTCATAGCGTGTTCAGTCATATCGTGTTCAATCATAGCAAGTTCAGTCACAGCAGTTCTGCCATAGCGTGTTTAGTCAGAGCAGTGCTGTCATAACGGTTCCGTCACAGCGGTTCTGTCAGCATGTTCTGTCATAGCGGATCAGTCACAGCGATCCGTTTTAGCATGTTCTGTCTCAGCAGTTTCTGCCATAGCATGTTTTTGCCATAGCGCATTTTCTGTCATAGTGTTTTCTGTCATAGCGTGTTTCTGTCCTCCTCCTGGGCTCACGCCAGCATCATGAGGGGAGGCATCCACCTACAGTGGGGACGGAAAGTATTCAGACCCCCTTACATTTTTAACTCTTTGTTATATTGCAGCCATTTGCTAAAATCATTTAAGTTCATTTTTTTCCTCATTAATGTACACACAGCGCCCCATATTAACAGAAAAACACAGAATTGTTGACATTTTTGCAGATTTATTAAAAAAGAAAATTGAAATATCACATGATTCTAAGTATAAAGACCCTTTGCTCAGTATTTAGTAGAAGCGCCCTTAGCAGCCACTTGATTTCAGCAAATGGCTGCAATATAACAAAGAGTGAAAAATGTAAGAGGGTCTGAATACTTTCCGTCCCCACTGTAAGTCACGCTGGCATCATGAGGGGGGGCCATCCACATAAATCTCCTGGGGTCACGCTGGCATCATGAGGGGGGCGCATCCACCTAATTCTCCAGGGGTCACGCTGGCATCATGAGGGGGGGCCATCCACCCACTTCTCCCGGGGTCACACCAGCCTCATGGGGGGGTCGCCCACCCACCAAAGGTAGCTAGATTACAGGCTTTCATTGCAGTTTTCAAGAATCCCCTCAAAATGCAATGCAAATGTTGGTAAAAATCAAGGGTAGAAAGCAGTATCCACACAGTATGCCGGTCATACTGCTGACTAGCAAGTAACAATTTTTTATCAGTGTGCTTCAGTCATAGCGTGTTCAGTTATAGCTTGTCCAGTCATAGCGTATCCAGTCAGCATGTTACAATCATAGCGTGTTCCAGTCAGCATGGTACAATCATAGCGTGTTCCAGTCTGCATGGTACAATCATAGCATGTTCTGTCATAGCATGTTCTGTCATAGCGTGTTCCAGTCAGCATGGTACAATCATAGCATGTTCCAGTCAGCATGGTACAATCATAGCGTGTTCCAGTCAGCATGTTACAATCATAGCGTGTTCCAGTCAGCATGGTACAATCATAGCGTGTTCCAGGCAGCATGATACAATCATAGCGTGTCCAGTCACCATGTTAAAATCATAGTGTGTTCTGTCATAGCATGTTCTGTGATAGCGTGTTCTGTCATAGCTTATCCAGTCATAGCGTGTTCCAGTCAGCATGTGACAATCATAGCATGTTCCAGTCAGCATGGTACAATCATAACATGTTCAGTCAGCATTCTACAATCATAGCATGTTCTGTCATAGCATATCCAGTCAGCATGTTACAATCATAGCGTGTTCCAGTCAGCGAGTCACAATCTCAGCGTGTTCCAGTCAGCATGTTAAAATCTTATCATGTTCCAGTCAGCATCTAACAATCATAGGGTGTCCAGTCAGCATGTTACAATCATAAGCATGTTCCAGTCACAGCGTGTTCAGTCACAGCGGGTTCCAGTCACAGCGGGTTTCAGTCATAGCGGGTTCCTGTCACAGCATGTCCCAATCACAGTGTGGTTCACTCATAGCGTGTGTTGTTATAGTGTGTTCAGGCAGGGTGTGTTCAGTCAAGGCGGGTCGATCTAAGTGTGTTCCTTCACAGCGGTTCCGTCATAGCAGGTCCATCATGTTGGTTCTGTCATAGCATGTGCTGTCACAACGGGTGCTCTCATAGCTAGTTCTGTCATAGTGGGTGCTGTCACGGCATGTTCAGTCACAGCAGGTGCAGTCATAGCGTGTTCAGTCATATCGTGTTCAATCATAGCAAGTTCAGTCACAGCAGTTCTGCCATAGCGTGTTTAGTCAGAGCAGTGCTGTCATAACGGTTCCGTCACAGCGGTTCTGTCAGCATGTTCTGTCATAGCTAGTCAGTCACAGCGATCCGTTTTAGCATGTTCTGTCTCAGCGGTTTCTGCCATAGCGTGTTTTTGCCATAGCGCGTTTTCTGTCATAGTGTTTTCTGTCATAGCGTCTTTCTGTCGTACCGTGTTTCTGTCATAGTGTGTTTCTGTCATAGAGATCATGTCGTAGCATGTTCTGTCGTAGCAGGTCAGTGCCATGCAATTTGGCATAAACCAACAGCCATTTCATCTTCATTTGTTTCCATGTCTCATCGTACCTTTCGTTCATGTTTCTTTGTTTACCTAGGTTTAGTTAGCTAGTGCTCACATTGCAGCATCTGTCACATTTAAAGATCCATATGGGCTGAGGTTTCATTTTTTAAATGATTGTTGACCACAATCTTCTCGCCCGTATAATACACGTCATACAAAGCACGTCTTCATTTCATTACACCTGTACGACTATCCACCACGGTCTGTGGGTACACTAGCCCTGAGTGTTACGTTTCAATTACCTATCTCTGCGCTGCAGTTTACTCAGGCTCACTTGCTTCATACGCTGGGGTGGGGGCATCAGGGTCATTCACGGGCTGTGGTCTGGTCATTACTGCTCACATCCTTATACTCAGGTAGGCACAGAGGGGTGGCGTTCTCATGTCTGGTTGTCTGTTGTCAGTTTTCTCTAGGTTGCGCCTCCTTGGGTTTGGGCATACCGCATGTTTCAGAAGCAACTAATTCAGGTTCATCCCTTCAACCTCACGTGGGGGATCAGAGCATGGTAGCATCCATCATCAAGGATTTGGTCCATACTTCAGCACATAGCGGAGTTTGTCACTGGAGTTTTTCTTTCCCGGCCACATCCGGGATGGCGGCACGCTTTAGATTGTTTCCAATTCTGTTCCAGATACTCTTATCTACCAGCGTGGAACATGTTCTAGGCATCATTCTTTAGCGCAGATTCATGTGGGCTAATATGCTCTCCACAACCTGTTACGGTTGCTAGACAGGATGGAGCAGATCGATGCTCACTCAGTCAGAGGCGGGGTGTCAGCGCACCCCCAGCTCCTGCTCTTCCTACATTCCTGCAGGCAAGTCAGCATCCCCTTAGTGCACCAATCTTATCAAGCCTTCTGGTTCAATATGTCTGAGCCAAGTAATGTTCCTTTTCAGGGTCTGTGTGGGAATCTCCCATCCGGTCTTCAGACAGCCCCCACTGCAAGAATTTTCAGGCCTACACATGGGCCTCATCACTATCTCATCGAGTCTTTTGTGTGTAGTATCTTGGTTTCAGCAGACAGTCATACTTTCATTGCCAATCGAGTTACTGGAGGCAGTAATTTCCAAGGGGGGCTTGGTCTGGTTCTTCACCTTCGTTCTGTAGGTGGTGAGTCGGCCCACCGGGGTGTCCAATGGCAAGTTTCCAATATCGTTTGTTATTTTTTGGCTGCCCTCTTTCCTGCGGAAACATTTTGATAGAAGTACTCGTCTGGGGATTTCATGATTCAGCACTTGCTACAGTTAGGGGGAGGGGGTGATTGGCTATCCAAACTGATATCACCAATGCTTAAAGCTACTTCCATCAGACTTGTCCGATCCCCAGCCTGTTCCAACAAGGGGGGGTTATAGTCACTTTGGGTATACTGAATCATGCCACGAGACTTATTCCCCAGGATGGAGTCTGGCCCTCCTTCCCCTGTTCAGGACTCCGACTCGGTTGTCCAGTTACAAGCAGAAGCACCACCCAATCATATTATGTGGGACCAGTTTTCTGGTATGGTTTCTCCATGTTTAAAGATGCATATTGCCATAGTGCATTGGCCTTATCTGCCAACTCCATCAAACACATCCATCAGGTATCCAGTACTTCAGACTCCTGCAACTCCTGCCAGTTCGTCCATTTTTGCGGCTCACCCTCTCACTTCCCCATACCAAGTATAGATAGGCCAGGGGTTCATGGGAATTTCACAGGACTACTTAACTGGTGTCCGTTTTTGAAGTGTTCAATCTTTTCAGCCATTATTTCTTTTCTCGGGCCAGCCCTTGCTCGCTTTCCCCCACATATCCTCTCACTACAAGCAGTTCGTTATCATGTCTGGGTTTTCTGGGGCATCAAGCATAATCCAATCATTCATGGGATGTTTATTTGGGTTCTGGGCAGCTTTGCAGGTTTCAATAGGGGGTCCCTTCTTATCATTGAGTTATGGGACGGTGGTTTTCCTCCTGTCATAGCGAATACATTCCGGATACATATACTATAGCCATCCGGGCGCGCGCTACTTTACTAGACGGTTTGTTACCTACCCTTCATCAAGCTTTCTTATCACACCTAAATTCGTGTCTTTTTGCCCTCTTTCAGGCATACCAAACATCTAGGCCAAGGCACGCCTCAGGCCTTGGTAGTTAGGGTATCGCATTTCGAAGTGAAGACTCTGACTACAAGTAAGAGGCCGGAGGCCAGCCTGTATTTGTAGGAGGAGTCTGAGGGGTACATATCCCTCCTCCCCTGTCTGATCAAGTGTTGGCCTCGCATTCAGGGTTCCCACCCTCCCGTTTCCCCCAAACCTTCATACATATTTAAACACATTGTACATGTTTCATATTCATACATTCAAGGTATGCCTTCTTTCAGGCATACTAACCACTAGGCCAAGGCACACCTCAGGCTTTGGTAGTTAGGGTATTGCATTTCCAAGTGAAGACTCTGACTACAAATGTAAAATTATGCACTTGGGAGCTAAGAATATGCATCATACATACTAGGGGGAGCACAACTGGGGAATCAATGATGGAGAAAGATCAGGGTGTTCTGGTAAATCCGTGCAAAATCCTTTCTTGTATTAGGAGAGGTATGGAGTCCAGAGAGGAATATCATTTTGCCCCTGTACGAATCATTAGTAAAACCTGATTTGGAATATGCAGTTCAGTTTTGGGCACCAGTTCACAAAAAGGATATTGGAGAACTGGAGAAAGTACAGAGAAGAGCAACCAAACTGATAAGAGGCATCAGCTATGAGTAACAATTAGAGGAACTGAATTTATTCTCTCTTGAAAAGAGGAGATTAAGGGGGATATGATCAACATGTATAAAAACATAAGGCCCCATTCGCACGGGCACCGTCAGTTTAGATACGTTAAAAACGTATCAGTTCTTATCCGTTGCTTCATCTGTCTTCTGTTCAATTAGTCTCCATTTTCATCCGTCTTCCTTTCCGTTAACATCCGTTTACATCCGTTAATTTACCCGTTTACATCCGTTTTTGCATCCGTTTCAATCTGTTTACGGCAGTATCTGTGGCTTTGATGACATTACCCAGAAAGCATTGATACTCCCATGCTGCATTGCAGATTTCAGTGAGTGACTTGTCCTTGCTGTGTCCTTCCTTTGTCCTTATCCTTGTGTGTGCTATCTGCGTTGTGCGATGGATTCCAACAATTTTTGGGACAGCGTGACATTGTTTTTCATATTAGCCTATATATAGAGAAAGGAGAGCAAGAAAAAGCAGATTGTGGCTAGGACCCACCCCATGCTACTGAAGCGACCTTCTGAAGGTTTTGTGGCTCTGCACTACGCTCATCTCCGACAGAATCCCACAAAGTTTTTCAACTTCACCAGGATGACCGTAACCACATTCGACTACTTACTGGACCAGCTGCACCCACGGCTGCAGTGGTGAAATACCAACGTGAGACGTTGTGTACCTGTAGATGAAGATCTCTTAGTGACCTTGAGGTAAGAAGTCATTCATTTATCAAGTGTCTTTTTTTTTTTTGGTCTACTGCAGGGGTTGGCAACCTCAGCCCTCTAGCTGTGGTGAAACTATAAGTCCCATGAGACATTGCAAGACCCTGACACTCACAGGCATGACTCCTAGAGGCAAAGGTATGATGGGATTTGTAGTTTCAAAACAGCTGGAGTGCCGAGGTTGCCTACCCCTGGTCTACTGTGTGTGTGTGTGTGTACAGGCATACCCCACTTTTAAGTACACAATGAGGTTTATTTACTAAAGCTGGAAAGTGCAAAATCAGGCTCACTTCTGCATAGAAACCAATGAGCTTCTAACTTCGGCTTGTTCAATTAAGCTTTGGTAATAAAACCTGGAAGCTCATTGGTTTCTATGCAGAAGTGAGCCTGATTTTGCACTTTCCAGCTTTAGTAAATAAACCCCATTGTGTACTTAAAAGTGGGGTATGCCTGTATACAGTATGTATAGATAATAAATATTATATCCATTTATGTGCCAGTAGAATGTTTTGTTACTTAAAAAGCTAAAAAAGATGTTACATTTTTTTCAAGGTTTCTTGCAACTGGCCAGTTCTATACCTCTTTAAACCATTATTTTTTACTGGGCATTTCAACTATATTGGAGATAGTACATGATACTTGCTTAGCCATATGGGAAAAGCTGCGTCCAGCAGTGATGCCATTACCAGATGGAAACATGTGGCGAAGAATAGCAGATGGATTTTGGAATCGAGCAAACTTTCCAAACTGTACCGGAGCCCTTGATGGAAAGCATATCTGTATTCAAAAGCCTCCATGTTCCGGGTTTAGATTTTATAATTACAATAAATAATTTTCATTGGTCCTCATGGCTATCTGTGATAGCAATTATAAATTTATCGCTGTGGACATTGGGGCATATGGCAGCAGTTCTGATTCCAGAGTGTTCTGTGAGTCTGTAATGGGTCAAAGACTGCAAGAAGGGCGATTCAACATACCATCTGATCAGCCTCTGCCTGGAACTGAAGGACCAGACCTGCCTTTCGTGCTTGTTGCAGATGAGGCCTTCGCACTTTCTCAGTATCTGCTTAGGCCTTATGCCAGAAGTAATCTGGACGACAAGAAGAGTATCTTTAACTATCGGCTGAGCCATGCAAGATGCCTCATTGAATGTACATTTGGCATATTGTCCAGTAAATGGCGTATTTTCCAAACACCTTTGCAACTCAGTCTTGAGAAAGCTGGGTTAGTAAATTAGGCCTGCTGCATTCTGCATAATATTGTTTGGAATAAGGAGGGCATACATGTTGAGGAAGAGGAAGAGTTCAACATGCTCTCCGTACAGTACAGCAGAGTACGTGCAGGGAGATCCTACATTACCATGTGGGAACTGTTGGATAGCCACATGGTCTAGTGTCATATTTATTATCCAGAGTTTGAATTGGATCTGTCATAAATCCGATACATATCTGTTTCCTATTCCCAAAGATCACCCAGGCTAATCCTTGCAATTCCATGGTTTTAAAGGGGTTTCTTTCTGGTGGATACAACCAAGCATTTCCTTTCCTGGGGGCGGTCTGGAATATAGTTTCTCAGCTCTTGGCTCCGGACCGTCTATTGCTATAACGCAAACTTGAAAGGGGCCATGGCTGACAGGATGATTGATGATGGTGGCTGACAAAGATCAAAGAATCAACAGACACCTAAAGATTGACATGGACAATGCCAAAGTACAGCAGGACAGACAGTACTGTTGAGAAAGACTGCCCCATAAATACTGTGATTAGTCAAGAGTATAGATGGCATGGCAGTGGGGTTGGGTTTGAATGGTGTATGATCGAAGTATAAAAGACTGAGCAAGGAAGAGAAATAGCCCCTTCCCCTTTGGATCATAGCTTGGGACTATGCCTCAGTCTTCCAGATATCTTCCAGCTATCTCATAGCTTTAAGAAACAAAGCCTCGCAGAGAGCCTTGTGATAAGTATCCTTGATGTTCTTGTATTATATGTTCTGATAGTTGGTATGTGTTTGTAATATCTTTCTCTAGTATTTCATGTTAGCTTCTTATTTCCTTGGGAAATAAATAAGACTTTATTACTTACAAATTGTGTGTTTGGTTGCATAGCTAACCTTGTATTATTGTGATATTAACAATAACATGTGCTCAGAGTTTAATAGACCAACTAATTATAGGGACTAGACAAATTAATACACAGATATATTATTAATTATTATATCGATTACTTCAGGAACAATATGCCAATTACTTTCTATCTCCACCAGGAGATGTTCCATGGCAATATCAATATATGTAATGCAGTGCAAATTTTAATAGTTGTACAAATATGTCCTAAACTGCCATATGAAAATTGCTTGTGTTATGTTTGCTATTTTTGGGTATTTTATTGTGTTTTGATAGCATAAAAAGACACAAAAGCACATGATATGTTCAAAACTGTTTTATTTTTATTATTCTACATAACCTGTTTAAAATAAAGGATTTTTTATCTAACTTTTTTTGTCAAAGTTTTAACAAAGTATAAAATATGCAAACTTTCCAAAAATTCTTTATTTAACATAAAAACCAGGTTACAAATCCTCATAAAAAGAGGTGGAGGATGAGGAAAATGAAGTAGCTTAGGTAGGTTAGGAAGAAGAACCAGAGCTGGTTTGGCTATTAGCTTGGGAAACATCGGCAGAATTTGAGCTAGTGTTTACACTCGCAGGATATGTTCCCTGTGAGGAATGAGCAGGAGAGGAACTTACATAAGAAGGCCTCTGAGTATTGTGCATTGAGCTGTATGAACGCACAGGGGTCTGTGGATAGGATGGTAGATATGGCTGGGCCAGAAGGCATGGGGACTCATACAAATATTGATGATATGACCTCTGAGAGGGTTCATACTGGCTAACAGTGGGTAATGGCATTCCTGACTCAGCAGCTCTAATACATCCCCCCACATAATTAAATATACCCATATGTATCTCAATCTGCCTCTCTGCTGGTGCTTTTTGAAGTGTATGATAAATTGATCTCAGGAAAGACGCATTTGAGTTATTTGGATCACTGAATGGATCCTTACTATCCTGTCTTTTAAAGGGAGTCATCTCATCCATGAAGGACTTCATGGCTTTGACCATCTCAGGATTTTCAGGCTTTTTGCCACGCCACGAGGAACGTGATGTTGTTGGACTGTGATGACTAACCTGTAGGGAATAATATGCCGATTGAGAAATGCAATGATGCCTTGGTGTACATCAGATAAAGCTTAGTAATCAATAGTATGCTTACATGTACTGATCTTTGCGAAGTGCTTGGACGTGCACTCGGACGTGCTGTCTCATCCACAGACTGGGACTGGCCTTCTCCCTCTTGTGTGGCTTGCTCACCTCCCTATACTGTTTCTGTCTCAATATTTTCAGTGTTCTCCTCACACTCTGAGATGTTTGATGATGTACTACAATAAAAAGGAGGAATATTTGGTCACAAAACCTTACTATATGGAGACCTCCCTTTTTCACTTACTAGATGGAACATCCAAACATCACTTACGGTCTAACGTCCATGACTTTCCTTAGGAAGGACAACATTTTGAAGAAGACTGATTTTTTCTTTGTGGTAGCCCTGGAATTGTTGCACACTCTGCCTCATCATTCAAATCTCTTCGAAAACGGTCTCTCAGAGAATTCCACCTTCTCTTAATTTGGAATCCTGTAAACACACATTGAGAAAGAATTTGAGTAAAGATTTTTATTTTGAGTAAAGTGGCTAAGAAAAAACTCTATAACCAATAGGACTCATAGTCTGTGGAGGAGTCAGCATGCCCTTGCCTATTCACAATATTAAACATCATGTGCACAGAATGCTATCAACATATTCAGATGAACAGCAATATTTTTATGCTTAGGTCACCACAAATTGAGCGTGCAACAAGGACAGCAATAGACACAAAAATTATGTCCTTCAGGGACAAGGTAGGCACACTTCAGAGAGTCCAGAAAGGATGTGCACTGACCTCAAATTCATATGCATTACTACAAACGGTATATAACAATACATACAAAACAGAGACTGAACAGTACATAACTCACATGTTTCCATAATCTAATGATTCCATAAAAAACAGTGACAAGAGAGCATGCTGCAGTTGGGCAACACTTACCACATTGATCACGCTATTTGGGAGTCATGGTGGACCAATTTGGTGTCACAAGCTTAGAGATTTCATCCCATAGTTGCTGTGTTCTTACTCTGTCACTGTGGTTTTCACCGATCTCGACGTAGCGTTGTACATTAAAAAAAAACAGGATAAAATCGGAAGCGGAGGTTAACAGATGGTAACAGATGGTCATCCGTTTGCCAATAGGAATGCATTGTCGTCCGTTGACGGATGGAAGAAAAATGGATAGATGGTCCGTTCGTGTGAAAGGGGCCTAAGTGGTCCATATAGTGAACTTAGTGGTGAGTTATTCACTTTACGGTCATCACAGAGGACAAGGGGACAGGGTTTCTTCACAGTAAGAGCTGTGAAAATGTGGAATGGACTATCTGAAGAGCTGGTTCTGGCCAGCTCGGTAGATCACTTTAAAAAAGGCCTGGATTCTTTCCTACATGTACATAATATAACTGGATACTAACATTTATAGGTAAAGTTGATCTAGGGAATATCCAATTGCTTCTCGGGGGATCAGGAAGGAATTTTTTTCCCCTACTGGAGCAAACTGGATCATGCTTTGCTGGGGTTTTTTGCCTTCCTCTGAATTAACTGTGGGTTTAGGATTGTGTATATGGGATTGTATGATTTAATAATTTTTTTACCCTTTTATTGGTTTAACTCGATGGACTTGTGTCTTTTTTCAACCAGCCTAACTTTGTAACTATGAAAAAGGAACAGTAGTGGTAAAAAAAAAGCACGTGGGTGTTTAACTAATCCTTTTTTTTTTTTTATAATTCTCCTTTAAATTGGTTGTAAAGTTTAATGCTGTACTTGCATCTATAAGTAAGCCTATAATAAGGTGCACCGTTCAGGAGATATTTAATATATATGCAGCCGATGGCGTCATCGGCTCATGCACTCTGAAGGAACGGCCACCCTGGCCATTCCTTCAGAATCCTACGCCATAAATGATGGTTCCCCCACGCATACACGGGAGTGAAATCATTGCAGCTCTGGCCAGTCACACAGCCGGAGTCCGTGGACCCGGAAGGAAAATGAGTGAAGATGGAAGCAGCCTCCAGCAATGACATTGGATCGCTGGAAAGCGTTGTTTTCAGATAAGTTTCACGTAATGTGTTAATATGCAATGCATACTAGCACATAATGACTTTACCTTGCAGGTATGAAAAAAAAAGCACCTCTGATTAGGAAAGGGGTTGCCTGGAGGCCCTGGACTAAGAAGGAGGGTGCCCTGAGGCCCTGTACTAGGTAAGGGGGTGTCTGGAGGTCATGGACTAGGAGAGGGGGTGTGTGGAGACCCCAGACTAGGACATTGATTGCCTGAAGGCCCTGGACTTGAAGGTGTGCCTGAAGACCATGTATAATTCAGAGAGAAAGAGCCTGGAGCTAAGGCTGGGCCTAAGGAGACCCTGCCTGGGCCCTGGATGGTGAGCCTGGAGTCGGTGAGTTCACAACATATTTGGGGACATTTATCGATTGTTGCAAGTATTGGCAAACAGGAGCGGAGAAACAGGCGAGTAGAATTATAGGGATCTGATAATGTTAAATTTTATATATATATATATATATATATATATATATATATATATATATATATATAGAGAGAGAGAGAGAGAGAGAGAGAGAGAGAGAGAGAGAGAGAGAGAGAGAGACTGTCGCTTTAAGAATTTATATTATGCTTGATTTGTTTATTTCCTTCTTAGATGCTTGTTTCAATTCCTGGGACTCAAAACTGTTGGATATTTGACGACACAAACTACTGATAAGAACCCAGACAGCTGCTCAAAATAGGCCTTCATACCAAAATCTGAACTGACCAGATACTGCTGAATCTATTTTTTTGCCAGTCACGTGATGTAACCACCTATTTAACTGTTCCCTTGCTATTAAGAAGATATGAATGCTGATTGGACTAAACTATATGATCACACCTATAACACGCCTAGTGCTTTTGCATATTCATAAAGTATATATTGTTAAACTTGATGTTTTTAAGACAGAGACACTTCCTTCTTCGTTCGGCCTGGTATTTCTGAATATTAGTGTGTTGTGTCTCTCCACTGCAGTAAATAAAAAGCACCTACTTATCTTAAGATCTGGACTCACTATCTCATCATCCAAATGTCTTGTTTAGAGACTCCCTAATCTGATTTAACAGAATGGTGCCTTAACTCGGATACAGTCCAATGGGCTCCCGGCCAGAGAGACAAGAAACTCACGTTGCGCAGACAAGTGGCCACGGTAAGAAACTGTTATTGTTACTTATTCTGCTCTCTGTGGTGAGTAATTAGTTGGTGTCTGGGGTCCATTGGCTGAAGGAGTCTTATGCTGTTGATGAGATGGTGAAATTAAGGTAAAAATTAAGTGTAAACTAGAGTAATGTTGATGTTACACAGTTTGACCCAAATAACTCCTTTACTTTATCTGTTGCAGAAATAATAGAGCCAATAATAATTATCAATGTTAATGTTTTTTTTCTATGCTTGGGTTGTCAATAGATTTATGAGACTTGTGAGAAGGTCTGACCAGGGGACTGTAGTAGTAAGCCTGTGTGGCAAGTAATGCCTATGTGGCAAGTGTACAGACCTGTGTGGCTAAGTGTAATAAGTACCATTTGACAGCTACTGTGTGTAGCCTGGAGAAAAATATATATATACATTTTTGAGTGACGACCCACAAATTGTTAGAGACTCAAGAGTGAGGACTCTAAAATGGGAGCACAGTTCTCCCATGGACCTCTCGTTGCAGGGAGAGGTAAAAAAAAATGTCACAAGTAAGTCCTATGACTGACATGACAGACAGAAAGATATGGACAGTGGTTAAGAAATTACACCAAGACTATTATATGATGGACTAAAACAGAGCTGATCTAATACCAGAAGGAGTTATGATCAATTTGGGTTTCTGTGTATGTTAAATTTTATGGCAGATTAAAAGAGTTAGACAAGGTGATGAAATGTGTACAATATTGGATTTTTGAAAGTATGAAATGTGATGAAACTTTAACTAGTTATGAGCCTGTCAAAGTATTTATAATGCATATCACTGATGGGTCTAGCAAAAGAGAATTAGACCAGGCAATGCAAGTGTTATCTAAATGTTTGAGAAGCAGAAAAATAATGCTACGTATGTATGATTGTAAGATTTCACCCCCACCCTTTGTGTTTCTGTGTAAGAAAGGAGTGAGGTCCCCCCTCTCCTTCACATTCCTAAAAGGTAGCCATGATTATTATAATTATTTAAATGTTTAGATCTCAATTCTAGCCTACTGAGCGTGAAAAGGGAAAAGGTTCCACACACTGATTTAGTTTTTCCGCATGCCAGAATATTAAAGGAAGCACATGCCAGAAGTTATCAGGTTATTGATGGTTTAAAGCAGTAGATAGAAAACATGAAAGTGAATTGCACTATAAAGAAAGTGAACAGAATGTTGTAGAATTATTATCAAGTGGATGTGAGACAAGAAGAGGCTGAGGATGTTTTTGATTACTTTAAACATGTCCAGACCATGGCAGAGACAGTAGGAGTGGATCTGGCTGACCGCACTAATGTTACTGCCATAGGTTGTAAGAATGCTGTTGTGGTGGGACTCAGAGAAGCAATAAGGAAACGGTTGATGGCAACAAAACCAGAGTGGAAAGGATTTGAATGGTCTTTGCTGAGAGAAGTGTGCAGTAGCTTTGAGGCTCAGGAAGAAGAAAGAAAAGAGAAAAGGCTAAATGCTTTTGTAGCCCAAAATGATGGTCAAGGATCTGTTTCTCAGAAACCTGTGAAGATATGAAATATATGACGCACATATAGATACCCACTCAGAGTTCCTCTTCAATAAGAAAATGTATTTCTTGTGTTTCTTAACAAAATGTTTCTGAATTCTTTCGGTATTGCAAAACATGTTTTGCTTTTGTGCCTTAATTGCTCTCCGGATGACATGAAATGTTCTGCCAGTAATATGATAAAATTCTCGGAAAAGATGTTGATATTGAAAGTCCCTATTTATAAGTTAAGTACTCCCTTGGTGTAATCAATCTTTCTTCTGTCAAACTAACCTTTCACTCAATGATCTAGTTAAGGTCATGATGACCAGATGTAATGTTGAAACAATTTGTAAGGAATGTATTGTGTAATGTGTAACTTGGGCATGTGCCCGTCATAGACTATAATGTTGTGATTTCCTATAAAAGGCTGTATCAACTTGTATTCTGTATCACATTCCCTTGGAAGATGTGATCCTCTGTACAGTGCATATTCTGAAGTAAACATACATTAAGACGAATGCAACTCGATTGGCGTAGATGTCCTTTATTTCAAGGCTCAACATAACATTGGTGACCCCGGATCGTGTCTTCTTATCTGCATCTCCACCACCGGCTCTCGCCCCACACCAGGAGGGACAGCAGCAAAGAGGCCTCAGGTGAGAAAACTTTTATTTTCTCATATTAAATACTGTCTTTTCTGTGTGGTGTTGAGGTGCCAGGTGGGGAGCGCGGCTACAGAAGGTAAACACGTTTTCCTTTGATTTTACTTGCATTCTGTCTGTGTATGATTACTGAGAATGTTAAAAGTACCATTTAAAATTAAGCATGCAGAAACAGCTATTCTATGTACTTGCCTTTTCTCCTTACCCCCAGAAATGACAATGTATATATTTGTGTAATAAGGGATGTATAAGCGCATGTATCACAATTTCTGAGAGTGAATAGAAGTTGGTGGATGTTGCACCATCTGTATGTTTTTTTGTACGTTTGTGGTCCTAAGGCGGATAGGTTTGCCTTCAGCGGATAGCCACAAATGGGTGAATGACCTGCTGCATGTTCTCTGGTGTAGGGAGTCTAGATAGGGACTAGCCTATTACTCAGAAAGGAGACGTCCTTCTGAGAGTAGAACGAGTGAGATATCTCAACTTATGTACTGGGCTGTTGGTACACAGCCATAATGATAAACGGTGGAGCTCTCTGTCCCGGAGTTCCAAACTATTGTCATTTCTAAAGCGAGTAACAAGAAACAGCGAAAAATATGGGAAACCTATTTAATAAAAATATTCTACCTGCCATGAATAACTTTGGGTTAACAAAAGACAGAGCCAAGAAGTTAGTGAAAATAGCAAAGGCAACAGGGCTAAGTATTGCTAAATTACACCCAAGTGCTCCTATCATCAAAATGATGGTGAGTGGAGACCCAGATGCCCTGAAACACCATGTAAAATGGTGTAAAATTACTAAAAAGGAGTATAAAGGGTACCCCACTAAATGGTGGCCACCAGAGGGAACCCTCAGTACACCTACAATTGATGCATTGTTTATCTTGCTTTTTAAAATGTCTGACTGTGGGGGATTGAATGTTTAGCAGCTTGGGAAGAAGCATCTAGAAAAGATGTTAAACCACCCCCCTACAAAATGTGTTCTGAAAAAGCTACTTTGCAAAGGCTCTGTGTCAGTGAGTGAAAGAACAGTACAGACAGAAGCTGCTGCTACAGTTCCTGACATGGCAATAAGAATTTAAAGAGAACTAAAAAGAAGAAATGTTGTAGAAAATGTAAAAGAAAGTGTAAGAATGTATGTGGATGTATTTGAATCCTGCAATAGGTTCACGGATGTGGTTAGAAAGCATGAGGATTGGATCCCAGTAGATGAAACTGCTTTGTCCAAGACATGGTCTGGTTGACAGTTTCATGGAAGGATTGTTACAGGAAGTTAGAGAATGGAGAAGCCATCGCTATAACTAATGAATATTGAATTTTACAGAATCTGAGAGATTAATAAGGATAGAGATAAAAATAAACAATAATGAATGTATAACAAGTTCCTGTACCGGGGAAAGCAGCACTGCATATGGAAAGTATTGAGGTGTAGGTCTTGGCTGTTCAAATTGGAAGGGAAAGACAAGCTAAGTCTAGCAGAACTAAGATGTATGTTAGAAATGTCCCAAGAGTGGGGGCTTGGGTTCAGCAGATAGTGGAGTGTAGTGATTTGATTAATGAAAATTTCATTCCTTCCCTGAGCTTGCTGTCTTGAATTTGGGACAAAATACAAAACCAATGATTGATGTGTCAGTTAATGGTTTATCTATCCTGTGTTTAATAGATAAAGGCGATTCAAAGAGTTTGTTAAATATATGTGATGACAATTTTTCCACTTCGAATCAGCAGGTAATTTTGGTCAGGGTAAGTAATGATGTAATTACTGCCAAAGTCACTGAGCCTCTATAGGTAAGAATGGGAGGTCAGTGTCATAAATGTTCATTTGTTTTATCGCCACACTCCCCTGGCAGTCTGCTAGACAGAGGTATACTAATAAATATAGGAGTAACTATAGTTTTAACCACTGAAGGAATGGGAGTAAAACATACTTGAAGTAAAGGGAGACTTTAGATTCGCTCCTTATGCCAGCACTTTATTAACCCCAAACAGGAGGGGCTTATTGATCCAGCAGTCTGGATTACTGGGAATTATCACCAGGCTATATGGAAGTGGCCGCAGTGAAAAGTCAGGTGGAATCTGCCCTGCGATTAACAATAAATAACTGGATGAAGGAGACTGAATCCACCATTATAGGTCCTTTACTGGAAGTATTAAAGGGACATGCCAAGGTGCCAAGGGTAGTTACAGGTTTACTGAGGATGAATTAACTCCAGCAGGGAAGTATGCTTTAAAAGAAATCAAAGCAACTTTACTGACAGCCCCAAATCTTGGGTTACCTGACTATAGTAAACCCTACTAATTATTTTGTGCAGAAGTTAATGGACATGCTAATGGGGTACTAACACAGCAGTTTTGTGACAGTTTTGTGATAGGCATAGACCAGTTGGCTACAGTTGGCTAGTTATCCACTGGATAATGTAGGACTTCCTGGATGTTTAAAATCGGTGGCAGCTGCTGCCCTGCTGGTGGAAAAAACAGCTAACATAGTATTGGGAAGTAAGTTAAATCTTATGTGTCCACATGATTTAGAAGCAATGCTTAATAGTGTATATACTAAGTATTTTTTCTTTCTGTGCAGAGAGTGACTCATTGTCATCTAGTGTTACTGTCAGCTTCAAACCTGTGTATCCAGCGGTGTCAGACTCTAAATCCAGCTACCTTTTTGCCTGAAACTGATACTGATGAACACATTGACCATGACTGTACTACAGCTATTGACAAAATGACCAAACCTAGACCTGATTTACAGGATGTTCCCATAACAGGATTGCCTCCCCCCCCCCCCTGCCAAACCTCTTTGTGGATGGATCATCCATTAGAAGGGATGATGGGCTCACATTAGCTGCGAGTGCAGTGGTGAATGGTGAGGGAAATCATTTACATGCTTCGATCCTGCCAAATTCCAAATCTGCGCAAGCTGCTGAGTTAACTGGGTTGTGTGTCGCTTTAGAATTAGTGCAGGGAGACACTGTTAATATTTACAGTGATTCTGTTTATGCAGTTGGAATACTGCGTAGCTTTGCTCAGCTATGAGAGGCGCGAGGGTTTTTTTTTTTAAACTAAAGCAGGCACACCATTAGAGCATATGGATTTAATCATCAGATAATTAGCAGCAGTACAAATGCCTTTGCATGTGGCTGTTATTAGATGTAAGGCACACACTCATTCAGATGACAGTGTTTCAAAGGGAAATGCTTTGGCTGATGAATATGCTAAAGGAGCAATCTAGGGATACCCATCCAGTGCCATGCATATATATTGTTTCTGACTGATTTACACATTTTGTCTGTCTTACAAGAGAACCTGCCTCACAGACCATCCTGGTGCTCCAAAGGGGCTGTTTATGATGAAGATGGCCTGTGGACTATGAAGGGGAAAATGGTTGCTCCTCCGACTCTGTTTCCTTCTTTGTTTTCTTTGAGTCATGGGCCTTGCCATGTCTCAACAGGAGGGATGTGTCGGGTTACTAACAGGTGAAAAGGCACTGGTGCACCCCAGGGGTTCAGATATATGCTGCTAAAAAGATTTATGAATGTGTTACATGCCAAACCCATAACATTGGGAAAACCAGTACCCACTCCTATGAAGAATATTCCACATACTGAGGAGCCATTTCAAATTGTGCAAATTGACTTTTCAGATATGCCCCCTTGTGGAAAATTATGCCAGAACTATAGTAAAATGTCTCACTAGAGAAATGATCCCTAGATTTTGGTGTAGGTATAGGAAATATTCTCCTCAGACAGAGGTACACACTTTGATAATAAACTCATGGAAGTGGTAGAAGTGGTAAGTATTTTAGGAATGAAACATACCCCATATAGGCCTATAATGGGTTGGTGGAACGCAGTAATCAATCTTCAGGAGACTGGGTGTATATTAAGAATCACACACCATGGACCTCATTATCTCCCAGGTGGAAAGGACCATTTTAAGTCATTCTTGTGTCCCCTACGGCAGTGAGGTTGAGAGACTACAAATACTGCGTGCATGGTTCGCATTGTAAAAAAACTGTAGATCCCGTGGATAATAGGGTCCAGACCTCGGTGGTCAAGTATTGTTCTGTTCCTTTACCTTACAGACACCCCCACTGACCTGTACCCTGGCAAGACAACAGCATGTATCTTCTAGGGCCTAAACCTGATGTAGGTCTCTGGAGTATCATTCTCTGTGGTAAAACAGTGGTATGGATTACAGTTATGGCATGTGAATGGATCCAACAGGACGACCAGGGTAAGATATCTGATACTTTCTCAGTAAATACAACCATGTTGGAAGAAATACTTTGAATCTAACCCTGAGCATCGTGAAGAAGAAGAGAAGTAAATGAGTACCATGATCAGTTTGCTGAACCTTTTCATAACTCGTTTGTATCTATGAACCTGCAGGCTGTGAAGAAATTGAACATTAGTGATTGCTGAATATGCACACATGCCCCTATCTCATATCAAACTTTACCATTATTGGGTGTTCCTGGCGGGTTGCAACCTTGAGCTCAATTGAAGCTCTTAATTTTATCCTTAACAGCTGGTGCCGAAACCTGGGAGCTTCAGGCTACAGTTGAAGCCAGACCGCGATAACGTTTCAAGCGGCTAAACTGATAAGACATGAGAGGGGGTTTGCGCAGCCCTAACAGTACGGTAAGTTTTTTATATTCTTACCACTGTACGACTTTCTTGTCTTTTGGTTGACCGCTGGATTCTGACGGTATGCTGAGACTGTCTTAGAGGCAGGAATCATTACCTCGTCTTTGGGCTGTGGAACTCAGCAGGCTGAAAGTGCTACATGTGTGTATGTGTGTTCTCATCCACAGATGAGCTGTCGGCCTCTGGGATGAGATGTTTCCTTGAAGCAGATGGGTATAAACGGGTTACTCGAGGTTTGTAGGACCTCTGAGGGTTATCTCAGCTGCTGGTTTTGCAGTCTGAAAGTGTTACAGATGTCTCGCCCCCAGACGAGCTGTCGGCCTTTGGGGGTAGAGGTATAACAACATCTATAAACGGGGTTAAAGGGGAGTTGTCTGCCCCTGTGGTTTATCTCAGACTGCTGAAATTTTGCAGTTCAAAGAGTGGCAGGTGTGATGTCCTGTCCTGAGTGTATTTGTGGTTTACTGTTTGCTATACACGATACTACCCCTGATGTGTTTGTTCTTGTTCTGAGATTAACTGTACATTACAGGGTTATAGCAAACAGTAGCAGTGAGGAGAACAGCGTTATGTGCCCCCACCCAAGGAATTTGTTGATAAGGAGCAGTGAGAAGAATATTAACCCATTAGTTGTACGTATTCTCTTCTCAAGCCGTTAGCCGAGAAACAGATAGAGAGAGAGAGAAAGGAATGTTAAAATGTGATATTGTGAAGAATGTGATATTGTGAAGAATAGGAAGATGTTGAAATATTTAACAAAGTTGAATGAAGTGGCGAAAGTTATGTTGCTAAGGAAACAGGGAGAAAAATCCTGTGTGATAAAGAAAATTAGATAAAGGAAGTTAAGAAAGATGGCGATTGTACTATATTATGTATCACAGAGTTAAAAATATGTGAACCACCGCGCTATGTTGGAACTTGAAACAAAAGGAGGGGAGGGACAGCACTGCCCTCCGCCTAACAACCACTCCTTTCTCACCACCCCAGCCCAAGCACAACCCACTGTGACAACTCAGCCCGGCGTCCATCTTACTGCACCCATGCCTTCACTTCTTACCCAGCCCAGTGCACTTCCTGCTGGCGGCCATCTTGGTACACCCAGTAGGCTCAAATACAGCCGATACCCAGTCCTTCCTGTTTTAAACCAGGATGGTTCATACCACACACCTGTCTTCCCCAATACGGAAGCACCACATTCACAGGCCGGATATGTTAATGATGAAGAAGCGTCTGAGTGGGAAGACCAACAACAGGCAGCAAGGCCACCCACTAATTTAACCCCCAATCCGGCTCCGGACTCACAGTTCTGAGAGGATCTCAAACACATGCTGGCAATTGTAAGAAACAGTGCCCCTTGCCAGCCCCCGCCCCAACAACAGTCTCGGTTACCAGTAGGGGCACCAGTGATATATGTCGCTTTTACTCCATCACAAGCAGCGGCCTTAGTGACAAGTCTGCCTGACCCAGAGAAGCAGCCAATTCCCTTCTACCACAGAATAGTGCAGATAAAAGAAATTTACTCAGCTGCCTGGAGAGACTTGATCAGCCTATGCCAAATCAAAGCAGGACATGTCTTTTGGCCGGTCATGCAGACGGCCTTCAATGATACCTGCCTGACAAGTGTCACTTCCTACACCTCAGGCGTGGAGTTCTGTGCACAACTCCACGACTGGGCAAAGGAGAAATTGACGGGTCAGACCACCACAATCCAAGATATTACCCAAGATAAAGGGGAGTCTGAAGAAGTATCATGCTAGACTCATACAGGCCTTTGATGATCAGAACTTCTCCCACTATGAAAAGACACACACACACAAACACGTTTCCTGTGTGGGAGTGGATAGGGTGCCCCGCTCCAGTCCACTTGCTGAGCCACTCCAAGTGGGGACATTTTCTGATTTGCTTGTCAGATCCTCTACATGTCCCTTGAATCTACTAGGAGCTGATGTGTTGTCCAGACTACAGGCCTCAATCATGTACACGCCTAAAGGGGGGTAAAGTTACATACTCCCCTATCCTTAGAAGATTCATCTGCTTTGTGTTCTCTGCCTCACCTGATGACACTTCATGAAGCAATTACTTCAAGTTCAATACTGCAGGAAGTACTTGACAGAATCCCTGCGTGCCTATGGTCCACTGAACCACAAGACAATGGTCACTTAAAGGTGCCACCGATTTCAGGCAAGCTAAAAGAGGGCGTATCATTGCCCCGGAAACCACAACACCCCCTCAAGTTAGCCCACGCTGCAGGCATGTCAAATGGAGCCCTGATACCCTGTACATCTCAATGCAACACATTTCCGTTCTCTAGGAAGAAGAAGAGAACCCCTAAAAGAGAACTAGGTACCTGCGGTGGATGCCTTTGACTGCAAAGTACCTCACAGTGGTGGACCTTACAAACGCTTTCTTCAGTGTCCACCCTCACCCCTCCTGCTGGTACCTTTTTGCATTCATCCACGGAAAGAAACGGCAACATACCTAAACAGTTGTGCCACAAGGGGCACAGAACTTTCCAAGCCAGTTTGCAAAAGCTATGGCTATCATCCTTGACATATGACAAGAGGAACACCCGGAAGTGATTCTCTTCCAATATGTTGATGACCTTCTCCTTTGTGCAGCTGACTTACCCCCTGTTGAAGTCACCTCAGAAAGCCTGTTGTGCTATCTTGCCAACCAGGGGTGCAAACCTCAAAACCCAAATTGCAGTGGTGCTCAACATCTGTCATTTTCCTTGGACACTGTTTGTTCCATGGGGCAAGACACCCCACTGAAGACAGGGTGCAAGTAATCTCTGACATCCCACTGCCACAAGGCCAGAAATCCCTTTATGCCTTCCTTGGACTAATTTCCTAGTGCGGAGCATGGATTCTAGAAGCCTTCCTACTGATGCTCTGCAATCACACCCCTTCCAGATGTCTCCTGTAGAAATATCTAAGTTTGAGGCCCTCAAGTGCGCCATCTCTGGCGCTAGGGCTCCCAGACTATGACAAAATGCTCAAGCTCTTTGTATCCGAACGTCTGGGACATGCTGCAGGTGTACTCACCCAATCACATGGCATCAGCCTACACCCCATAGGATATTATTCCTGTCGGCTGGATGCGGTAGCATGAGGAGGCCTATTGTGTCTGCGAGCTGGCTTTGCTGCACAAGCCTTGCTTGACAAAACTTTGAACTTGGTCCTCGGACACTGCCTCGTTCTGCTTGCTCCCCATGACGTTGTTGCCATATTCAACCAAGATCCAGCCGAAACACTTGTCCACTACCAGACACTTGAGACTCCTGTGTTCCCTCCTACTGGACAGCATTACTCTATTAAGTTGTCAAACACTGAACCCTACCACCCTTCTTCCACTTCTCGAGGGGGGAAAGGAGGAGGAGTAGAGTCTTGACTTGTCACCCCATGACTGCATCGAACTAATGTGGCTGGAAACCACGTATCTCCCCCCCGTGAGTGAAATACCTCTGCAGAATTCAGACCTAACAATTTTTGTTTGCTGATGAACGTGGCAAATACCACACAGGACACGTGGTCACCACTAAAAACACAGTTCTACAAGCCTTACCACCGGTGATGTCTGCACAGGAGGCAGAGCTGTAAGCACTTACTACAGCATGCAAATGGGCAGAGGGAAAAAGAGCCAACATTCATGTGGACTCAAGATATGCTTTCAGCATTGCCCATGATGATTGCATTATCTGGAAGGACAGAGGATTCCCTGGCGGCTGCAGGAACACCTGTGAAAACTTGATGGATGCCTTGCTTCTCCCAACCCAAGTGACTATTCTGAGTAAAAGCACACGACAAACTGAACTCAAAGGAAGCTCGAGGCAATCATCTAGCCAATTCAGCTGCCAAACAGACAGCTAGTGGTCCACGGGAAGTGGACAGCAGGGTGGTAGAAGAAGACCACCCCATGCTTACCTTACAGACTCTCCCAGTGGACAGAGTTTATCTAAAATAACTTCAGGAAACAGCAAGTCCGGATGAGAAGGAAAGCTGGAAACGGAGAGGAGCAACTCTCAGAAATGGACTATTCGAGTGCAACAAGAAGCCTTGTCTACCCAGGAGTAGGTACCCAGCCGTGGTGCAATGGGCACATGGAGCTGCCCACTTGACAAAGACTTTTATGAACTCTCTTATCAACAAGTGTTGCACCAAGAGTTACTCCACTGACGACAACTTCTGCAGATCATGCATTATCTGCACCAAATGTAACCCAGGACACACAGAAAAAAACACAGAAGAAGCACCTGGCAAAAGCCCTATACCCCATTCCAGAGGATGCAAATTGATCATTCTCAAGTGCCAAGAAGTGGCAGATTCGAATACGCCCTAGTGGAAGTGGTCATGACTGCCAGGACCACAGCTAAGAAACTAGTGAGTGAGATAGTATGTAGATTTTGGGTCCCAGAGGTGATATTGAGAGATCAGGGCCCAGCCTTAACAGCAAGCTTAACAGCTTTTAGCCCTGATTGTATGCTGTATTCTACATTTCGTAAAAAGTTAATGAGCAAGGCTGTAGACAATAACACACCTACTTTTCTCCACCAAGAAGAAGAGGACCTCCTTATGATGGAAGATGACAAACCCTTCACTCCTCTACAGTCACTCCCTGTCCATAACCTCACAATCCTATAGGGTTATAGGGATAGATAGCGCCTAACTGCACCTCTCCAGCTGTATCGAGGAGGGTAGTGAATAAGTTGCTGCCTAACTCTATATACAGCCTAAAAGAGTTGCTGAGGAGAATGGGCCAGGCGAAGTAGGACCTTTAGTATTAGGGACAGAAAAGTGAAATTAGCCATAAGATATTGGTTTGATGGGAAGGATACCGCTTGGAGTACAGACAGATACAAGCTACTACAGGATTTAACTCAACGTCAACACTCCAGACAAAACAATTTGAAGTTACTGATGTGTTTATAACGGTATAATTCCAAGAGAGCATGTGCTGCGCCACCAGGGAATTACTTTATCTATGGTAAAAAGGCTTACACTTGGGTTCCATTAAATTCCATGGGAGTGTGTTACTTTGGTAGTGTGAAGGAATGTGATGTAAATAATAATAATAATGTCTATTTTCTTATGTGCATACATATTTTTCTCCTTACTCATTATATAAGTATTACAGGTTTGCTCTGTTCCTATATTTTCTCAAGATGGCGGGTACACCATACATCCCACACATCAGAAGAACGCGGAACTGAAGATAAAACCAGGGACAGCCAAACCTTGTTATGAAGATTCTCCATTTTCTTATTTTATCTTAACCAATTAAAAGTACCTATTAGACTAACATAGCAATGACGTATTTTTGTGTATAAAACATTAGCACCGCCTTGAATAAATCAGAAGTGTAAGAAGTAATCCTGCTGTGAGCGTGTTTCAGAGAGTTTTACTTTTATATGCATGCAAATCCACACTTGCCAATTAGAGATAGCAGCAGATAACCTTGAGCTCGATTGAAGCTCTTAATCTTATCTTTAACAGTAGAGTCATACCTGCTACGTGGTATATGGAGGATAATGAATTTAAGGAAACACAGGTACATAAAATATCCATACACTTCCAGCATAAGAGAGATCTGCCTCTTCAATCCGACACTGGCGCTATAGAGGAGACCAGTGAGGATGATAAAGTGTCAGATGTTGAGATGTTGAGACGGAGGTTGTTTGGTTACCCACTAACATACCATTATGTTGAGCCTTGAAATAAAGGACATCTACGCCAATCAAGTTGCATTTGTCTTAATGTATGTTTACTTCAGAATATGCACTGTACAGAGGATCACATCTTCCAAGGGAATGTGATACAGAATATAAGTTCATACAGCCTTTTATAGGAAATCACAACATTATAGTCTATGATGGGCACATGCAGATAAAATGCAGATTGCCTGACAGGCATAGCAGAAGAAAGAGGGAGATGGTGATAAATGACTAGTAAAGCAGCATTAAATTTTTGAGCACACAGAAGTTAATTTGTGCATTTCTGAGATGGATGGTAGGGACACTTGTAACAGTACGCTTTCCACAACTAAGTGATCAGGAAATTTCATACTTAGTCAATTCTGGCTCTGCCCGGACTATAATTCAAAAGTCCGCCTACCAAAAGACATCCCCCTTACATCTGGGCCACTAGCAGTAGGAAACGCCCCCCATACAAATTGGAATTGGAAGCCACAATATGTTTCATAAGCTGCTTGTCTCTGACGCTGTACCATGCAACCTATTGGGTAGAGACCTACTGAGGTACTTACAAGTCTGTCTACAGTATACACCCAATGAAGTAGAAGTACATGTTGGAGAATTAGCTGAAGAAATTATATGTGGATTGACAGCAATTGAATTAGAGCAAGGGATTGAAGGTAATAGTTGCTCAAATACCTGATATTCTCTGGGCCAAGGGAAAATATGATGTAGGACTTCTACAAGTCCCTCCGGTTAAACTCAAAATCAAAGCAGGAGCTCAAATCCCACGCATACCATGGTATTCACTGTCAGTAGATCAACTCGCTGGTGTACGAGTACAAATAAAAGAATTACTTGAAGCTGGTGTCAGAAAAAAAACAGAAAGCAGAGCACAGACGCCATTGTTTCCTGTAAAGAAAAAGGTCAAAAAGGGAGAAAAGCCATTATATCAAATGGTACATGATTTAAGGGCCATCAATCAAATCATCGAGGAAGGCACTCCTGTTGTCCCAAATGCCAAAGGAGAGCCGAGAACTCTTTTCTTTCCGGTTTGAAGGAGAAAATGTTTATGCTCATCTGATGCTAGAGACCAGCAACATAAAGAAAAAGATGGTGACGAAGGCAAAGTGGGGGCTGGTGCCAGTACTTTAGCATTAAGTTCAACTGAGAGGTGTCCAATTTGTCTGAACAGTCTTTCCCTGGAGGCTGGCTTTCCAGAAGTATATTGTCACATTTTCTGTATATCCTGCCCTGTTGACCGCAAACCCTTTCAAACCATGTATGAAATAGATCCGGTTGGTGGATGCACCAAGATCCACATTGTGGCAAGAACACAAAAAGAAAACTGCAGCTGCAACCCGTGCCAGTGGCGCTGTACAAAAGGGAAGATATGATTTAGAATGGATGTTATATAGAAATATGCAAACTAAATCTTGAAAATAGCAAGGACAAAACATTTGTCATCAGCAAGGCTGAGCGAGTATGAAGCAATCCTGCTTGAATTAGGAGAAATAGAAGTAAAAAGATGTACTACAATCAATCCTGCCAGCTTTTACCTAGAGAGAGAAGACCTCGAAGAGGAGGGTGACCACATCCGCTTAAAACTTATGGAAGAAGAAATGCAGCAAATCTCCTCAGGACACTCCTCTTGAAAATCCTGATCTGACCTTGTTTGTAGACAGTTCACGCCTGTACAAAGAAGGAGTCCCAAGAATGGCATATGCGGTGACAACATTGGAGGAAGTGATTGAGACCCAACTACTCCCTTCATCACTTTCAGCACAGGTTGCCAAAGTGGTAGCACTCACCGGAGTCTGTGAGGCCGCAAAGGATCAAACATCTACACTGATAGCAAGTATGCTCTCAAAGTAGTCCATGATTATGGACCCATGAGGAAGAACAGAAGATTCACAACTACTGCAAGAGAACCAATTCAAAACTGGAAATATCTTCAAGAACTTTTTGAAGCAGTCACCCTTCCAAAGGAATTAGCCATCCTGAAGGTCAAGGCATATATTGCCAGGAAGACTGCTGAAACACCAATGGAAGCAATCATGACCCTAATCACTGATTTTGCAAAGGAATAAGAAGAAGCCCGTAACAGTTGGAATAAAAAAGAAGACAACAAATACTCAAAGTAAAAGAACTGATTAGGAAATTACAAGAATTTGTACCTGATGATTGGAATGAAATCATGAAAAGGGACAGAGCAAACAAGAACCAAGAAGGACTCTTGTGCAAGGAAAATGGAATGTGTGTCCCACCTCAAACGGAGAAGATGATCATGCAACTAGCCCATGGCCCGAGTCATGTAGGCCCTAAGGCAATGGAAAGAAACATAAGCAAGACTGGATAGTTTATTCGATACTCCAGAAATTCATGTCAAGACTTTGTTGAGGGATGCATAATCTGTGCTAAAAATAACCCAGGAAAACAGACCAGAGTAACACAAAGATATTTGGCCAAGCCACTTTTCCTTTTCCAAAGACTTCAGATTGATTACATCCATTTGCCCATATCAGGCCAATATCAATATGTTTTGTTGTGCGTAGACATGTTTTCAAAATTAATAGAAGCCTGACCGGTGGCTAAAGCAAATGCCAAGACAGCAGTAAAGAAGCTCCTTTCTGAAGTAATATGTCACTTTGGAGTCCCTGAAACCATAAAGAGTGACAGAGGAACTCATTTCACTGGACAGATCATGCAAATTATATGCAAGGACTTGGCAATTGAGCAGGCCTTCCATGCCCCTAGCCCATGGCCCAAGTCATGTAGGCCCTAAGGCAATGGAGAGAAACATAAACAAGACTGGATAGTTTATTCGATACTCCAGAAATTCATGTCAAGACTTTGTTGAGGGATGCATAATCTGTGCTAAAAATAACCCAGGAAAACAGATCAGAGTAACACAAAGACATTTGGCCAAGCCACTTTTCCTCTTCCAAAGACTTCAGATTGATTACATCCAATTGCCCATATCAGGCCAATATCAATATGTTTTGTTGTGCGTAGACATGTTTTCAAAATGAATAGAAGCCTGACCGGTGGCTAAAGCAAATGCCAAGACAGCAGTAAAGAAGCTCCTTTCTGAAGTAATATGTCACTTTGGAATCCCTGAAACCATAGAGAGTGACAGAGGAGTGACAGAGGAACACATTTTACTGGACAGATCATGCAAATTATATGCAAGGACTTGGCAATTGAGCAGGCCTTCCATGCCCCTATCATCCTCAGAGTTCAGGGAAGGTAGAAAAATATAGTGGAATCATTAAAGAAAGGCTAGCTAAATTAATGCAGGAACGGGAGGAAGGGTCAGTAAAGAAACAGTGGCCAGAACTGTTGACTCTGGTTCTTTACAGCATCAGGAATACCCCTACTTTAGGTAAGAGGACTTGTGAGATTTTGTTTGAGGGCCCACCTAAGCCAGGGTTGTATTTTCCACATCAGACTGCTGTAATGTATAATGATTATGTTTTGTTATGTAATTGTCTAATACAAGCAACTAACTGCGATGCACAAGTTTGTTTTTGATTCAATTCCAGATCCAGATCAAGTAACTGGAACACATGATTTACAGCCAGGTGATTGGGTCCTAGTAAAAGAACGTGTGAAAGTATCTTTGGAACCAAAGTTTGAAGGACCATACTAAGTGTTCCTGACAACTGCTACAGCTGTAAAGTGACGTGGATACATGCCAGCCATTGCAAGAAAGTACAGCTAATTTCAAAAGATGAGTAAACTACTGTTATGCCTTTGCTTGATCTTAGCAGTCAAGGCTATAGAGGAAAATCACCTGTACAAATTACACATGCTAACAGGCATAAGGAGTCATTTGAGTAATTGCTAGATATGTTCACAGACAGTTCAAAAATAAAAGGCACCCACCCATTTACTTTTATTTTGAGTTTAAGCCATACAAAGCTGCCAAAAATTCCAGTATGTCTGGAAATACCACAAATGTTCTATTATTGTGAAAATACATTTCTTGATCATACATCACGGGACACAGAGTATTCATTACATAGTGGGTTAGATAGGCACCATCGGTGATTGGACACTGGTTAACTCCAATTAAGGAGAATTCCTCCCCTATATAACCCCTCCCATACGGGGAGGACCTCAGTTTTTTCACCAGTGTCTAAGGTGGTTGGTCACGTAAGACATGTGCTGTGCAGAAAGCTCCAGTTTGGTCCCTGCGGGAGCTTATTGGGCTATGCTGACCGGATCCATATCTCGGGCCGATATTTTGACTCCCAAAATGGTATGGTACCCGGGCCTCATCATCCGAAGAAACAAGGTTTTGTCTGTAAGTCTCTCTTTGGAGGACTGGGCTCTGAGAAAACCAGGCTTGGTGTACTATTAAAACAGTGGCACGAAAGTTTCTGGCAGAGTCTTTTACAGGTCCAGGTAAAGAGGTTTCTTTGAGTAGGAACTCAAAAAACCCTGAAGGTTGGCACAACGCTACCCGCCGTGATGGGTGAAGGCTGGAAACTGTCTGTTCTTAGCAGTTCCTGCGGCAGGGACAGGTAAGAGAAGTTAATCCTATATATATGTAGCAATAACTCTCGGTGGAGCTGCTGGTTTAAAGCGGGCCTGTCCTCTTATCTCTTTACCCTTCTTAAATTGTTCAATCCCCTTGGCACAGCTGTAGTGCAGTGTTGTAATGATATAAGTATTGACTTTAACCCACAATATACACTTATATTTATATTTACCTCTACCTGGGTGTCTGTAGCTCCACCTGCAGGAGAAATAACAACACTGCACACAAACTTCAATAATAACCAGAAATAACTTCTTTCTTTGAGTAAGTAGTATGTTTATATAAATGGGTTATTACAATGACTACACTATCACACCAACGTAGTGCAATAGTATAGCAAATAGTTATGACAATTGATAACATACACAAATATACCTAATTGTATATATCTATACCAGGGAGCTCCCCCTGCTCTAAACTGTAAAGTCACTATACTTGGTAAATAAATGCAGAGCCCTGCAATAAAAAAGATAGTCTTGACGTCTTCAGTCTTCGCTAGCTAAGAACTTGTAATTGTAATCCACAAGGGGTTCCTCTTGGGTGTTGCGCAGTGTAAGGTAATACAATAAGGCAGTTATAATCCGGCAGACTGACTAAGTGTTCTCATATGAAGAAGACAAACATCTAGCATCCGCTCTTGAATACTGAAGTCTATGCAGATGTACTGTTTTCCAACTTAACTTGTTCTGTGGGACTATCAGTCCCAGCAACACTCCGTAACAGTTCTAAGTGTGTGTGTAGTAATAAACAAACTTCCGGGTGTTACCCCTCTCACCACATGGAATCCAGGCAGATGGATGTCTCAGTTTCAGCAGTTCTCAGTCCATATGGAGGCACCACCACGCCATCACACTGTTCCGTTCACTAACGACCAGGAGTTACCTCCCCACGGGTCTCCGGAACGATCACTTCTGCTGCTCCAGCACACTGTGATACAATGGCAGGATCCTTGCAGCTGCTCAGCTCCTTCTCAAAGTAGGCCGCAACCCTGTTGGACACACACACCCACAGAGTCCTGCTGGCAGGCCACGCGTCCCAGGAACAAGAGGGCTAAGATGGCCGCTCCTTACCCTTTTATATCCTCCCACAATGCAGTTCAGTTCCCCTCTTGTCCAGGAGCATTGTGGGTGGGTCACAGCTAAAGTTCCGAAGTAAACAATCAATCACTTCCATGTCACTTCACCTAATCATGAAACGTAAAAGTATTGTACCTTTTCAATTAACCACAAGATGGCACTTTAACAACTTATGTACTGCATAACACACATATGGCTAAAAACATGTGTTGTCAGCGCTACATATATTTATTTTACAAGTGGATTTTCTTCATTGAGTAGTTCATGTCTTACCTGATTTCCACCACTAGAGGGAGTAAAGAGCAAACTTACGTGCTTTTCAGACACACTCACTGAAGCTGGTGTCCAATCGTTCCCTTCCTCCACTGCAGGTGTGCCAGGTGGCTAATTTAAAAGCCCAGAGCGTTCAGAGCTCTGTAAACAGATGGACACAGAGTTTGGGCAGTGAGCATCTTAACCACTTACCGACTGCCGCACAACGATGTACGTCCAAACTTTGAACAGGGATAACGTTGTTATGGCAGCAGCTAACTGCCATAACCCCGGTATCCCCGTTTACGTGCGGTGGCCGGCTTTCAGATAAAAGTGGTCCCTGCGGCGGATTCACCACGAGATCACTTTTATCGGTGGCGGGAGAGGGGCCCGCCGCGATCCGGTGCCCTCCGCCGCTTACCGGAGCCGTCGGTAGCGGCGGAGGCGATCGCATCTGTCTCTGTCCTGTGTCTGGAGACGAGTGAGGCTAAGATGGCGCCCACTCGTCTCGATGACACTGCTGGACGGAAGCGACGTCAAAACGTCACTTCCGTCCACGCCTCTTAAAGGCACATTTTTTCAAATGTCATTTTTTTAAATGACTTTTTTTTTTTTTTATTGCATTTTAGTGTAAATATGAGATCTGATCTTTTTGACCCTGGATCTCATATTTAGGAGGTCCTGTCATGCTTTTTTCTATTACAAGGGATGTTTACATTCCTTGTAATAGGAATAAAAGTGACACAATTTTTTTTTTTAAACAGTGTAAAAATTAATAATTACACATGTGAGGTATCACTGCGACCGGTAGAGCGAGAGCAATAGTTCTAGCCCTAGACCTCCTCTGTACCGCAAAATATGCAACCTGTAGAGTTTTTTAAACGTCGCCTATGGAGATTTTTGAGGGTAAAAGTTTGACGCCATTCCACGAGCGGGCGCAATTTTCAAGCGTGACATGTTGGGTATCAATTTACTTGGCGTAACATTATATTTCACAATATAAAAAAAAATGGGCTAACTTTACTGTTGTCTTAATTTTTTATTCAAAAAAAGTGAATTTTTTCCCAAAAAAAGTGCGCTTTTAAGACCGCTGCACAAATATGGTGCAAAAAAAAGTATTGCAATGACTGCCATTTTATTCTCTAGGGTGTTAGAAGAAAAACCATATACAATGTTTGGGGGTTCTAAGTAATTTAATAGCAAAAAAAACAGTTTTAAACATGTAAACACCTAAAATCCAAAACGAGGTTGGTCCTTAAGTGGTTAAAGTGGTCGGATCCAGGCTAACCTAAGACACCTACTCAGCATCAGGTTGTGCAGTATTAAGCATATATGTATATTGTGAGACTTTTAGCACAACAGTGATTGCATATGTACTAGTACCTCTGCTTTGTAGCTTGGGACTATGTCTCCTCGTAAGAGGGTCTTGGGGGGAGGTAACAAAGGCACAAGAAAGTCACTTCCTGTATCTAGGGGTCCTAAAGATGCCTGCAGATTACCATCCCCCCTGCAAGACTGGAGCCAGCCTCACAGGATGAGTCAGTGCCCCTGTCAGGTTTTGCAGCCTCTCCTAATGTTACAGCCCCAGCATATGTCACAGAGGATTCCCTTAGGGCTACATTGAAGGGTTTTGAGGGAAGAATTATGAATTTTATTTCAGTTTCCTTAAAAAAATAACAGAAAAGGGGTAGATCCCCTCCCTCTGCTGCACTTTCTCTTTCAGATGAATCTTCTGACAATGAGGAGAGATCCCTATCCAGAGATAGGGATCAAGAGCAGTCTGAGGATTCAGAGGAAGAGGAGAGAGCTTCTTCCTCTCAGGCACTCAAGAAGCAGGTCCAGTATTATACTGATCTAGTGCGTTCCACATTTAAAATGCCCTCTGCTGAGGCCGCTACATCCTCTGTTTCTTCCCTGGGAGTCAGAAAGATCCCACAGACTGCGTTTTCTTTTTCAATTCATCCTTTAATGGATAAATTGTTGTATGAGGACTGGGGACATCCCAATAAACTGTTTACTCCTCCTAAAAGGTTTTCTATGCTTTATCCTCTGGAGGAAAGCTTCACCAAGAAGTGGGAGGTCCCATCCGTGGATGCAGCTGTCTCTTGTGTGAATAAAAACCTGACCTGTCCCTTGGACAATGCTCAGGTGTTTAAAGATCCAACTCATGAAAAGCTGGAAACTATTAAAAGCCTCCTTCTCCATGGCTGGCGCTGGAGTCCAATCTACAGTCGCAACTGTGGGTTTGTGTCACTTCCTCAAGGAACAGGTTAAGCAGATGCTTGGCCTCCTTCCCAGTGAGGAAGTGGAGAACTATGCAGACCTTCCACAGGTGCTGTGTTTTATGATTGATGCCATTCTGGATTCTGCCCAGTAAGCATCTCGTTTTTCTCTCCTGTTGGTACACATGCGCAGGTCCCTTTGGCTTAAAAGTTGGGCAGCAGAGCTTTCATGCAAAAGATATTTAGCTGGCTTCCCATTCATAGGGGAACGCCTATTTGGGGACAAAAAATTACAGGTGGTAAATCTACACTCCTACCAGTTAAGAGGAGTAAACGTCCACCATTCAAACGGCCTCTTTCCCCTTCCCCTGGAACATCAGGCTCTAAGCAGCGGTGACGGCCTTCCCAATCTACTTTCAGAGGAATGGCCCAGGGTCACACCCAAGGGCAGAAGTGGGTGGAAGGCTCCTACAGTTTTCAGGAGCCTGGCGGGAAGAGGTTCAAGACAAGTGGGTGGTCTCTTCAGTATCTCTAGGTTACAAAATAGAGTTCCTAGAGCTTCCACCAGCTCGTTTGCTAAGGTCAAGAGTTCCCAAAAATCCAGCAAAGCGAGAACCGCTACTACTGGCCGTAGATCGCTTACTGTCCCAGGGAGTGATAGTAGAAATGAACCCAAAAGATCAGGGTTCAGGGTTCTACTCGAATCTCTTCACCGTTCCAAAGCCAAATAGTGATGTCAGACCCATCCTAGATCTCAAGGATCTGAATTCGTTTCTACACATTCGATCCTTCCGAATGCAGTCAATTAGTTTGGTGGTCTCCACCCTGCAGGGGGGAGAATTTATGGCATCAATAGATATCAAGGATGCATATCTTCATGTGCCGATTTTTCCCGCTCACCAAAGATATCTAAGGTTCGCGGTAGACCAGCGCCATTTCCAGTTTGTGGCCCTTCCTTTCGGTCTCGCTACAGCTCCTCGAATTTTTACAAAAATTCTAGACCCTCTCTTAGCAAATCTAAGAGCTCAGGGCATAACTGTGGTAGCTTATTTAGACGATTTGCTACTCATAGAGCAATCGGTGGCACACCTGAACCGCGCTGTCTTCAAGACAGTAAGACATTTGGAAAGACTAGGCTGGATAATCAACCTAGAAAAGTCTTCTTTGCAACCTTCAACAAGGTTGGAGTATCTAGGCATGATCATAGACACTGCTCAAGGCAGGGTGTTTCTACCAGAGCCAAAGGTCAAGGCTGTAAGAGCTCTAGTCCACTTAGTATTAAGCAAAAAGAGTCCATCCATTCGGCTATGTATGAGACTGTTAGGAAAGATGGTTGCCATTTTCGAGGCTGTTCCATTTGCCCAGTTTCACTCAAGGCCCCTGCAGAGAAGCATTCTTGCAGCTTGGAACAAAAAGACTCATGCCTTGGATCTTACGATGTGCCTATCCCCAGGGATACGCAAAAGCCTCAATTGGTGGTTACGAACCAAAAATCTTTTGAAAGGCAAAGCCTTTCTTCCACTACAATGGAAGATCGTAACCACAGATGCCAGTCTGACAGGCTGGGGAGCAGTTCTGGAAGAAACATGCACGCAGGGAAGATGGTCTGCAACCGAGAGACGCTTGCCCATCAATATTCTAGAAATTCGGGCAATTTACTTGGCCCTCATGGACTGGTCTTACAGGCTACAGGGTCATCCTATTCGGATACAATCTGACAATGCCACGGCTGTGGCTTACATCAATCACCAAGAAGGCACCAGAAGTCTGGATGCCCAAAGAGAGGTGAATCGCATTCTTGCGTGGGCAGAAAGCCATGTTCCCTGGCTGTCTGCAGTATTCATCCCAGGAGTGCAAAATTGGCAAGCGGATTTCTTAAGCCGCCGGCAATTATGCCCAGGAGAATGGTCCCTACACCCCGACATATTCCAAACCATATGTCAAAGGTGGGGAACACCAGATGTGGATTTATTTGCGTCCAGATTCAGCAGGAAGCTGGACAAATTTGTGTTTAGAACAAGGGATGTACTTGCTCAGGGGTCAGATGCTCTGACAATCCCATGGGATCAGTACAATCTAATGTATGCCTTCCCTCCGAACCCACTTCTTCTGCGGTTCCTGGGAAGGGTCAAAAGGGAAGCAAAGTCGGTCCTTTTAGTAGCCCCGGCTTGGCCCAGACGACCTTGGTATGCAGAGATCGTAAAGATGGCAGTGGGCAGACCTTGGGTCCTCCCATCCCGGCCAGATCTGCTCACACAGGGTCCGATTTGCAACCCTGCTTTACGAAGTCTAAATTTGACGGCTTGGCTGCTGAGACCCACATTTTAAAAGACTGTGGGCTCTCGGAGTCAGTCCTTTCCACTCTGGTCAATACCTGAAAGCCGGCCTCCAGGCTTATTTACTACAAAATCTGGAAGGCATATGTTTCCTGGAAGGCATATGTTTCCTGGTGTGAACCCAGGGGATGGCATCCTAGAAGGTATATGATTAGCAGAATCTTGACCTTTCTTCAGTCAGGCCTAGAAATGAGATTGGCTTTGAGCACTATCAAAGTCCAAATTTCGGCTTTGTCTGTATTTTTTCAGAAGCCAATTGCTTCACATTCCCTTGTCCGGGCCTTTATTCAGGGGGAATCCGCCAGTCAAACCTCCAGTATGCCCATGGGATTTGAATTTGGTGTTGTCGGCTTTACAGGGACAACCCTTTGAGCCACTGCACCTGGCTCGTTTAGCGCTTTTGAATAAAAAATTAGTCTTCTTGATAGCCATATCCTCTGCTAGGAGAGTATCATAATTGGCAGCTTTTTCTTGTAAAGAGCCATATTTAATTATTCACAAGGACAGGATTGTTATGCGTCCTAATCGTTCCTTCTTACCTAAGGTGGTTTCAGGATTCCATTTGAATCAAGATGTAATCCTACCATCCTTTTTTCCAGATCCGCAGTCCGCGGAGGAAGAATCTTTGCACACTCTTGATGTGGTTAGAGCAGTCAGTGTCTATCTGCAGGCAACCGCTCAGATACGGAAAACTGATTGTTTGTTTATTCTGCCGGATGGCCATAAGAAGGGCCAAGCAGCGTCAAAATCCACTCTTTCTAGATGGATTAGACAGGTTATTTTTCAGACTTATGATATAAAGAGAAAGACTCCTCCTTTTTATGTGAAAGCGCACTCAACTAGGGCTGTTAGTGCTTCTTAGGCAGTTCATCACCAGGCCTCCATGGCTCAGATCTGTAAGGCTGCGACTTGGTCTTCAGTCCATACATTCACCAGATTCTATCAAGTGGATGTAAGAGGGCAAGAGGATACCGCCTTCGGGCGTAGTGTACTGCAGGCTGCAGTTTAGTTCCTCTGGTCCGTTTGCGGTCTATTTTCTGATCTGTGTCTCCCTCCCCTCAAATGAATACTCTGTGTCCCGTGATGTATGATCAAGAAAATAGGATTTTTAAATACAGCTTACCTGTAAAATCCTTTTCTTGAGAGTACATCATGGGACACAGAGCTCCTGCCCTTCTATGGGTTTTACGTAGTTACCTATTGCTTTGCTACAAAACTGAGGTCCTCCCCGTATGGGAGGGGTTATATAGGGAAGGAATTCTCCTTAATTGGAGTTAACCAGTGTCCAATCACCGATGGTGCCTATCTAACCCACTATGTAATGAATACTCTGTGTCCCGTGATGTACTCTCAAGAAAAGGATTTTACAGGTAAGCTGTATTTAAAAATCCTATTTTTATGCTAAATATAACTTAAGGCTTTTGGGAATATCTCCTTGTTTAGTAAGGGAAAGAGGTATACAATGTGACATTATGATAGGAATTATGACAAACCCAGATGAAACTTTGTTTAGAAATGGTAAATTTTTATGGATTCAACAGATATTTTTTTGTCCTCATAAGAATCATAGTTATAGGAGTGCTTGTTTATTTGTTTTTTTCAGGTGTGCTAAATGTGAAATACAAGGATTACTACAATTGCAGTTAGAACTTAGGAAAATGACCCCAAGGAAGAGATAGAGTGTTATAAAATAGTCAGATTAGCAGATTCGTATGATGCCGAGATGGGTGATGCGAATGAGTAAAGATATGTATCCACATACACCCTAAGAAGAACTTTACTCCACATAGATGTGAAGTAGTACTGTGGACCCTCTGGTATAATACTAGGTAGGGAAGATATGGTAGTGACCCCTCCATAGGGGTCAAGAGGAGGGAAATGAGTAGAATTATAGGGGTCTGATAATGTTGAGTTATGTTATATATATATATATATATATATATATAGAGAGAGAGAGAGAGAGAGAGAGAGAGAGAGAGAGAGAGAGAGAGACTGTCGCTTTAAGAATTTATATTATGCTTGATTTGCTTCTTTCCTTCTTAGATGGCTTGTTTTAATTCCTGGGAATCGAAAAATGTTGGATATGTTGGATACTAGGCGATGGGGGGGAGGGTCGAGAGGCAGAGATAGCCAGCGCGGAAGATATTCCAGAGGGAAGTATTGGGGGCATTAGTGGTAGGTTAACCAAAGCACAAAAACACAAGCTGAGTATAGTAGCAAGTCCTAGTTGCAATCTCGAAACACCCAATACGAGGACAATATGCGACCGGTCTAAACTATGTGGCATGTTCACCAATGCCAGGAGCATGGCGAACAAGATGGGTGAACTAGAGATACTGTTGTACGAGGAGGATTTGGATTTTGTGGGAATTTCAGACACCTGGTTCAACAGCTCTCATGATTGGCTGGCAAACATTCAAGGGTATACCCTATACCGCAAGGATAGAGAGGATAAAAAAGGGGGAGGGGTATGCCTATATATCAAGAATAATGTACAAGTGAATGTGAGAGATGACATCACTGAGGGAGCTAGAGAGGAGGTGGAATCCTTATGGGTAGAGCTCCAAAGGGATGAAGCTAAGGGGAAAATAATACTGGGAGTATGCTATAGGCTCCCTAACCTGAGGGAGGAAGTGGAGACAGATCTCCTGTCACAATTTGGATTAGCAGCAAGGATGAGAAGTGTTATCATAATGGGGGATTTTAATTATCCAGACTTGGACTGGGGGCGGAGGGAACCGCGCATTCATTTAAGGCTCGCCAGTTCCTTAATGTCTTGCAGGACAATTTTATGGGTCAGATGGTAGACGCACCAACTAGAAATAAAACATTACTGGATCTACTGATTACCAACAATACAGACCTGATCACGGATGTGGAAATACGGAGCAATTTAGGTAACAGCGATCACAGGTCAATTAGTTTCAGTATAAATCACACAAATAGGAAACATAAAGGGAATACAAAGACACTGAATTTCAAAAGAGCCAACTTCCCTAAACTACAAACCTTGCTAAAAGGCATAAATTGGGATAAAATATTAGGAACAAAGAATACAGAGGAGAGATGGGTTTGCTTTAAGGGAATATTAAATAAGGGCATTAGCCAATGTATCCCATTGGGTAATAAATTTAAAAGAGCGAACAAAAGTCCTGGATGGCTTAACTCCAATGTAAAAATGCATATAAAAGCAAAGGAGAAGGCCTTCAAAAAATACAAGGTTGAGGGATCATCATCAGCATTCAGACTTTATAAAGAATGCAACAAGAAATATAAGGGTGCAATTAGGACAGCTAAGATAGAACATGAAAGACACATAGCGGAGGAGAGCAAAAAAAATCCCAAGAAATTCTTTAAGTATGTAAACAGTAAAAAAGGGAAGACAGACCATATTGGCCCAATAAAGAATGAGGAAGGACATCTGGTTACAAAGGATGGGGAGATGGCGAAGGTATTGAATTTATTCTTCTCCTCAGTCTTCACGAGTGAATCGGGGGGCTTCAGTAACCAAAACTGCAGTGTTTATCCTCATGACACAACACAGGAAGCACCTCCATGGCTAACAGAGGACAGAATTAAAATTAGACTTGAGAAACTTAACATTAATAAATCACCGGGACCAGATGGCTTGCATCTGAGGGTACTTAGGGAACTCAGTCAAGTGATTGCCAGACCGTTGTTCCTAATTTTTACAGATAGTCTACTGACTGGAATGGTACCAGCTGATTGGAGAAAAGCCAATGTAGCACCAATATTTAAAAAGGGCCCAAAATACATCCCTGGGAATTACAGACCAGTTAGCCTGACATCAATAGTATGTAAACTCTTGTAATAAGAACGATATCATTAGCAGTAATCAGCATGGATTCATGAAGAATCGTTCTTGCCAAACCAATCTATTAACCTTCTATGAGGAGGTGAGTTGTCATCTAGATAAAGGAAGGCCTGTAGACGTGGTGTATCTGGATTTTGCAAAAGCATTTGACACCGTTCCCCATAAACGTTTACTGTACAAAATAAGGTCCGTTGGCATGGACCATAGGGTGAGTACATGGATTGAAAACTGGCTACAAGGGCGAGTTCAAAGGCTGGTGATAAATGGGGAGTACTCAGAATGGTCAGGGGTGGGTAGTGGGGTTCAATCTCTGTATTTGCAGATGATACTAAGCTAAGCAGGGCAATAACTTCTCTGCAGGATGTGGAAACCTTGCAAAAAGACCTGAACAAATTAATGGGGTGGGCAACTACATGGCAAATGAGGTTCAATGTAGAAAAATGTAAAATAATGCATTTGGGTGGCAAAAATATGAATGCAATATATACACTGGGGGGAGAACCTCTGGGGGAATCTAGGATGGAAAAGGACCTGGGGGTCCTAGTAGATGATAGGCTCAGCAATGCCATGCAATGCCAAGCTGCTGCTAACAAAGCAAACAGAATATTGGCATGCATTAAAAAGGGGATCAACTCCAGAGATAAAATGATAATTCTCCCACTCTACAAGGCTCTGGTCCGGCCGCACCTGGAGTATGCTGTCCAGTTCTGGGCACCAGTCCTCAGCATGGATGTACTGGAAATGGAGCGAGTACAAAGAAGGGCAACAAAGCTAATAAAGGGTCTGGAGGATCTTAGTTATGAGGAAAGGTTGCGAGCACTGAACTTATTCTCTCTGGAGAAGAGACGCTTGAGAGGGGATGTCAGAGAGGTTACCTGGTTGGGCGTCGGTGCGCGCCGGGGCACGTTGGTACGCGCGTTCCTGTGCGTGCTGGGGCGCATGCTTCTGGGGGCACTGGCGTGTCTAATCTGGCTGGCCGTGCTGTGCCTGGTGGTGCTGGTGTGCGCGCCGGTGTCCGGGGGTGCGCTCGGGCGCGTGCGGGTGCGCAGGCGTCTGTGTGTATAGGTGCGTGCACGAGCGCGGCGTTTGGCGCCAATCAGCCTATTTAGGTCTGCTGCTATCTCTGATCGGTGCTGCCTGATCAACAGCTCTGTGCCTAGTTCCTGTTTCCTGTTTCCTGTTCCTAGTTCCTGTGTTCCTGAGTTCCTGAGTTCCTGATCTGTTGACGACCCGGCTTGCCTTTGGATTCTTCTGACCTCTGCCTGCATCTGACCCCGGCTTGTTTTGACCTCGCTTCTGCCTGCTCCTCCTTTACCTCTGCTGCCCTCCTGTTGCCAAACCCAGCCTGTGCATTGACTTGTCTTTAGCTCCTGCTCAGCATCCGTTGCCTGTGCCTCTGACTATCACCTGCTGTCTGAAGACTGCTAGCTTCCGAAATACGGACTCCTGCACAGGCTCTCATACCACTCCGCACTCGTGTGCTTCCTGTCTGCTCTACCAGGGGCCGCAAGTCGGATACGTAAGGGAGCCTACCCTCTGCCCAAGTGGACTCTCCGGTCTGGTAAGTGAGAGACCTGACAGTATCAGGCAACCATGACCGAGTCCGGGCAGGGGGCCTCCCCCATGGATGAACTCTATAGGCACCTAGCGGGCCTCACACAGGCAGTCAAAAGCCTACAAGAAGGCTATACCAGATTAGAGGGACAGGTCCAGGCCCTCTCAGCATCTCCTCAAGGAGCAGCATCTGCCAGCCCTTCCACAGCACCCTCTGTAGTAATGCTCCCCCCGGAGCCCAGGGTACCCACACCCAAAAAGTTCTCTGGAGAACGTTGCAAGTACCGGGCATTCCGCAATGCATGTGAGCTTTATTTTGCCTTACAACCCCGCACGTTTTCTCTGGAAGCCACAAAGGTGGGGATCGTCATATCACTACTGACTGGTGAGCCTCAAACTTGGGCTCACCGTTTACTGGAGCAAAAATCCAGATCTCTGGATTCCTTGGATGACCTCTTCCTAGCAATGTCTCAGCTATACGAGGACCCCCAGCTAACGGCTACTGCTGAAGCCGCCTTGCACTCCCTGCAGCAAGGTTGCAGAGCGGCCGAAGACTATGCTGTAGAGTTCAGACGTTGGAGCTCTGATACAGAGTGGAATGACGCTGCCTTGCGTCACCAATATCGGTTGGGGTTATCTGATCCCCTCAAAGACGTTGGATGAGCTCATAAACTTGTCAATCCAGATTGACCGCCGTCTGAGAGAGAGACGTTCAGAGAGGTCCGTTAGCCACCCACGTCCCACTTGGATGTTGCCCAGGGTTCCTAGTGCTCCGAATCAAGTTCCTCCCGCCTCTTCTGCTCCAGCCACAGAAGCTCCAGAACCCATGCAGCTCGGTCTGCTCCGTCCATCCCTGACCCCAGAAGAAAAGACGCACAGACGTACGCTCAATTTGTGTCTGTACTGCGGAGAACAAGGACATTTTGTGAGGGCCTGCCCCAACAAGAGACGTAAGTGCCTGCCATACTCTTCTTTATGTGCACCTGTCTTACCCAGATCTGGTAACCATTTGACACTTTCTGTTATGTTACAGCTTCCTGGAAGGAACATCCCAGTACCGGTCATTATTGACTCAGGAGCATGCAGCGGCTTCATTGACCGAACCTTCGTTGATAACCATAGTATTCCTCTCCAACCCAAGGCCCAGGGACTTGCAGTATTCTTAGAAGACGGTTCCACCCTCAGCTCTGGACCAGTTACCCAGGAGACCGTTCCCTTACTGGCCACTATTGGCCCGGAACATCAGGAAATCTTACGCCTGGATGTCATCTCCTCTCCCCTATTTCCAATTATCCTAGGAATGCCTTGGCTGCAAGCTCACAATCCCAGCATCGACTGGTCCACAGGAAAGATTCAGTTTCTCTCCAATTACTGCAAACAACACTGTCTACTGGGAACACCCATTACACTATCTCAGTGCCTTTGCTTAGACTCTGATACCAAGCTTTACCAATCCCTTCCCGAGCCCTACCGGAATTTCCTGGATGTGTTCAGCAAGAAGGGGGCAGAGACTCTCCCGGTACACAGGCCCTATGACTGCCCAATAGAACTCTTACCTGGAACTGAAGTTCCCTTCGGAAGGATTTTTCCTTTAACTGAGCAAGAGCTGGGCACCCTGAAAACCTATATCGATGAAAACCTAAAGAAGGGATTCATTCGCCCCTCCACATCTCCTGCAGGTGCGGGCATCTTCTTCGTTGAGAAGAAGGATCATTCTCTACGTCCCTGCATCGACTACTGGGAATTAAATAAAATTGCCATAAAAAACAGATATCCGCTACCCTTAGTACCTGAACTGAAATATTGGGGTCCGCTACAGTTTTCACCAAGTTGGATCTCCGCGGGGCCTACAATTTGATCTGCATAAGAGAGGGGGACGAGTGGAAGACGGCTTTTCGTACTCGATTCGGGCACTTCGAGTACCTCGTCATGCCCTTTGGCCTGTGTAACGCGCCAGCCACCTTCCAACACTTCGTTAATGATGTCCTGAATTGTACCTCATAGTCTATCTGGACGATATTCTGTTTTTTTCCGCTTCCCTGATCGACCACCGCAGACATGTACGAAACATACTTACCCGACTCAGGCAACATGGGCTTTATGCCAAACTCGAAAAATGTGAGTTTGAGCTCCAATCTATTCAGTTTCTAGGCCTGGTCATCTCTCCCGAGGGTATCAAGATGGACCCTCAAAAAGTATCCACTATCCTGGATTGGCCTGCACCTGTAGATAAGAAAGGAGTACAGCGCTTTATTGGCTTCGCCAATTTCTATAGGAAGTTCATCAAAGGATTTTCTTCGATAATAACCCCCATCACTGAACTCATCAGACAAGGGACCCAGTTTTGCTGGACTCCTAAGACGCAGCTGGCCTTTGAAGAACTCAAGGCTTTGTTTACCTCAGCCACCATTCTTAAACATGCCAATCCAGCCCTACCTTTCGTATTGGAAGTTGACGCATCTGAAATTGCGGTAGGAGCTGTGCTCTCGCAAAGACAAGGCGCCAAAGCTCTCTTGTACCCTGTGGGGTTTTTCTCACATAAACTTTCATCTTCAGAAAGGAATTACGACGTGGGAGATCGGGAACTTCTAGCCATCAAAGCAGCTTTAGAAGAATGGCGTTATCTTCTGGAGGGTGCTGCTCACCCCATTTTGGTCTACACAGACCATAAAAATTTAGAATACCTGAGAACGGCTAAGAGACTAAAACCTCAGCAGGCCAGATGGGCACTTTTTTTTTCCTGATTCCAATTCCACATTACCTACAGACCCGGATCCAAGAATGTCAAGTCTGACGCACTCTCTCGCATGTTCCCGACTCAGAAAAAGCCCTACCTTCAGACACCATCCTCCCTTCTGGGAATTTCCTGCTGCTTCAAGAAGATCTTGTCTCTCAAATTAGACGGGCCTCTATGGGAATGACACCACCTGCTGAAGCTTGTGCCAAAGATGGGCTGTTTTGGTATGAAAACAAAATTGTGATCCCTGAGGAGCTAAAAGTACAGGTGTTAGAACTTTGCCATGATCACAAGTTGGCTGGACAGTTTGGCTCACGAAAAACAATCAATCTAGTACAACGTACCTTCTGGTGGCCTCATCTTGTTAAAGATTGCAAGGAGTATATTGATTCTTGTAATACCTGTGCCAGAAGCAAGAATAGCCAGGCAAGGGCGTGGGGTCTGTTAAAACCTTTACCAGTCCCAGAGGGACCATGATTTCAATGGACTTCATCGTTGAACTCCCCCCATCAGAAGGGTTTTCTTCCATCTTTGTTGTGGTAGATAGGCTGTCTAAGATGGCCCATTTCCTTCCCATGAAGGGTACCCCCTCGGCTATGGAAACAGCTACTATCTTTATCAGAGAAATTATCAGATTACATGGAGTGCCAACGAACATAGTTTCTGACCGTGGTGTCCAGTTCACCTCCAGATTCTGGAAAGCCCTCTGCGGCTCCTTGGAAATTGAATTAGCATTCTCCTCGGCCTATCATCCCCAGTCAAATGGGCAAACTGAAAGGACGAATCAGACCTTGGAGCAATATCTCCGCTGTTTTTCTGCATTCTCCCAGGACGATTGGGCCTCCCTGCTCCCTATTGCAGAGTTCTCTTACAATAATTCATTGCACTCAGCTACCAATCAAACACCATTCTATGCTAATTACGGCTTCCATCCATCCTTTTTGCCTGGGTCAATACCCGAATGCTCCGTCCCTGCAGTGTCTGAAACTTTGGATTTCTTTTCAACAAACAATAAACTACTACAGGACACCATGGCCAAGGCTCAGGAATACTACAAGAGGATGTTCGACAGGAAGAGGCGTGGAGAGCTTGTCTTGGAACCCGGCAACCCAGTTTGGTTATCCACCGCTAACCTGAAGTTGGCCTGTATGTCCAGAAAACTAGGCCCTAAGTACTTGGGTCCTTTCTTGGTTAAGAGGAAGATTAACAACGTGGCCTATGAACTTGACCTGCCTAACTCCCTGAAGATACATCCAGTCTTCCACGTGTCTCTTTTGAAACCGGTTACTCCCAATTCCTTTGTTGGCCGTAGTATCGGTTCACCCAAGCCTATCCTAGTTGACGGCGAAGAGGAGTTTGAGGTGGAGGCAATTTTAAATTACAGAAGAAGACGCAACCAAACCCAATATCTCGTAAAGTGGAAGGGCTATGGGCCTGAAGACAACTCATGGGAGCCAGAAAGCAACTTGCATGCCAGAGAGCTCTTGCAGTCATTCAAAGCTTCTCATGCCTCAAAGTTGGCCCAGCTGGGCATCCGGAGTCTGCCCTTGAGGAGGGGGCACTGTCAGAGAGGTTACCTGGTTGGGCGTCGGTGCGCGACGGGGCACGTTGGTGCGCGCGTTCCTGTGTGTGCTGGGGCACGTGCTTCTGGGGGCACTGGCGTGTCTAATCTGACTGGCCGCGCTGTGCCTGGTGGTGCTGGTGTGCGCGTCGGTGTCCGGGGGCGCGCTCGGGCGTGTGCGCGGGCATCTGTGCGTATCGGCGCGCACACGAGCGCGGCGTTTGGCGCCAATCAGCCTATTTAGGTCTGCTGCTATCTCTGATCGGTGCTGCCTGATCAACAGCTCTGTGCCTAGTTCCTGTTTCCTGTTTCCTGTTCCTAGTTCCTGTGTTCCTGAGTTCCTGAGTTCCTGATCTGTTGACGACCCAGCTTGCCTTTGGATTCTTCTGACCTCCGCCTGCATCTGACCCTGGCTTGTTTTGACCTCGCTTCTGCCTGCTCCTCCTGTACCTCTGCTGCCCGCCTGTTGCCAAACCCAGCCTGTGCATTGACTTGTCTTTAGCTCCTGCTCAGCATCCGTTGCCTGTGCCTCTGACTATCACCTGCTGTCTGAAGACTGCTAGCTTCCGAAATACGGACTCCTGCACAGGCTCTCATACCACTCCGCACTTGTGTGCTTCCTGTCTGCTCTACCAGGGGCCGCAAGTCGGATACGTAAGGGAGCCTAGCCTCTGCCCAAGTGGACTCTCCGGTCTGGTAAGTGAGAGACCTGACAGGGGATATGATTTCAATATACAAATACCATACTGGTGACCCCACAGTAGGGATAAAACTTTTTCGCAGAAGAGAGTTTAACAAGACTCGTGGCCACTCATTAAAATTAGAAGAAAAGAGGTTTAACCTTAAACTACGTAGAGGGTTCTTTACTGTAAGAGCGGCAAGGATGTGGAATTCCCTTCCACAGGCAGTGGTTTCAGCGGGGAGCATTGATAACTTCAAGTAACTATTAGATAAGCACCTGAATGACCGCAACATACCGGGATATATAATGTAATACTGACACATAATCACACACATAGGTTGGACTTGATGGACTTGTGTCTTTTTTCAACCTCACCTACTATGTAACTATGTAACTATGTGACGACACAAACTACTGATAAGAACCCAGAAAGCTGCTAAAAATAGACCTTCATACCAAAACCAGTCTGAACCAGTCATACCATTGACCAGATACTGCTGAATATATTTTTTTGCCAGTCATATGATATAACCACCCATTTAACTGTTCCCTTGCTACTAAGAAGATATGAATGCTGATTGGACTAAACTATGCGATCACACCTATAACACGCCTAGTGCTTATGCATATTCATAAACTATATATTGTTAAACTTGATGTTTTTAGGGCAGAGACACTTCCTTCTTTGTTCGGCCTGGTAGTGCTGAATATCAGTGTGTTGTGTCTCTCCATTGCAGTGAATAAAAAGCACCTACTTATCTTAAGATCTGGACTCACTATCTCATCATCCAAATGTCTTGTTTAGAGTCTCCCTAATCTGATTTAACACAGGTTGTGTGAACAATATATTAACTACCTGATATCTCCTCTTTCCTGCTGTCTGACCCACATGAGAAAATTAGGCCTTTGCACATCTGTGCCTGTGTGATGGCCATGTTTACCTGCATCGTGATGCACAGCTGCTCTGTGCATCCCCTTGCGGGCAGTCCCATTAAAGTAAATTTGGATGCAATGGCTGCATGGACACAGCTCCTGCTCCCAATGTGACATTCATAGGGGTGCACCCAGGATTTGACTGTGTCCACAATTTGATCATGTCTACAATTTTGCATGGGGCACTGCGAGTAACGCTATATTTCCTCCTACCATTTTTTTTTGGGGGGGGGTGTAAATAAATTACAGGCCCCGAATGTCAACTGTGCTAGGTGTGCCACTGATGGGGTGTGAGCTCAGTGACATTTCAGTGGGCATTTTTAAGTGACACCACCGACTCAAGGACATTTTTTTATTGCAGTCACATCACCAACTCTGGGACATTTTTCATTTCAGTGACCCCACCAACCCAGGGACATTTTTCCTTATATTTGTGCACTTATTTTGAACTATTTAATGATACTATTTCATTCTACCCCTCAGCTCACTCCATATATTTGTGCACCTATTTTAAACTATTTACTGGTACTATTTCATTCTACCCCTCAGTTCACTCCATCGGTCTCCTCATGCATCACCAACTTACTAGCAGACAGGGGCGGACTGACCATTCCGTTTTTTCAGACGCTGACCAAGGGCCCGCGGCCAGTAGGAGGCCTGTGAGAAGCTCCGAATCTGGGATCCATAGCCCCGAGTCTCTTATCGGGTGCTGTGGCTGTGTGTAAATAGAAGAGAGAGAATCGCTCGCTATTCTCTAATTGGGGGGGAGGCTTCCACCTTCAATCCACACCCTTCGTCTCTCATTGGCTCCAGAGAAGCTGAATTTGTGGCGCCAAATCTGAGTCCTGAGCAGGAGAGGAGCTAGCTGGAGGAAGGATGGGAAATGTCAGCATGACAATTAGCGCACATTGGACACTGAACTGAGCTGAGCGAGCGAGGGAGGGGGAGAATGTCGACCCAGGAGCCTGGATATTGTCACTGCTCATATAAGACACTCCTCGGGTCAATGGACAAGTGAGGAGCGGGTAGCGAGCATGCAGAGGAATGTCAAGAAAGGAGAAACTCGATCTCTTCCATGCTTGTGTGTGTCAGGCAGCACCCGAGCCTCCCTCTCCCCTCCCCTCCCGGGGAGAACAGGGCAAGCAGGGCAACACAGTAGCGATCATTGCTACCCATAAAGTAGTCACCGGAGCTCCCCCAAGGCAAGATAACAGGACGGATGGCAGACTGTATTCTTCTCCTATGAGTCATGATTGTTCTGCCTTCCACACTGTATAAATCTGTGCTTTAAACTTGTCCTGTACCTCAGCAGGACAGGTATGGTGAAAGTAAAATTCTTGAATACAGGTCCCAGTATATTCTTAACATATTCATGAATTTGAGCAATAACTGCAAAGGATGTTGTGCCACAATACAGCCCATCTCCAGGAAATTAAGATAAAGTCCATTCTTGCAGTGTGTGTGTGTGTGTGGGGGGGGGGGGGAGTAAGGGGGAGCCTCTTTCACCTACCTGTTTTCATGCTCCAGCCAGCTGCACTGCTCTCTTCCTCCACTAAAACCCCCGCCTCATCTCATACCATGAAGTAACATTAACCCTGTATGGTATGATGAGGGGGGCTTGAGTGTCATCTGCACATGCACCTCCGCCGCTGCACGGGCAAGCCCGTACACGTTCGGTCATTTTTGAACATGCAGGCGCATGTGCTGTGACATAATGGCACCGGGCGGCACCATTTTTAAATGTAAGGCAGCAATGGCACTTTGTGAGGTCTCAGCAGTGGCGCACACCTCTCATCACAGCCTGGTAAGACCCCTAAGCAGCCTCTGACCCCTGTATCATGACCGCAGCCTCTGACCCCTGTACCATGACCGCAGCCTCTGACCCCTGTACCATGTCCGTAGCCTCTGACTCCTGTACCATGTCCGCAGCCTCTGACCCGTGTACCATGTCCACAGCCTCTAACCCCTGTACCATGTCCGCAGCATCTGACCCCTGTACCATGTCCGCAGCCTCTGACCCCTGTATCATGTCCGCAGCCTCTGACCCCTGTACCATGTCCACAGCCTCTGACCCTTGTACCATGTCTGCAGCCTCTGACCCCTGTACCATGTCTGCAGACTCTGCAGTGTGTGTGTATATATGTGTGAATATATATACATGCGTATGACTTTCTTTACTTCGCTACTATGGGCTCTAGCCTCAGGATCTCGCTCTTCCCTACTAACAGAATGGCGATCTGACTTGTTTACATCGGCAGACCACCATTCTGCCTCTGTTGGAAACGATCGTCGGGGCCCGGCAGACATCGGGTTCGCCAGACCCGCTGATTAGCTCTCGGTGTATCCAATCACAGCGGCAGCGGGTCAAACAGCACGCAGACCCGCAAGTGCAGAATCAAGTACCTGTACCTGATTCTGCTCACAGGAGATGCAGCCCCACAGTAAATGTACGTGGCTAATGTGAGTTTATTTTTCTTTATTTTCTTAACTCTTTAAACATTTATTTTGAACATACAGTAGAGAAATTCTGTGACCAATGCATGTAATGTAGCAGTGCAATATATACGTTGGTCTTTGTGAGGGTGTGGCTTGTGTGTGGGTAGGTGGGGACAAAGGGGGCCCCATGATCCCCTATTGCCTGGGGGCCCCATGAGTTGTCAGTCTGCCCCTGATAACAGACATATAAGCCTGGATGTCACACCATTTCCTCAAACTCAACTTATCCAAAAAGAAGATCATAATATTTCCTCCCCCACGTGCCTCTTTCCCTGATTTCTTTGTCAAAATCAATAAACTAACAACCCATCCCCCCATGCCAAGGTCCTATGTGGTATACTGGACTCTGAACTATCCTTTAGGCCCCACATCCAATCACTGTCCAAAGCTTGCCACCTCAACCTCCGCAACATCTCCAAGATACCCCCCTTCCTAACCAATGACACCACAAAGCTTTTATTCCACACCCTGGTCATCTCTACCCTTGACTACTTCAACTCTCCCCTCATTGGCTTACCTTTATATACGCTATCTCCCCTTCAGTCCATCATGAATGCTGCTGCCAGACTTTTCCACCTTACAAACCGTTCAGCTACCCCTCTCTGCCAATCTCTCCACTGGCTTCCACTCACCCAATGAATTAAATTCAAGATACTAACAATAACTTACAAAGCCATCCACAACTTGCCCCCTAGCTACTGTACATCACTAACCTAGTCTCAAAATACTACTGGTCGGCTGTGGTGGCCCTGCATTAGATTTTTTCACCCCTTGATGGACCCCCCCCCTTGATGCTGCCCGGTGCATGATTTGCGGATGGCCTTATTGCAGCCCAGCGGGGGGGGGGGGTTGGTGCGGGGGTGTTAATCTTTAGGAGTCAATACCTATATATACACAATTTTTTTTAAATGAAGAAAATCCGCCTAGCAAAAAAGAAGTCCTTGGATTTAAAACACTGAGATGAGTATTACGATCTTGACCACGAAGATCTCCATGCACTGACACTAACTAACTAACTCAAAGTTCTTTTGTCCATAATTACCAATAAAACCGAGGATCTGGCAATGTCAGTGTCTTTCCCAGTTTATCCACTGTAGTGATGAAATACGCAACGTCATCTCTTCCGGGTCTGCAAATGACCACTTTGTCAGCATGAATGTGCCGACCATAATTCCATTGCATAAAACATCCACTGTAACGTTCATCCATAGCAACAGAACAACCAGTTTTCCGGAGAGGCTTAGGCACAGACAAATAGTCCCAAACAGCTTCACTGTACCAAAGCTCCCGGTTAGCTTCAATCACTTGCATTATGTCCTGAGGGACATATGGGAACTCCAAACCATACTCCGTAGAGACACGCTTGTTCAACATTCTCTGCAAACGTGCACGTTTCCGTAAGGATCTATTTTTCCCCATACCAGGAGGCACACATGAATCCAATGACTTGCTCACCATAGACCCAGCCAGCGTCTGAAGTGAACTAGTAACTTTTGGCAATGTCTCATTTACAGTGCTGTGTGGCTCCACACAGGGTGACGTCTTCCCAGAACTCAGGGCTGTCCATACAGGGAAAATCATGACAGAGGCGACATCCTCGCCTTGGGCCCATAATAACTCTTGTGACATAGTCTCAAATAGGTCATCATCACCGGAGAGATCCAACATGGATTCTATCTCCGAATCTCCCAGTTCTTCTGCTGGCAGATATCTATTTACAGTCCCAGATACATTCCCCAACAATTTCTCACCCGTTCCTGACGTGGACTTTGTTGGATCCGGTTCAGGTAGTCTCTGGGGTAGGCCTCGACCACAGCCATGGAAAGCCTTCACATATCCCACCTTCTTCTGGACAGGTACAACAGGGATAGGTGTAGTGGACGCGGAAATCAAAGTAATGTCCGCTGATGAATTGGTAACAGCAGTGTCTCTCTCCGGAACATTCTCGGTAGCAACAGGCAAAGTCACGGCCTGCCGTTCTCTTCCAGCAGAAGTAGCAGCTTCTACTGTGGCGACACCTGTAGCCCAGTCCATACAATAAGCACGGGGCGACATGGTAGGTTGCTCCACCACAAACAAATATTCTCCACATTGCGGGCAGCGACCAAATGGACGGAGATGTACGGCCAGTCCCTCACATTTGTGGCAAATCATGCCCAGCCCTTCGATATCTCCAACGGTGTAGAGAACAAACCTCCCCTGCGGATTCAGACGAATGCCAGAATCTGTAATCAGGGTACCAGTCAGCACAGTACTCGACACGGTGCTGGCTGGGAACATTCTTGGTCCCATAATTGACTGCATCACCGAAAAAGACATGGCCACACTCTGATCCTCTCAGCACGATCACGAGGCCTCTCTTCTTCTCTGGCGCCAAACACCTACACGCGTCCCACGCGGTATCAAGTAGGGTAGACTCCTCCCACTTGTTCTTCTGATCACGTAGCTCCTGGGCTTTTACTGGCGCCCGCCACCTACGAACTCAGAAATAAAGTCCCGCAACTCTCAACCTCTTCTTCTCCCGAGAAAATGACAAAGTCCAGTTCTCACACTAAAATCCTGGCGAAACACCTCTCCAGGTTGTGAGAATTGATGGCTAACAAATCCCGGACGAGCCCCTACATGTAGCAATAACTCTGGGTGGAGCTGCTGGTTTAAGCGGGCTTGTTACCTTCACTCTCGACACCTCTATTTCACCGGCACCGGGTCTAGGGTTCCGTTGAGTTTACCTCTGGACGATACAAGCACCAAACACTTGAGTAGGTTTTCCAATGCTTTAATAAAACGAACAAGGGAAGTAGCAGGAAAGAGGTAGCAGGAAAGCTGCAGGGAAGCTCAAATACCTTTCTGTTGTATTTCTTCAGAACATTCTTTGTAATTGAACACTTGCAATTGAATAGTCCTCCTTTAGTAGGATTTAATCTTTGCCCGCCTGGATAGACATCCCTCACTTGCCTAGCAGCCAGCACGTAGCATGAACAAAAGTCTCTGCCACAGACTTATCTGTAATAAAACCCGTACGATCCTCTGCCACGGGATGTATTGGTTTGTGATGAATGTCAGATACAGTACTTGGACCTTTAAGCCAACCCGGCAGTACTATACTGTATGATTACTTCGGAATGCATCCTCCAACCGAGTCAAAAGGCCCCTCTCCAGACTAGCACTCTGCATGATCCTTCCATGACAGGTCCTCCCCTGGAATCTTCTTGGTTGTCCAGCTTCTTCACTCAGGATAGACAGCTCAGGACCATTCCTCCGCTGCTGTGGTAGGCCCCAGACAGGCTTCTGGGCCCACCCACACGCCACAGCGATGCGGGCCTCTGAAACAGAGGACCACGAGGTGGTATTCCTAGTGCATACCTGGAGGACCAGCAGGTGGCTGAAAACGAACACTAAAACATGGCGTCTGTCCCATAAATACCCTCTCCCAGAATGCAACTCGGAGGACCACCTCCACCGAGTTATCTCCGGGACAGAGGAGCATTCATTCGCTTCAATGCACTGCTTTTCCAACACCTGCCGGTGGTGACAACGACACCTACCGGCACAATGTGGAACTGCATGCAACGTCAGCCAAGCTGGAACAGAGGCAAATCTAACTTCCTATAATAAGCGGCCCACTAAATTTACCTGTCAGCGGTAGATAAAAATCTACCAGCGCTACATAACTTATAAGAAACTAGAATCCTTTTATCAAGGTAAGAGCAGGGCCTTTGGGATCATTGGTCCACTAGCAGTTCCTCAATCTGCTTCCCTAAGGAGTTGTTATTCTGATATAATATGTTGAACATAGACAACTTACATTGCATAGGCTCAGAGAGTGCTGAGAGTAAAAGCTTGAGTTCTGGACAGCCACAACCCAAGGGTGCTATAGTAGCAATGTTACATTTCCCCTTAAACCTTAATCTGCCCTTGTGCTGTTTCTCCTTTGAATATGGAACTATGAGTACAAGCTCTTTTGCTAAGTAGAAGAATCATTGTGTTCAAGTGAGGTCAGGGAGAGACTTTCCCTGACTATCTGGTTGTAACATCTTAGGGCCTCAGTTTGCCCAAATTTGACCCTGGTTTATCACAATCTTAGCAACACTTCCACCTTTACAACTTCTTTGTAGTGGAAAGCTAAAACAAACCTGGATTTGGTGAGTGGATAAAGAGGGACTACAGAAGTAGTCCTCGCTTTCCAAGGTCAGTTTTGTTTTTTTTCAGTGGGAAGGTGGAAAATAAATTGACAAGTGGCGTAGTTTTTAGTTTTAAAATAAATATTTATTGAAGCATTTAAAAATACAATCTATGACAGAGAAACATTTAGACATAAGCAATGCACTGCTAATTTCCGGAGCTTCCGTCATCAATAGCATAAATCTATTCTTGACTATAACATAAGTCTGTAAATATTCTGGGTTATAAACTAGTAATGCGAGAGTCTGTACTTGTCTAGCAGTAATAAGTCGACTAGACCTGTCTTGTATCTTTTGACTAGAGTATACTACTAAATCCAGGGAAAGATTATGTTTGCTGTATGATTAAAGCAAAAAGAGAGGCAATAAGGTGCTCCACAGTGGGAATATATAAGGAGGTAGCAGAAAGGGATAGAATAAGAATAAGAAAGGGGAGAAGGAGAAAAAGGTGGACACTGAAGACAAGTCAGTCAGTCAGAGCTCCAACATCTACAGGGATGAGTGGCTTGCTATGGGCAAGTACAAGACGGAAGTTATTGGCTACTGGCTATTGCACTTCCTTTTTCTAGTCCCGTTGTACGTGCTGTATGTCACCGCATTTTGGACGGTCGGACTTTGGTCGGACTTTGGTTTGACCGTGTGTAGGCAAGACCGCTTAAATCGAATTCCGTCGGAGTTCCGTCGGAGAAACCTTCGGAGTTTATTCCGACGGCAAAACCGGCCGTGTGCACATGGCATTACAGTACTTGTAGAACTGTCTGTCTTCATCCTCCGCAGAGAAACTTTCTGTCATTTTCTGCTTTTGTGGCCTCCTGTCACCATGACTTTGTATATATACTTGGTCTTCAGGATGCTTTGTTTGATTTGATAGCCTTTCTACCTTATTTTGAGGTCTTCCAGATTATAGACACTAGTTGCTTCTGAAAACAGTCCTTGGCACTAAAGCTTAATAGGGGTTTTACAGTAATGTAGGTGAGTAGTATTTCTGCAATGAAGATTTTTATGTTTTTTTGCCATATATTAAAATACTTGCATTGTATTTACAGATCTGCAGATGATGTTTTTTTTCTCAACAAAAGGGAAGTTTCAATTGAAATATCTCCTTACTAAAGGAATCTATGTACAGTATGTACCCTGTTATTTAGACATATCACTGCTTAATTAATTTATTGCTCTGGCATTTAGGCTGTTGCATAGCAACTAAAAGCTCATTGTGTCTTGTGTAAATAGTAACAATTTGGACTTTAGCTCCTCCACTTACATGATTAAATTAACAAAGTGTTACTAAACCCAGGAGCCTGCATTCACTATATCTGGTCTCCCATACTATACAGAACATGGAAATGCAATAGTTTTAGTAATATAAACTCCTAAATACCTTTTTTCATCAGCAGTTAGAGCAGTCTTGTGACTTTTATGAGTGTCTGGTTAAAGCTTATTGGAGGAGTTTTCATTCTCCCATGATTGTCCTATGAGGATACAGGACCCCTGACCCTCTGTATGGACAGTACTGACTGGCCCTGTGCTGATCACATGCACTCTCACAAGAAAAGAAAAAACTCTCTTGCAATACACACCAAACTGAGCATGTGCAGCCTGTCCCCTGGCTCTGTAAATATCAGGAAATATATTGGAGTCAGTAAAAGAAGGAGATGATCAGAGAAGACAGGATCATACAGCCTTTTTACACAATGCAGAGGGTTAACCCCTTAGGTTCCACATTGAGTATAACAAACATGTTTTACTGCATATAAACATTGATTTTACTTTTGTGGATTTCGTAACACTTTAAGCATTCTGAGTCCATGATTCACCGTATTTCATTACTGGTAAGCAGAGATAACTTGCATTTCAACCTTTGCTAATACTTTTGCAAATTTACTTTTCATTTGGTAACAAACAAACTTGTCTGTGTTGCAGTTTGATTCTCGAGAATGCTGTGTCTAAACTAAGTGTAATGACATCCACCATAGTAAGGGTGATCTGTGGAGCACTGGGTGCCCTGTGGACATTATGAATTAGTCAGTGAGCCTGGCACTTTCTTGAATTGAATGTTCCCTTAATAACAGGAATTTACATGAAAGAGGAAGTCTGCTGTCTCCTTGGAGACTTTGACATAGTAAAATGAGATGGGGGGGGTGCTCTCAAATTAGCCTCCCAGAAACAGATCTTCTTTTCTACTGTTACTTACAGAACTTGTGTACGAAAAATTGATGCACTGTAACTTTAAATGCACTACAATCCGAATACTTTAATTTCTCCCAAAAAAAATTTACATACAAACTGTGCAAACAAATATTATTAATATACACAAATAGTGATATTAATAAAGCTCATGTGACAAAGAGTCCCAAACAAGTGAAACTGTAAGCCAAATTATTTCTTCATTGCCATCACCATTACCAGTGCACCAATCAACAACAAACATGATTGCTTACCAGACACTAAGACAGCATATAGGGGCCCAACAAGCACTCTTTAGTAACAGTACCCAGATTCCAGATGGATGGATGGCTTTAATATTTACTCTCAGTAATAATATGATACAATATACAGCACTCCTAGAAACATTGTTTAGATCCCGAATGGATGGATGGTTTTAACATTCACTCTCAAAAGCAATACCACATAGTGCACCTCTAATGTAGAGAGAGCAAGGAGAAATCACATACTGCAATAAATCCCAACTAAGTTTATTAAAAATCAGGGCATGTACTCAAACAAATAAGAAAAACAAATATAACATAACCACCCGCTGGTCCTCCAGGTGGGCATTATGATGTCACCGTTAATTTTCACCCTGCGCACTTTGTCCTATGGGACATCCAAAGCCTTTTGGAAGATGTCCCATAGGATGAAACATGTAAGCTAAATTTCTGTTTCATTTTTTTAGGACACACATGGGACTGTTTTTGTACATTAATATTATTTATTTGCACAGTTTGTATATATAAGTTTTTGAGAGAAATGCAAGTATTCAGCTTGAAGTGAAAATAATGTGACAGACCCTCACATTTTTTGTACACTTGTATCCAAATATTTTTTTATGTTTGAATATCAGTGAGTGCTTCTATTCAGTTTTTATTCATTTGGTATTTTGGCACTTAGAGGGTTTATCATTTATTAATTACTAACAGAACTTGTCAGACTGAAGTCTGGCCATTACAATATACTGTAATAATTTAATAAAGCACATTTATAGTTTTTGATCATTCTGCAATACCAAATTTACTCCTGTTCGAGCATGCAGATTAGAAGTCAGAGCAGGGTAAGGAGTCCTTTATTAGCATGATTTTTTTAGGTATTGACTAAATGAAGCCTAATGCCGCGTACACACGGTCGGACTTTGCAGCTACAAAAGTCGGACAGTCTGTCCGACATACTTCCGGCGTACCTTCGGCGGACTTGGGGCAGACTTTCTTACGAACGGACTTGCCCACACACGACCACACAAAAGTACGCCAGTTTAGTACGCTGTGACGTACACCAAGTCCGACGAGACTATAAAACGGAAGTTCAATAGCCCGTACGACACCCTTTGGGCTCCTTCTGCTAATCTCGTGTTTATCTCGTGTTAGTAGAAGTTTGGTGAGAGACGATTCGCGCTTGTGAGACTCGTATTTTTCAGTTCGTTTTAACTGTTGTTCAGTCTGTGCTTGTGAGGTTTGTATCTGCTTTTCAGTGCGTTTGGTCAGTTGGCATTGAGAAATCTTTGTTTTATTGGCCGCTCGTTCCTGATTTTCAGGTCGTTCTTCACAGGCCTTGCTGTTCTTCAGTGCGTTCTGTTTAGTGCGTTCTGACCAGCCGACCGTTTTGAAGCCATGTTACCTGTACGTACTCGTCGTAGAGCTCGTGCATTGTATGTGTTTGGTGCTGTAGTTTATTCTTCAGCCCAAGACCAGTCCATGAACAGGGCGAGGAGGAGTTCATGGACCAAGAATTGGTTGCTTCAGCGTGACCAGTTCTGTCACATGCCTTTGCTCCGTGAGATCCGTGAGAATAATCCTGAGGATTTCAGGAACTTTCTCCGGATGACGGACCCCGTTTTTGATCGTTTGGTGGCTTTGCTGACCCCCTATATCAGCAGGCAGGATACCTGCATGAGGCAAGCCATCACTCCGGAGCAGAGGCTGGTCGCTACCTTGCGGTATTTGGCCACAGGGAGAAGCCTGCAGGACCTTAAGTTCTCGACAGGCATCTCCCCCCAGGCTCTGGGGATCATTATCCCAGAGACCTGTTCTGCCATCATACAGGTCCTGCAGAAGGACTATATTAAGGTAAGCTATTTTTATTTTATTAGCATCACATGTTCTTTTATGTAATCTTTGATAATGTAATGTATTTCTTGCTTCAAACACTACTACCCATCATTGCAATATAGTGTGAATGTCCCCTTTTTATCCTCACACATGCTGGGATTTTTTCCTGTTATTTTTTGTCATGCATGTATAGTTTCCTTCAATAACCTTCCCAGCATGAAGTGATGGGAACATATCCACCTAGTCTACTCATTTTGAATGTATTTTGTTGGAGTGTATTTAGTGTGCTTATAATTAGCAATTAGCTAGATTTCACAACCCCCCCCCCCACCTGAACTCACTCCAAATAGTGTGCTGCTAATTAGCAATTAGCTAGATTTCACAACCCCCCCCCCCCACCTGAACTCACTCCAAATAGTGTGCTGCTAATTAGCAATTAGCTAGATTTCACAACCCCCCCACCCCCCCCACCTGAACTCACTCCAAATAGTGTGCTGCTAATTAGCAATTAGCTAGATTTCACAACCCCCCCCCCCCCCACCTGAACTCACTCCAAATAGTGTGCTGCTAATTAGCAATTAGCTAGATTTCACAACCCCCCCCCCCCCACCTGAACTCACTCCAAATAGTGTGCTGCTAATTAGCAATTAGCTAGATTTCACAACCCCCCCACCCCCACCCTCGTTAAAATTTGCTTGAATGTTCTGTGGTGTTGATTTGTCTAAAGCAAATCTATGTTGCACTTTGCAAAATGCATGTGCACTCTACAAGTGCATTTGTTCCAGTGCTTTAGTAAATGAGCAGAAGCTCTGCTGATTTCCATCATCAAATCATATGCAAGCCTCAAAGTGTTTTCATTAATTGCCCTTGCATGTGATTGTGTACTGTTTGCAACATGAATGCCTTTTGACATTACCTCATTTACTGTAAGCTGGTTTGCAACTGCACCTGCAGAGTGCGACAACTGCAGTCTTGTAGCCTTTGTTATCCCTAAATTCCTGCGTGTTGTTAAAGTAATTTTTTTTTGGGATTTCACAACCCCCTAAAATGTAATCAATGTTCTATCAGAGGGGGTGAGCAATCTGATAAGTGTGCCTTTTTCCATATTAGTTATTCCAGAAGAATTAAATTATTGAATGTTATACTGATGCTGGGGAATAATGTTTTTAATTGTCTAATTTTCTTGCAATGTTATCTTCCAAATTAATTGATTTTGGTTTTCTTGTTTGATTCCCCAGTTTCCTTCAACGCCACAGGAATGGCAGACTGTGGCATCCCATTTTGCCAGCCGTTGGGACTTTCCCAATTGTGGAGGGGCTATAGATGGGAAACATGTCCACATTGTGCCACCACCCCATTCGGGGTCATATTATTTTAATTATAAGGGGTTCCACAGTATTGTTTTAATGGCGGTGGTGTCGGCACACTATGATTTTTTATATGTGGACGTGGGGAAGAATGGCCGGATGTCGGATGGAGGAGTATTTGCCCAGACGGAGTTCTGCCAGCGTCTCCAGAGTGGTGGCCTGGGATTGCCACCTGATGAGGATAACGTGGAAGGACTCCCCTTTGTCTTCATTGCCGATGAAGCCTTCGCTCTGAGCAAGCACCTCATGAGGCCATTCCCCCAAAGAACCCTCACCCCGGAGAGGAGGGTTTTTAATTACCGGCTGGCCAGAGCTAGAAGAGTGGTTGAGAATGCGTTTGGAATTCTGGCCAGCCGGTTCCGCCTGTTTCAAACAGCCATTAATTTGGCGGAATACAAACTTAATTTTATAATTTTATCATGCTGCATTCTGCACAACTTTTTAAATAAGCATTCTGCCAATTATATAGGCACAGTTGGGCCTGAGGCCGGACAAATAGAAGCCAACCTTACAGGCCTGGATACTGTCCGTACTGGCTTGGCCCCCCAAAGTTCCCGTCAGGTTAGACAGCAATATGTTGATTATTTTATGGGTAGGGGGGCCATTGCAATGGGCCAGGATATATAATTTTTTGACAATAAAAAAAATATTGCTGAAATCTGGCATTATATTTATTGCTTGCCTTTCTTTTGGGCTGTCTCCTAGGTTATGGTCGAGCAGTTGTAGTGCCAACTGTATTAGAATTTTAAAAATGTCTAAATAAGCTCCATTGCCACTGTAAACAACTTTTTGACAATTATAACCAAACTGATACTGAGCCTTGAAATAACAAACCACACATTTGTTAAAATCCTATAAAAGGAGATGTTTTTATTAATGGTTGGTATGCATTCAGTTCTGCATTTAGTATAAAATGTTCATAGACAAAAATATAATGGTATCTTAATGATGTAGCAAAATATAATTATATTGAAATATTTCTACCTAATCCACAAAAAAATATTTTGGGCTTTTGGATTTTCAAAAACAGGCTTTGTTTTTGGAAAATCAAGTTTTGTTTTTTTTTAAAAGCAAGTTTTTTATTTTTTATTTTTTGTTTTTTAAAATCAATTTTTTAATTTTTTTGGGTTTTTTAACATTAATTTTCTGAATTTTTTTGGTGTTTTAAAATCAATTTTTTTTACTTTTTTTGGTTTTTTAACATTAATTATTTATTCGATTTTTTTGTGTTTTAAAATCAAATTTTTATTTTTTTTTGGTTTTTTAACATTAATTATTTATTCGATTTTTTTGTGTTTTAAAATCAATTTTTTAATTTTTTTTGGTTTTTTAACATTAATTTTCTGAATTTTTTTGGTGTTTTAAAATCAATTTTTTTTACTTTTTTTGGTTTTTTAACATTAATTATTTATTCGATTTTTTTGTGTTTTAAAATCAAATTTTTATTTTTTTTTGGTTTTTTAACATTAATTATTTATTCGATTTTTTTGTGTTTTAAAATCAATTTTTTAATTTTTTTTGGTTTTTTAACATTAATTTTTTGAATTTTTTTTGGGTTTTTTAAAATCACTTTTTTTTTTTTTTTGGGTTTTTTAAAATCACTTTTTTTTTTTTTTTTTGGGGTTTTTTAAAATCACTTTTTTTTTTTTTTTGGGTTATTTAAAATCACTTTTTTTTTTTTTTGGGGGTTTTTTAAAATCACTTTTTTTTTTTTGGGGGGGGGTTTTTTATAATCACTTTTTTTTTTTTTTTGGGTTATTTAAAATCACTTTTTTTTTTTTTTTTGGGGTTTTTTAAAATCACTTTTTTTTTTTTTTTTTGTTGTTTTTTAGAAAATCAATTTTTATTTTTTTGTGGATTTTTGACAGCCCTCCTTTTTGACATTAGGTTAAACAGCCATTTATGTTATGCCAAAAAAACAAAGAGAAGGCCCAGAATGGGGTCAGCAAAACAGGAAATGAAGGACATGATTGATGTTTTGGGGTTTAAAAAAGGGCATTTAGATTCGACCCAAAACATCAATCATGTCCTTCATTTCCTGCTGCATATGATCCAGCCTATTACGCATTTGATCCATGTCTTGATTCCAGCCCATTATTTGACCAATTAGACGTTGGGCACTTTCCGAGGTGAAATGGTCACTTCTTGTTGTTCCTAAAGTGGAATGAAACCAAAAAATGTCTTTACAAATATGCACACATACATAGTTTACCTTACCAGAAATAAAGCTGTTGTCTCAGACACTGACCTGGTGGGGTGGCCATGTAGCCTAATTCCTCCACATCCTCGGGGGTGTCACTGTTGCTTGAATGAAGCAGATCCCCTAAAATAGAGTAGACAAATTCAATTAAACAAAAGGCAGCCATGCATAGATTAACGTAAGCTGGTGTGTCAGACACTCACCTGGTGGGGTGCCCATGTCGCCCACCTCTCCTTCCTCCACATCGTCAATGGGACTTGGACTGATTGCCCAATCCTGTTTTGCTTGGGGTGGACTGTGTTCTTGTGGTTGGCTGAGTGATTTTTCCCCTATGTGAAACAAAAAATTAGTAATCTAATTAGCACACAGATATTTTAGGACATAATAATTTTCCAACATTTGTAGTGAAGTGGTTTGTGTAGAGTTCCTATTTTAGTTCAATATTTAAAATTATAAAGACATACCGGATAGATAGATATCAATATCTCAAAATATAGTTAATAATCTTTTGATCTCTCTCTATATCTGTAACAAAATCTCTAAATATCTAACTAAATGTAAATCCCAAAAATTAAGAGAATTTCAAATAGATATATATATATATATATATATATATATATATATATATATATATATATATATATATATATTTATATTTTTATATATTTATATTTATATATTTATATTTATATATATATTTTTATATTTATATATTTATATATAGATAGATATATATATATATATATAGATATATATATATATATATATATAGATATATATATATATATATATATAGATATATATATATATATATATATATATATAGATATATATATAGATATAGATATATATATAGATATATATATATAGATATAGATATAGATATATATAGATATATATATATAGATATATATAGATATATATATATAGATATATATATATATAGAGATATATAGATATATATAGATATATATATATATATATATATATATATAGATATATAGATATATATATATATACATATATATATATATATATATAGATATATAGATATATACATATATATATATATATATATATATATAGATATATAGATATATAGATATATATATATATATATACATATATATATATATATATATATATATATATACATATATACATATATATATATATATATATACATATATACATATATATATATATACATATATATATATATATATATATATACATATATATATATACATATATATATATATATATATATATATATATATATATATATACATATATATATATATATATATATATATATACATATATACATATATATATATATATATATATATATATATATATATATATACATATATATATATATATATATATACATATATAGATAGATAGATATATATATATATAGATAGATATAGATATGGATATGTAACGAGGTTTCTTCAAAGATCGTTTAGAACGATGAACAAAAATCGTATAGGAAGGAAAAGCACATGGAGCAGTATACAAGGTAATAAACACAAGAGAAAAACACGACAAGTACTTACTTTTTTTAAGAACTTTCCGGATACGTCGGTATTGATCCGGCTCCCTGAGTTTCAGGTCAGACCATCTTTTGCGCAATTGATCCTTGGAGCGCTGGACCCCAAATGATGCCTGCAAAGTGTCCACGACCTTTGCCATTATTTTGGCCTTGCGCAAATTTGGCCGTGCGTACGGCCCATAATTGCCATCATAGTCGTCTTTGCGAAGAATGGCCACCATCTCCACCATCTCTTTGAAACTCATATTAGAGGCCTTAAATCTAGGCCTCACAGATTTGGTTGACGTTCCAGACGTTCCAGCCTGCGGGCTGTCTCCACTACCTGAGGTCGTCAACATTTCAGGTGTCTCCGCCATTCTTTAACTCCACTACGCGCCGTAACAAAAAAGGGGCGGAGAACATGAGTTCATTTCGAACGTCAGGGGCGGGCGACGCAGGCGGAGTTTCACACATGCGTAGTGTATAAAGGAGGGCCTTTCGCGCGTGTCGTACGTACGTTCTGTGCGTCAAATTAGGGGGCGGAGAACATGAGTTCATTTCGAACGTCAGGGGCGGGCGACGCAGGCGGAGTTTCACACATGCGTAGTGTATAAAGGAGGGCCTTTCGCGCGTGTCGTACGTACGTTCTGTGCGTCAAATTAGGGGGCGGAGAACATGAGTTCATTTCGAACGTCAGGGGCGGGCGACGCAGGCGGAGTTTCACACATGCGTAGTGTATAAAGGAGGGCCTTTCGCGCGTGTCGTACGTACGTTCTGTGCGTAGGTGATAGTGGACCAGGACGTTCCAAAACGAAGGTAATTTGAGATATATATTTTTTTTGGGGGGGGTTTATGGTCATGACTTTGTAGCAAGCGGCCTATATGGCTTGATAGATTGATGAGGCCTACATAGGGAGAAGATGATGAGGGGTTAGCAGAAACATATAATAAGTTTTTTTGGTCTTGTGACTTTCTCTTTTCCAGATATAATGAATCCCCTATTGAAGGATCCAGAGTTCCTTACTTCTTTTATTTCAAAGTATCGAGAGATGAGGAATTTGTGGGAGGTGAAACACCCTCAGTATTATAACAAGCATGTGAGGAAGTCAACGCTGGAGAGACTTCTGTCCTTTGTCCAGGAGACCATCCCGGGAGCAACAATGGAGACAGTGTACAAGAAAATTGGGGTCTTGAGGAACATGTATAAAAGGGAGCATAGGAAGATCCAGGAATCAAGGAGATCAGGAGCATCAGCAGATGATGTTTATGTACCCAGGCTGTGGTACTACAATCAACTCCGTTTTCTTGATGACCAGAATGAAGCCAGGGCATCACTTTCAACCCTTCCCTCCACCCTTCCCTCCACCCTTCCCTCCACCCCAGCAGAGGCTGATGAGGAGCAAGCTGGGTCTTCCATCCTGGATGAACCGGATATGACCATCTGGAGTCAGGTAAATTATTTTAACAAAGATTTACTGTACTAATATTAATGATGTTAACTGGATGTTATAATTGTCTCAAATAATTTAGCACTCCAAATTGTGTATACATATCAAATGATAGTAGTGACTAAATATGTTTGGCACCTGCTTGAAATAATTAGGGTGTCTGATTAGACTCTTTTATTAAAGAGATGTATTCACATTGAATTTGCTAGTCATGAGAAGCAAACTGTGTGTCATTGATGAACCCAAAAAAAGAAACTAAAACTATTGTCCTTTTTTTATACACAGGATGAGTCCATCCAGGAGGAATGTGGGGAAAGTGGCAGGCAGGAGGAGACCGGGCCCATGGACAGCCTGGAGGAGGCCGGATTCACCATCATCCTGGAGGAGGCTGGGCCCAGTGTCAGGCAGGAGGTGGCTGCTCCCAGTGAGGTGGCTGGGCCAAGTGAGGTGGCTGGGCCAAGTGAGGTGGCTGGGCCCAGTAGGAGCCTCACCCAATCCCAAGTGCCTCCCCTCCACCTTCCCAAAAAAAGGGCCAGGAAGGGGATGGTCACACAGGACGCGTCCCTGCGCCTCATGCAACAGGCCACCCGTTTTTTAACAAGCCCCCCCGAAGCGGAAGAAGCCTATGGCTGCTACTTAGCCAGCAGGCTTCTTCAGATGGATTGGGAGCAGCGCCTCATTTGTGAGCGCCTATTTGGGGAAACAATCCATAAGGGGCTGCAGGGCACGCTAACCAAAAACACCCAACTACATGAGGCAGCCCCCCCCCCTCCTCCTCCTCCTCCTCCTCCTCCTCCTCCTCCTCCTCCTGCCACAACTGAAACACCAGAGCCACAGCCTCAAAAGAAGGCTACAGGGAAGGCTACAGGGAAGGCTGCAGGGAAGGCTGCAGGGAAGGCTGCAGGGCAGCGTGGAGGAAAGGCTGCAGGGAAGAGAAGAAAGTGATGACCTGGGTTCAGTCTGGTCTGACAGAAGACGCAGGCTGTTGTAGTACCACAGTCTGGGGACATCTAGATCATCTGCTGGTGCTGTTGATCTCTGGGATTCTTGGACCAGATTGTGCTCCCTCTTATATGGACTCCTCAAGATCCCAATTTTCTTGTACACCGACTTTTTCCAGCGTTGACTTCCTCTTTATTTTATTTTGACCATGAATAAATGGATCTTTTTTGAGTTTAGCAAAAGACTTTTATGTGTTTTCTTTTAAATCATTGATTTTACACACAATGTTAAATTAACAAGGGACAACAATCTCCTTGAGTTTTAAAAAAAAACACCAAAAATACATTACTAATGTTAAGAATGTTCAAGTGGTAAGTCTTGAAAAAAAAATATATACATAAACAAAAACGGTGCTTTGGGTTAACTTTATCTAAAAATTAAAAAATAATCACTAGAAAAAAAAAAAAAAAGAATAATGGGTTCTTTGTGGTAACTTTACAAACCTAAAAAAAAAAAAAAAAAAAAGGGAAAAAGTATTATTAGTATGGAAACATTGTTTATAAAAAGCATACTATATCATTCATGAGATCAAAGAGAAAAAGAATTCAGAAATCAGTTTGGGAGAACTCTGATTATGAACAGCAAAACACCTTCGTTCTTTAGAGCATTCGTAAAGAAGAAATAAAATGCGCTGCATTCAACGATCACAGATTTTGCAGCGTGATGAATGTGCTACCTACAATACGAACACTAGTTTTACTAGACCGAGTGCTTCCGTTTAGTTTTTGCTTATGAGCATGCGTCGTTTTTTTGTCCGTAGGACTAGCATACAGACGAGCGGACTTCGGGGTCCGTCGTAGTTACGACGTAAAGATTTGAAGCATGTTTCAAATCTAAAGTACGTCGGATTTGAGGCTAAAAAAGTACGTTGAAAGTCCGAAGCAGCCCACACACGATCGGATTACCAGCCAGCTTTAGTCCGTCAGCGTCCGTTGGACTTTTGTAGACGAAAAGTCCGACCGTGTGTACGCGGCATAAGGTTTAGCATGACAACCAAGCAAATAGCATTTTCAGCACACATTGCCTGCATTCATATTTGTTTTATGATAGGTGTCTTTTAAGCTTCCTTGTTGTGAGCTTACCTGATTATACAGTGCTTCATATGTCACTTGGAGAGACTATCGTTCTTTTGCAACCAAATCCCAATGTCCCTTTTCTTCTCAATTGTCTCTCTTTTTAACCTGATACATAGACCTTTTTAAAGCTACCAAAAGTGTTTTACTCTACTAAACCTTACTCCAACCTCTAGAATATTGCATTTGTTATTTTGAAGAGCCAGTATAAAGAAAAAGAAAAACACTTGTAACCCTTCTTTGGTTGGATTATGAGATAAGTCCACGCTCAAACAGGATCTTGTGCTAAACCTGTAGGTAAATATGAGAACCATAACCTTTGCTAAGTGGAAAAGTGGGTTAGATAATAAAGTTTGCAGTGCCTTTACCCCGGATCGGGCCTCTGTGAACAGAGTAGATTCACTTAATCCCATACATGTATGTACTACATAATAGTACATACATCCAATGTAAAAACAGGTAATATCAGCAAGGGGGCCAACAAGAGAGTTATGGTGGAATTGTTCACATATTCCTGGCTATAGAGTGTGTTTAAAATAAAGATACCTCCAGATAAGTGTTTTAGCAAAGTTCAGTTGCAGGGGCCCTTGCAGGGGCGGATCGGGGGGGCAACAGGGCAATTGCCCCCCCCCCCCAGAAGATAGTACTGACTCCAAGGCTTTCTCCCTCCGCCACCTCTCACCAGATTTGCGTTACGAGGCTTCTAAATGCAGCTACAGGGACTTTATTTTTGCTTCCCCTGGCTCTCCCAAAGTCTCAGGTGGCCTAAGATATATTCCCTGGGCCCCATCAGTTCATTTAGAGGGGGCCAGTGGCATCAATATGGGGGTCTGGAAGTGATGTGACACCGGGGCCGCTGCTACACACTGGCAGGTTTGCAGCACAGCGGTGCGAGTGTCACTTCACTTCCCTGTCAGGCGGATTGATCTCTAGCCGACAGGAGCTTCCTAGTCCCGGCTGGTGTGATGTTACGATTCAGAGGCGGCAGGATTGAAGACAAGATGGACCTGTAGCCAGAGCTCAGTGCACTGCAAGTGAGTTAGCACTTAGCTAAGGAATTGTTATGTTAATTAGCTGTGGCGGCACTGTTATGTTAATTAGCTACGACGGGCATTGTTATGTTAATGAGCTACGGCAGACATTCTTATGTTAATGAGTTAACACCTTGTGAAGAGGTTAACGCTTTGGGGGAGGGGAGGGGGGTTAAAAAATTTACAATGATGTAATATGGCACATGGAGGGGGTTAATGTACTCACTGATGTATTACTGACCAGTGGCAATTAACCCCTCTGTGCAGCATTAATGACAGCGGCACTATCAATGTTAATTAACCCCTTTTATGCTACAGCATGAAGGGGTTTATAAACACTGCCACTAGTGCCACTAATATAGCACAAAGGGGTTCATTAATTGCCACCACTATTACAATTACCAATCATCATCATTATCATCATGATAATCACACAGTACAGGTGCGTTGAGCCACAGCACCTGTATTGTGTGATTATCATGATAATAATGATGATATTGAATGACAGAAAAATTCATCTTTAGGCTTAATTTACACATGCGTCTAACATGCAGGGCTGTCTTTTACTGGCTTGGGGATGCATAAAGTGTTACATGCATCCCAATGCCAGCATCCTATTTATTTCTACTGTGACACACAGCCGCTATATCCCAATATGTCATGCGTGTGGATCCCAGAATGCAGGCAGGGTTTGTTCAAGGACCCACACCAGCATGTCATATTGGGATATAGCGGCTGTGTGTCTCAGTAGAAATAAATGGGATAAAACCACCCCGCTAGCGGCCAAATAGCGGCGCTAAAAATAGCGCCCCAGTGTGAAAGTAGCCTTATTTTCTGGCAGTGCCCCTCCCGAGACTAGACTCTGGATCCGCCCCTGGGCCCTTGAGGATGAATGCAATGTGGCATCCATCTTGGTGTCAAAGATCTGAAGGCAAGACTAGCAGTGATAAGGAGATCATCCAACCATTGTCCAACCAGCCTGGAACACAGCTTCTCACCAGCAGAAACCGTGGTGTGATACTGGAACTCAGAATCAGCCTATTTACATTGCATCTTAGTCTCTAGTAGCTTCTAATCTGTCATGCAACTGGACCGCTAACTACATGAGTGGCCGTTGGATGCCTAATCTGGCTATAGCCTATGCTAGTTACTGAGCCCAGAGCTTGAAATAGCTATAGAATCCCATACGAGAAGGGACAAGGCTATCTAGAATAACAGGAGCTGCATGTAAACTCTATTGCAATAAACAGGTTCACTTACTAACATATAACAAGGTGACCACTACACATGTATACTGTCTACATGTGATATAACAACAAGGGGACAGATATACTTCTGTCACCAGTCTTTAAGTATATATATATATATATATAGAGACCCCCATATATATATATATATATTCAGACCCCCTTAAATTTTTCACTCTTTGTTATATTGCAGCCATTTGCTAAAATCATTTAAGTTCATTTTTTTCCTCATTAATGTACACACAGCACCCCATATTAACAGAAAAACACAGAATTGTTGACATTTTTGCAGATTTATTACACCCAGTGCTTAGACAGATGAGGAAAAAATATCTTCTTACCAGATCGAAAGGTCTATCAAGGTCTATATTCCCTATATTCGCATCTGTGAGCTTTTTTACCCCTCACATCAGGTGCAGGTCATCGTAGCTTATCCAGCCTCCTCAAGGGGAACCATTGGTAAAAAACATGACAAAGATAGTAACCACAGGATATCCACAGCCGATGACTATGGTGCCCCCCTGGCACCCAGATAATTTGCCGATTACTCCCATTGCTCCGATCAGTCTAGGAGCTAGTCTGCACTCCAACTGGCGGAAGTAACTGTAACCGGAATTCGCCGCCCCAAGGGAGTTTGTTGTTGATGGTAGAGTTAGCAAAAGACCGCAAACAGAATACAGTGAGGACCCGCACTCCTAACACAGAGTAGGAATGAGAGGTATAAGTAAAGCAAGATAAATTGAAAACATCTGTGTGCTAGGCGGCCCGACTTCGGCCTCCCCATATACTGCCTAAAGTCGCAGAAGTCGGGCCACCTAGCACACAGATGTTTTCAATTTACAGGCATACCACACTTTTAACCACTTCAGCCCCAGATGTTGAGCCCATTGAAAATTCATTTTTTTTGTCCCAAGTGATTGAATAATGACAAAAAAAAAAAAATTTACAAAAAGTTGTCACTAAATGATATATTGCTCACACAGGCCATGGGCATATGTGGAATTGCACCCCAAAATGCATTTAGCTGCTTCTCCTGAGTATGGGAATACCACATGTGTGGGACTTTTTGGGAGCCTAGCTGCGTACGGGGCCCCGAAAACCAATCACCGCCTTCAGGATTCCTAAGGGTGTACATTTTTGATTTCACTCCTCACTACCTATCACAGTTTTAAAGGCCATAAAATGCCCAGATGGCACAAACCCCCCCTAAATGACCCCATTTTGGAAAGTAGACACCCCAAGCTATTTGCTGAGAGGCATGTTGAGTCCATGGAATATTTTATATTTTGACACAAGTTGCGGGAAAATTACAAACTTTTTTTTTCCTTTTTTGCACAAAGTTGTCACTAAATGATATATTGTTCAAACATGCCATGGGCATATGTGGAATTACACCCCAAAATACATTCTGCTGCTTCTCCTGAGTATGGGGATACCACATGTGTGGGACTTTTTGGGAGCCTAGCTGCGTACGGGCCCCCGAAATCCAAGCACTGCCTTCAGGATTTCTAAGGGCATAAATTTTTGATTTCACTCTTCACTACCTATCACAGTTTTGAAGGCCATAAAATGCCCAGATGGCACAACCCCCCCCCCCCAATGACCCCATTTTGGAAAGTAGACACCCCAAGCTATTTGCTGAGAGGCATGTTGAGTCCATGGAATATTTTATATTTTGACACAAGTTGCGGGAAAGTGAGCAATTGTTTTTTTTTTTGCACAAAGTTGTCACTAAATGATATATTGCTCAAACATGCCATGGGCATATGTGGGATTACACTACAAAACACATTCTGCTGCTTCTCCTGAGTATGGGGATACCACATGTGTGGGACTTTTTTGGAGCCTAGCTTCATACGGGGCCCCGACAACCAATCACCGCCTTCAGGATTTCTAAGGGCGTAAATTTTTGATTCACTCCTCACTACCTATCACAGTTTCGAAGGCCATAAAATGCCAAGATAGCACAACCCCCCCCCCCCAAATGACCCCATTTTGGAAAGTGGACACCCCAAGCTATTTGCTAAGAGGCATGGTGAGTATTATGCAGCTCTCATTTGTTTTTGAAAATGACAAAAGACAAGAAAAAAAATGTTTTTTTCTTTTTTCAATTTTCAGAACTTTGTAAAAAAAGTGAGGTCTGCAAAATACTCACTATACCTCTCAGCAAATAGCTTGGGGTGTCTACTTTCCAAAATAGGGTCATTTAAGGGGGGGGGGGGGTTTGTGCCACCTGGGCATTCCATGGCCTCCGTAACTGTGATAGGCAGTGAAGAGTGAAATCAAAAATTTACGCCCTTAGAAAGCCTGAAGGCGGTGCTTGGTTTTCGGGGTCCCGTACGCGGCTAGGCTCCCAAAAAGTCTCACACATGTGGTACTCTGGAGAAGCAACAGAATGTATTTTGGGGTGTAATTTCACATATTCCCATGGCATGTTTGAGCAATATATCATTTAGTGGCAACTTTGTGCAAAAAGTTTCCCGCAACTTGTGTCACAATATAAAATATACCATGGTCTCGACATGCCTCCCAGCAAATAGCTTGGGGTGTCTACTTTCCAAAATGGGGTCATTTGGGGGGGGGTTTGAACTGTCCTGGCATTTTATGCACAACATTTAGAAGCTTATGTCACACATCACCCACTCTTCTAACCACTTGAAGACAAAGCCCTTTCTGACACTTTATGTTTACATGAAAAAAATTTTTTTTTTTGCAAGAAAATTACTTGGAACCCCCAAACATTATATATTTTTTTAAAGCAAATGCCCTACAGATTAAAATGGTGGGTGTTTCATTTTTTTTTTCACACAGTATTTGCGCAGCGATTTTTCAAATGCATTTTTTGGGGAAAAAACACACTTTTTTAATTTCAATGCACTAAAACACACTATATTGCCCAAATGTTTGATGAAATAAAAAAGATGATCTTAGGCTGAGTACATGGATACCAAACATGACATGCTTTAAAATTGCGCACAAATGTGCAGTGGCGACAAACTAAATACATTTTAAAAAACCTTTAAAAGCCTTTACAGGTTACCACTTTAGATTTACAGAGGAGGTCTACTGCTAAAATTACTGCCCTCGATCTGACCTTCGCGGTGATACCTCACATGCATGGTGCAATTGCTGTTTACACTTGACGCCAGACCGATGCTTGCGTTCGCCTTTGCGTGAGAGCAGGGGTGCTTTTTTTTTTTTTTTTTTTTTTCTTTATTATTTTTTTGCTTTTTATCTTATTTTTAAACTGTTCCGTTCATTTTTTTATTTTTTTAATAATTTTTATTATTATCTCAGGGAATGTAAATATCCCCTATGATAGCAATAGGTAGTGACAGGTACTCTTTTTTGAAAAAATTGGGGTCTATTAGAACCTAGATCTCTCCTCTGCCCTCAAAGCATCTGCCACACCAAGATTGGTGTGATAAAATGCTTTCCCAATTTCCCAATGGCGCTGTTTATATCCGGCGAAATCTAAGTCATGAAATGCTTGTAGCTTCCGGTTTCTTATGCCATAGAGATGACTGGAGCCATTCTGGTCTCTGATCAGCTCTATGGTCAGCTGGCTGAATCATCGGCTGCATTCTCAGGTTCCCTGTTGGGACAGGAGAGCCAAAGAAAAACATGGAAGACGGTGGGGGGGCATTCCCTCCCACTGCTTGTAAAAGCAGTCTAGAGGCTAATTAGCCGCTAGGATTGCTTTTACATGAAAGCTGACTGCTGGCTGAAAAGAATGATACCAAGATGATACCTAAAACTGCAGGCATCATTCTGGTATAACCACTCAAAGTCTAGCAACATACCAGTACGTTGCTGGTCCTTGTTGGGCATATATTGTAAACTTTTTTTCATGCAGCCTGTGGGCTGAATGAAAAAAAGATATTGATCGGTGGGTATGCCCACCATTAGAATACCTCCCTTCATCCACCCACTTCTAATGATGGGCATACATGCACCATTTATATATGCCGAAGCATGGGGGCATCCTCCCGCAAAAGGTAGGAGAAAATCGCTCCTCCACCCACTGCTGCCCCCACACTTCGGCATATACGCTGAAGTATGTAACTGTGGTGGTGAAATCCCCTCCGACAGCGCTAGAGTCACGGCTTTATGTATCGTGGGAGCAAACGCTGTTGCTGTCAAGATAAATAAATCCGCTCTGCAGCTGAATGGCGTACCTGCTAAGCAAATGATGGTTAACAATAAAACAAAGTAACATTACAGTATAACAGTAAGACTTACCATACTTGCAAAGCAAATACAAAAAAAAATAGTAAAAAATAAAACATTTAAACGCAACCTGTGCCTAAAATATATATATGCCGAAGCATGGGGGCATCCTCCCGCAAAAGGCAGGAGCAAATCGCTCCTCCACCCACTGCTGCCCCCACGCTTCGGCATATACTGTATGCTGAAGTATGTAACTGTGGTGGTGAAATCACCTCCGACAGCGCTGGAGTCACGGCTTTATGTATCGTGGGAGCAAACACTGTTGCTGTCAAGATAAATAAATCCGCTCTGCAGCTGAATGGCTTACCTGCTAAGCAAATGATGGTTAACAATAAAACAAAGTAACATTACAGTATAACAGTAAGACTTACCATACTGTACCTGCAAAGCAAATACAAAAAAAATAGTAAAAAGAAAACATTTAAACGCAACCTGTGCTTAAAATATATATATGCCGAAGCATGGGGGCATCCTCCCGCAAAAGGCAAGAGCAAATCGCTCCTCCACCCACTGCTGCCCCCACGCTTCGGCATATACCCTGTTTCCCCGAAAATAAGACCTAGCGTGATTGTCGGTGATGGCTGCAATATAAGTCCTACCCCCAAAATAAGCCCTACTCTGTTTCCCCGAAAATAAGCCCTACCCTGAAAATAAGACCTACAAGGACTTTAACTAGGGCTTATTTGGGGGGTAGGGCTTATATTGCAGCCATCACCGACAATCACGCTAGGTCTTATTTTTGGGGAAACAGGGTATGTATGTAACTGTGGTGGTGAAACCACCTCCAACAGCGCTGGAGTCACGGCTTTATGTATCGTGGGAGCAAAATCCGCTCTGCAGCTCAATGGCGTACCTGAAAACAAAAAAATGGTTACCAAACATGATAAAAACATAACAACAGTAAAACATTGCAGAATAGAATACAGTAAAAAAGAGCAGAACAATAGAGAGAGAATAGAGAGAGAGAACAATAAAATGAAAACTATTTTTGGTTTTTATTATTTATATTTTTTTTGTGTGTTTTTTTTTTTTTTTTACTTTTTTTTTGTTTTTGTTTTTGTTTTACTTTTTTTTGTAACTTTAACTTTTGTAACTGGTACCAGGTTTGGGTCTCTCAAAATGCGATGGCATCTTGGGAGACCCCGTGAAAGTGTGTCTTAGTCTGTGTAGTGCTGTACCCTACGCTAATACTCAACTAGTGTATGGTAGCGTTCAAAACATTCACCAATGCAAAGACCAGGATTGTCAGGACAGAAGGGACAATAATACCGGGTGTCACGCCTAAATCCGCGCTTGCTGCAGACACAACATCTTTTTTGGGGGGCTCGTTGGGTAGGGGTACTCGGGAAGACATAAAGAAAATGCCTCTCATGCAGCCAGCTTACTGCATTTGGTTGGGGATGGTGAGGTGGAGCACTGTCTGGAAACAGAAGGGCTCTGACGATCTCTTCCTGGAATTTAAGGAAGGATCCAGTCTGTCCTGAAGCTCTGTATAGCACATAAGTGTTCAGCAAAGCCAATTGAAATAAATAAACAGACACTTTTTTGTACCAGCGTCTGGCCTTACGGGCAACTAGGTACGGCGCCAACAACTGGTCGTTGAGGTCCACCCCTCCCATATTTTGGTTATATTCGTGGACACAGAGGGGGTTTCTCCACAACGCCAGTCGCTGTAGTAATTTGGACGGTCGTGTCTGCATGAAGGGAGGTAAGAACAAAAACATTCTTATTGTCCCTCCACTTCATAGTGAGCAAATTATTACACTGCAAGCAGGCTCTCTCCCCCAGCCTAAGACGGGAATCTACAAGCCGCTGGGGAAAGCCCCAGCGATTAGGTCGCACGGTGCCACATGCTCCAGTCTGATGATCAAAAAGGTGACTAAAAAGTGGCACGCTCGTGTAATAATTGTCCACGTACAAGTGGTACCCCTTTCCGAATAAGGGTGACACCAAGTCCCACACTATCTTGCCAGCACTTCCTATGTAGTCAGGGCAGTTTGTCGGCTCTACATGACTATCTTTGCCCTCGTAAACCATAAAACTACATGTATAGCCTGTGGCCCTGTCACAGAGCTTATACATCTTGACCCCGTATCTGGCACGCTTGCTGGGAAGGTACTGTTTGAATGACAAGCAGCCAGAAAATTTATTCAGGGACAAGTCTGCAAAACGTTGGTTGAAGTGGTTTACGAAGGGCCGAATTTTGTAGAGCCGATTGTATTCAGGGTCTCTACGAGGACGACAGAGTTCATTGTTGTTGAAGTGCATGAACCGCAAAATCTGCTCGTATCGTGCCCTGGTCATGGAGGCAGAGAACACGGGCATGTGGTAAATTGGGTCAGTGGACCAATATGACCGCAACTCACTCTTTTTTTTTATGCCCATGTTGGGGGAAAGGCCCAGAAAGATCTTAAATTCGGAGACCATAATTGGTCTACAATCTCTGGCAAGGGAGGACTGGGGAACAGTGGCAATGTGTTGACCAGCGTATAAATTGCTTTGGTCCACAATAGATCTATAGAGATCTTCGGTGAAAAACAGTGAATAAAAATCAAGTGGCGTAAAATCAACTGTTTCCACCTGAATTCCGGGTTGGCCAGTGAATGGGGGAAGTACGGGTGCTGCAGAAGTGGTGGGTACCTAATTCGGATTGGCGAATGCAGCAGGAAGGGCACTATGGGCACGACGGGCCTGTGTTCGTCTTCTTGGTGGCAGTGGGACACTACTTGTGCTTGCCACCTCGCCAGCTTGAACTGCACTTATGGGACTCGCCACGTCACCATGTGATACTGCAGTGCTGGATGTACAACCAGGGTGTACTAGGCCACTGGTGCTTGCCAGTTCACCTTAAGGAATAGCGGCGCTAGTACTGCTCTGCTCCATACGAGAGCCCTGCAGTTCTTGCACTTCAAGGACAGAAGAAGAAGATTGGGGTCTGGTACGCCTGACCTTGGCAGGGACCACAACTCCGTCGTCAGAGCTATCTGTCATGGAGCCGCTGTCGTCTACAGGATCGTATTCTGAGCCTGAATCTGACAGATGAGTGACTTTCTCTTCACTATCTGTCATGCTCAGAAACGTGTAGGCCTCTTCACTAGTGTACCTTCAATTTGCCATTTTGGGCTCTAAATTTAGGGGTACACTAGTGAGACTCGCAGACAAAAAAGCTCCTGACTGTTAGCGACTGATTCAAAATGCTACCAAAAAACTGTTAGCGATCGCAGGGATCAGGCCTGATTCTGCGAACGCTGCAGTTATGTGTGCTTAGTGTTTTGTAAGTATCAGTGATCGATCGATACTGCACTTGGGTGGGCTGGGCAGGGCTGGGCTGAGGGGCAAAACGCAGGTGTTAGCAGGTATCTGGGCTGATCCCGCTAACACTGCGTTTTTGGGAACCCTAAACTGCTGGGGACGCTAGTATAGATCTGATCGGATCAGATATAGATCCGTTCAGATACTATAGCACTAAGGTGTATGCTGCGTGCGTGGGTGTTAGCAGTACTGGCGCTAAACTGACGCTGCCTGGGGCAACGCAGACCTTATCTGACCCTAAAAACGTAACTTATATCACCGCCGGGCAATTAGGGGGTTAAACCTTTATAAGGTAATAAATGGCGGGTGCCCTAAAACTATAATCTAACTAACCAGCGTCACCCGTAACACTTATACGGTGAGCACTGGTGAAAGGGTAACTAGGGGGCAATCGGGGGTTAAAACCTTTAGTAGGTAGTATATGGGGGTCCCTGTCACTATAAAACGCTGAAGGCGAACCTATATACTGTATTTATTGGCATATAACACTTTTTCACCATGAAAATTGGGTGCAAATAGCGTGTGCGTGTTATATGCCAATATTCCAATTTCGGCTCCCTCAGAGGCAACGGGGGAGGGGGGGGGTGGGACGAGTGCCGTTAGATTTCATACAGTGAGAATCTCCTGTTTATATGGCGGCCTCTGTAATAGGAAGTCAATAGATGGTAATGGCGAGGCTGCTGCATTGATGGCAATGGTGAGGCTGCAATGCTGTGGACTAATAAGGCTGCATTGATGGCACTTGTGAGACTGCAGGTGGGCATTGGTCAGGTTGCATTGATGGCAATGGTGAGGCTGCAGATGGGCACTGACCCTTATTTTGCTTCAAAGTTCCTTATTTAAAATTTAAGTTTTTTTCCTGAAACTTCCCTCTTAAAATGAATGTGCGTGTTATACGCCTGTGCGTGTTATATGCCGATAAATACTTAGTACTTACCTCCCTAACTAACGTCACCTTGTCACTAATACAGTGATCAGAAAAACGACCGCTTATTGACACTGGCGACAGGGGGGTGATCAAGGGGTTAACCTTTATTGGGGGGGTTAGGGGGGTACCCTAGACCTAAAGGGGGGTACCCCAGACCTAAAGGGGGGCTAACTTTTCTACTGTTAGTGTAGTGTTGTGCAAACTCACATTGATGTCTTCTCTCCTCTGCGCCGGAACAAAAAGACCGGCTCGAGGAGAGATGACATCACTTCCTCTGCCTCTGTTTACATTACAGAGGCAGAGGAAGGATTTCATTCACCAGAAGCAATTGCAAGGGGGTGGCCACGAATGGATGGCCTCCCCCTCACCTCTGATCACCCGGGAACAAATGCCGGCCGCCTCTGGCACCGGGGGGGGGGTCCTGTCGGACCCCCCGCCCACGGGAGGCAGATCACGTACCAGGTACGTGATTTTGCCTGCCCGTGCCATTCTGCCGCAGTATATCTGCGTGAGGCGGTCGGCAAGTGGTTAAGTACACAATGGGGTTTACAGTATTTAATTAAATTAAACTTTGGTAATAAAACCTGGAAGCTCATTGGTTTCTATGCAGGAGTGAGCCTGATTTTGCACTTTTCAGCTATAGTAAATAAATCCCATTGTGTACTTAAAAGTGGGGCATGTCTGTACCGCTCATTCTTACTCTGTGTTAAGAGCGCGGGTCCTCACTGTATTCTGTTTGCGGTCTTTTGCTAACTCTACCATCAACAACAAAGTCCCTTGGGGTGGGGAATTCCGGTTACCGCAACTTCCGCCAGTTGGAACGCACAATGGCTCCTAGACTAATCGGAGCAGTGGCAGATCCTTTACAGTAATCTTCAAATCATCCGGGTGCCAGGGGGGCACCATAATTATCGGCTGTGGATATGCTGTGGTTAGTATCTTTGGCATGTTTTTTACCAATGGTTCCCCACAAGCAGGCTGGAAAAAATAAGATGACCTGCACCTAATGGGGGGGCTCACATATGCGAATATAGACTCTGTTAGGTCTTTGGATATGGTAAGAAGATATTTTTGCCTCATCTGTCTAAACACTGGGTGTTGCACTTGTAGCACGGCCCCCTTGAGGACTGCTGAGAATTACCTGCTCATCTGCACGGCCATGACCAAGTGAACCTTCCAACCCACCTGACACTCTGGGTTCAGACATCCTGTTAATACTATAGAGCAAGAATCAAGCAACTCAGTAGTATAAGGTTCTAAAATGTTTTACTTGAACCAAATAGGAAAGTTATTTCACAAAGAGAGGAGTAAATCCTATGAGCTGCAATAACAGCGTCAACTCAGCAAACAGACTCCTCCCGAAGACACAACAATGTTTAAATAATGAATAATGCTATATACACAAGGATGCACTATATTCAGATCTGAAGTCACCCCTAGTAGAATATCCAGTAAATTACACAAGTGGCCACTGTGAGATAGATGTACTCTAGACAGCCTATTCTATTTTAACCTCCCTGGCGGTATGATTATTTCAAATTTTAGGTGCTGAAAGCGGTAATTATTTTGCATGGAAATTTGGCGTTTTATATTGTAGGCCTGTAATTCTTAGGAATAATTCACTTAAATCTGTCCAAACCAGAGTCTAGTAGACATCCCGGGTATGATAAAGTTTGAAAAACAAAATCATAAATTATAATTTCATAAATAACTATAAATAATTATAACAAATAATAATATAATGATAATAAAAATTATTCAATAATGTAATCAAATCAAAAACACTGAAATTTGCTCAGTTGCAGAATTGTCGCTGTCATTACTTTTCAGTGTTTGATGACAGATCTCCCCACAAATCACTATCGCTCAATTCTGCAAGTGATTCTAATTTATTATCGCTGTTTTCTAGCTGGTCTAAAACCACTTTTGATGTAAAGGGACGGTTTTGGTTGCTATGAACAATCTCCAGTTTCCAGGCAGAAAGAACAGTTTTTATAATATAAAACTGCATGCAGGGCACTGGAAAAATCACTAGGAACAAATGGGATGTGTAATTATTTGATACAGTACTGTAATCTGTAAGATTAGGATTACAGTATACTGTATCTATACTGTGTGCTTTAGAACAGTTTTTATAATATAAAACTGCATGCAGGGCACTGGAAAAATCACTAGGAACAAATGGGATGTGTAATTATTTGATACAGTACTGTAATCTGTAAGATTAAGATTACAGTATACTGTATCTATACTTTGTTTACTTTTTGAATTTGGCACCGAAGTCCGTCCCCGTGCGTCGCAATGCTCGCAGAGAATGGAGCTCGGAACTGTGAATCGAGCGAGACACAGAGGCTCGCAGATCACAGCGGGGAGACATTGCAGGATCCAGGGGACGAGGTAAGTAATATCTACAAGGATCCTGCGATGCGATCCTGAGTCTGGCTCGGGGTTACAGCTTTTGGTATTGAAAATCCACCCCGAGTCAGACTTGGGAATACCGCTAGGGGGGGTTAATGATAGAGCTAATCCCCGTTGGTGTTATATACTTGTTGGTGTTATATTTTGTAAACATTTTATTATATCTTTTCATGTGACAACACTGAAGAAATTACACTTTGCTGCAATGTAAAGTAGTGAGTGTACAGCTTGTATAACAGTGTAAATTTGCTGACCCCTCAAAATAACTCAAAACACAGCCATTATGTCTAAACCGCTGGCAACAAAAGTGAGTACACCCCTAAGTGAAAATGTCCAAATTGGGCCAAATTAGCCATTTTCCCTCCCCAGTGTCATGTGACTCGTTAGTGTTACAAGGTCTCAGGTGTGATTGGGGAGCAGGTGTGTTAAATTTGATGTTATCGCTCTCACTCTCTCATACTGGTCACTGGAAGTTCAACATGGTACCTCATGGCAAAGAACTCTCTGAGGATCTGAAAAAAAAGGAATTGTTGCTTTACATAAAGATGGCCTAGGCTATAAGAAGATTGCCAAGATCCTGAAACTGAGCTGCAGCATGGTGGCCAAGACCATACAGCGGTTTAACAGGACAGGTTCCACTCAGAACAAGCCTCGCCATGGTTGACCAAAGAAATTGAGTGCATGTGCTCAATGTCATATCCAGAGGTTGTCTTTGGGAAATAGACGTATGAGTGATGCCAGCATTGCTGCAGAGGTTGAAGGGGTGGAAATAGCGTTCCGAGTGGTAGGCTGGAACGCTTTCTCTCTGTCACACAGAGAGGTCTGTCTTGCGTCAGGCCCAGGAGGAAGAGAGCGCGCGCGTTCTTCTAAGCTCCTTTTATCGTCCCTCCCAGCAACCTTCAGGCCACTGCAAGGGTCCCTGGGATTTGTAGTCTTAGGGTACGTGGATGCATAACAGCAAATTCAAAGAGAACTACACACCCCATAACTCTCTCCGCTGGCACATGAGGTCACTGACTACACAAATAATCTTGGGAAGAATCAATGTTTAGAACACTGGAAGGTACAAAGTTTTCTGATAACAGTCAATATCGCTACACAATGAATTCAAGGACTTTGCACATTATCACTTATGGACTTTGGTGTTTCATATATTTTTATGATTTATTTAATTATAATTAATTTTGGTTTTCACATTTATAAAAAAAATTTTAACCACTTGCCAACCAGCCGTCGCCATTATACCAAACACATGTAAAGTGAAGTAATGTAATTTATTAAAGTAAGTGAATATAAAAACAAACACCTCCAATACAACACAGTGCACAACAATCCAACTACCAGACAGAGACCCACAAATAACAATAATCAAACAGGTATATACAGTAGATGGAGAATACCAGAATCCTAAACGTAGCCAGGCCAGAGTCATCAACGGGAGATGAGCAGATGGAGGCAAGGAGCAAACAGGACAGGGAGAAGGTGGACAGGATCAGGCTGCAGGGCAAGGGTACAAGGCAACAGGGTCACAGGAAGGACAAGGACAGGTTCAGGTTCAGGGTCAGGGGTCAGGTTTCAGATTCAGATTCAGGTACAGAGGATCACAGGTTAGGGCTCAAGGACAATAACAAGGCAAGTGTGTGAGTGCTTGCCGGATATTAACACACATCTCCTGCAATCAGCCTCAGGTGACGCCTAATCGCAGGAGATAATGTCGGCCCCACACTGCCGGGAGACACCCGCTGGTGGACACCAGTACTGCAAGCCAAAGGTCTGACAGCGCCACCAGCAGGTGAAACCTTTCCTGACAAATACATAAGGCGTACGGTATGACCACTCCAAGTAAGACTAAATGAGCATATTGGAAATATAAGGAGAGGATTTAAAGGTCACCCAGTTTCCAGGCATTACTTGGAGGTACACAATAAAAACCCTAGGGGTACATAGTTTATATACAAAATAAGGTGCAGCGCTCAATTAATAAGCTAAAAAAGGAATGCAACAAATAAAATTAACAAAAATCCTTCACAGAAACATAGAAAACAGTCCTGTAGTGATAAAAGCACTAAAAATGTCCAAAAGATGATTAATGAGTGTCCTCCACACGTGACAGCATGCCAAAATATAGTGACTGATGAGTGGTGCCCAACACCGGTGAACAGAATGGCCTCTCACCTGATTAACAGGTTAATAATGCGTTCCCAGAAAGGGTCAATCAGCACGAAATCCTAATCCAGATAATAATCCATCAGGAAAAGCACTGGGGCTGTCAATCACGATAGCTCTCGGGCTAGGCTGTAGGCGGGGGTGGCTCTCACATAGCATATGTAATGCAAAAAGAAGGGACAGGAATAGTGCTCTCTACACTGAAGTTTTATGCTGTGTTCATCCTGCACTTGTGAAGTGCCACCTTTGTAAGTTTTATTTTATTATCTTTTCTAAAAAAATTGGAGTATACAGAGAGCACTATTCCTGTCCCTTCTTTTTGCATTACATATGCTATGTGAGAGCCACCCCCGCCTACAGCCTAGCCCGAGAGCTATCGTGATTGACAGCCCCAGTGCTTTTCCTGATGGATTATTATCTGGATTAGGATTTCGTGCTGATTGACCCTTTCTGGGAACGCATTATTAACCTGTTAATCAGGTGAGAGGCCATTCTGTTCACCGGTGTTGGGCACCACTCATCAGTCACTATATTTTGGCATGCTGTCACGTGTGGAGGACACTCATTAGTCATCTTTTGGACATTTTTAGTGCTTTTATCACTACAGGACTGTTTTCTATGTTTCTGTGAAGGATTTTTGTTAATTTTATTTGTTGCATTCCTTTTTTAGCTTATTAATTGAGCGCTGCACCTTATTTTGTATATTTCTCTTAAGGGATTTGATTGTGTTGACCCTGGTGTACAGCTGCTTTTCAGTTTTTTGCATATATGCGCTGATTTATTTTACCTTCTTGTACATCGTTTATAGCTATCGATAAACTAAAATCACATTGGAGAGGTGGGCCAAAGAGAGTAGAGTTTGCTTTTTCCAAACTCGAAATGAGTTAGATATACCGTGTCAAATGTCTTAGACCTTTGGGCTTGAACGCTGATATTAAAAACAATGCCTTTATTGATCATTCCTAATATGTGCATTTGTACATCTATATATAATTTTTTATAGTTTTATTTACCTTCATCCATGTAACTTCTTTTGTATTTCATTGTTTATATGAATTTTTTGTATTTTTTCAGATTTAAAGTAATGTACTTTATGTCCACTAGAGGTCCTCATCTCAAAGTGATGATAGGCTAATACTATATATTTTAACGTAAATAGGTTATTAATTAATGCCAGTCCTTTGAGTTTGTTTTTTACCAAATTTATTACGATTTTTGCCTTCTATATGACTTAGAAATAGAACACCGTTTGTCTACGATAAATAAAATAGGTAGACATACCCGGAAGTCACATTGAGGTTTGGCTTTCCTGTGTGTGGAGAGAGTTCATATATCTAGGCTGTAAGATGGTCACTAGGTGAAAGTGAGGCTTGAATGTCTTTTTTTACTTTTTGATATGGCCGCCGTGTGAAAACGAGGCTTGGTTGCCTTTCTATGTGTATATAAGGTGATGGGTCAGCGCGTCGCCTGTGCCCCTGAAAGAGATCACGTATGACGAAACATGTCAGGCGGAGCTACGCACTGATGTCATCATGCCCCACGTGCTCCCGGAAGTGTGGGTGTTATTGAATTTTATTGCCAACAAGTGTTTTTATGATGTTTGCACATCCAACCAAAGTGATTTTATAAAATAAATTAGCCTTTTTGAAAAATGACAACGCACTATTGGAGCCTTTGTTCTTCTATATGCTCCGTGCTTACTTGGGGAATTGTGCTTTCGAGGAAAGGGGACGGATGGTGGCTATATATCAAGAAGGACACCCAGAGTCTACCTACACATCTTGGAGCCAAGATCCATCTCAGACCCTGCAGAGGACTATATCTGCAGGCATGTGTGACCTCGCTACAACAGGAGGTCTACTCCTTCCGGTAAGAGTCTCCATTCTTTCCGGTGATTGCCACATTTAGAGCTGAGAACCTTTTGCATCTTTCTGGATCTTTATCATCATAGAACTTGTTTTATTTGACACTTTTCAGAGACTTTATTTATGAACCACTCTTCATTACATTGGCTATTATATGCACTGTATTGATATTTTCACACTTCATTGATATACAGTGTGTTTAGATTTCAGTTTTACAGTTTATATTTTGTTCACTAGTTTGATTAGCACAAATATTTCCGTTGTATTACTTACAAATACAGACAGTAGAGGGCAGCAGATCCCTACACACTTGTGGGTTTACCCACTCATTTTTTACATGCTAATTTACATACTAATTCATCATGTAATTGGGTGGTAGGGGGGTTTGCTTCTGCCTTGATACTTTCTGCTAAATGGTGTCCCACATTCTCATCTCAAAAATATGTGAGGTATACTACTGATAGTTATAGATGAGTTTCAGCCTCCTCCGAACACATCTCTATCCGAACTTCCAAGTAGCGTTTTTATTTACTATAGTCAGCTGTGAGCCGGGTAATTCTCCAGCTCGTAAACTAGGGGGCAGGGTGCTTGGTGACTTCAGTGTCCTTATATAGACACATGACCATATTTAGCCAATGACTAAATATGGACATGTATCCATATAAGGGCACAGACATCACCAGAATTCCGCCCCTTTGTTTACATGTGCTGCAGGGCAGATAATGACCTGGCCCACAGCTGATTGAAGTGAAAAAAGTACAAGTTTGCAGTCTGTATAGAGATGAATTTGGAGGATGTCCAAGTTCATTTCTACAAATGATGTCTAGCCTGTGTCAGAGAAAACCTTTAGGGTTGTTTGCAAAATGTCTTCAAAGGAAATGGTGATATAATTACAATTGGGTAGATTTACTAAAGCTGGTGCACTCAGAATCTGGTACAGCTGTGCATGGTAGCCAATCAGCTTCTAACATCAGCTTGTTCAATTAAGCTTTGACAATAAAACCTGGAAGCTGATTGGTTTCTGTGTGGCGTTGCACCAGATTTTGCACTCTTTGGTTTTGGTAAATAACCCTCATTGTGTTCCTGTTGCTGTTATCTCATAAGGAGTGGTTTGCATGCTCTGCCTTCCATCTTAAAATGAGAAAAAAGACGCTTTCATTTTTAATTTGTGATGCAAGTGCGACAGATACCTTTTTTTCTTTTTCTTTAAATACTGCTTTAGCAGATCTAGAAACTCCACACATATTCCATACAAAGTATCTGGGATTATCAGAATCCTTCCACACAAAAAATAATGGTACAATTCCCCGACTCGCTTTCATTGTAAGGAGGCAGCTCAGGCTATAGTCATAATGGGCCTGGGAGCAGACTGAGTCATTTTAACATAAGTATTATTAGGTTTAATTACATTCATATACAAAGAAAATTAAACAGTTGTTGTGCTACTAACATCTTAATGATAGGTTACTTATATTTAATGCCAGAAGAAGTGCAGAGCTGGCACAACATATCGTTTTATTGTAGAATGTTGTTTTCTTTTTTTTTTCATTTGCAGCTTTCTCTTCTTTACAGAATGCACGAACACAGCTTCTCTCTCATGCACTTTCCGTGCACAGCCCCTCCTGCCTCCTTCCTCCTCAGTAGGGGCTAGGGGCATCTTTCCCAACAGGGGAGCTAATTAGTAACAAAATTGAGCAACATGTCCACACTCATCAGTCTCAAAGCTCAGGCATCACAAGCAGCCTCCAGAGAGGGAACTCAGATTGAACACGTTTTCTGCATTTGTTATATCTGAAGCTATCTTTCAAACCAACACTGCAGGAATTTTTAAGTTACACGATTTGCAGTATAATTAACCCTTCTAAGTTCTGTGCAGAATTGCAACAAATGCGAAAACTGCATTGAAAGTTTTTTAATCTCTATGTGCTACATCATGGAGTACTATAGTAGTATTACGAGTTATATTAGCAAACTATCAATATAGTGCAGTATATAATGATCATTAATGATCATTCTATTTGGTGAAATTCTTACCTGTATAGATAAAAGGCTTCTTTTACAGGTTGTATCACATCCACTATTTAGGTTACAAAAAAAAGAAACATTAACAGTGTTTTGTAGATGCATAGGAGTAAATCACAACTGGAAAATGGCAGTAAAAATAACGCAATTACTTTATTAACTGTATGGTCAAGAGAAAGTATAGCTGTTTTTTTATGCCCATTATTCAGGCTGCAAAAAAGACAAAACAATAGTGTAGATATGCATTTATTTTTACTAAAATTTAAAGTGAATTTAAAGTGGTACCAACTTGTGTAAACAATTTGCATGTTGTTATATTGAATAAATATATCATACCATTAGTTTTAAAAAGTATTGTATCTGGGATTTTATTTTGTAAAAAAAAACAGTTATCCTTACATTGTAAACCTATAGTCAGGGGTGGGCCTAGATTAAGCAGCTCCCCCTGTTTGAATTACCGTATATACTCGAGTATAAGCCGACCCGAATATAAGCCGAGGCACCTAATTTTACCACAAAAATATGGGAAAACTTATTGACTCGAGTAGCAGCATAGGGTGAGAAATGTGCAGCTACTGTAAGTGGAAAAGAGGGTTAACAATGCCCATTTGCAGCCTCACTGTGCCCATTTGCATGCCTCACTGTGCCCATTTGCAGCCATAGGTCCCCCAAACGTCAAACTTGGTAGTTAAGGGTTGCTAGATGCCCCCTAGCTGCAGCCAAAATTTGGGGTCTCTGGACCCAAAGGGTCCCTAAATGACATTACTGCAGGTGGACGCAGTTGACCCAATTTGGGGCCCCCGTATCTCGGGGCCACTTGGGGCTAGGAACCCAAGCTTTGGATATGTTGTAGTTCTAGTTCCACTGGGTTTGCACACCAAATGTGCAGTTTCTAGCACCAAGTGGCATCAAGATATGGGGCCCCAAAATCGGTTTGGAAAATGTCGAGCACTTTTCTGCAGCAGAGAATGACATTTTCCTAACCGACTTTGGGGCCCCATATCTCAGGGCCACTTGGTGCTAGGAACCCCGACTTTGGATATGTTGTAGTGCTGGTTCCACTGGGTTTGCACACCAGATTTGTTCCTAGTACCAAGTGATCCCGAGATACGGGGCCCCAAAGTTGGTTCGGGAAATGTCATTCTTTCACCAGAAAAGTGCTTGACTCCAGTGTAAGACGAGGGGGGCACTTTCAGCACAAAAAAATGTGCTGAAAAACTCAGCTTATACTTGAGTATATATGGTACATAAAAAAAAAATCAGTACTGCTGCCCATTAATTATTGTTATTCCATACAATTGTCCTTGATAGCTTTCTCTGTGCAAACAAGTGAAGGTCTTGTATAACAATTTCTGTAAAGCCCAAGCTGACATTTTCACTATAGGAACTCCAAAGGCTGTCCCGTTGATAGTCAGCCCAACATTCCTCCCAGAAAATGACACTTGCTAAACATAGAAGTGAGGGGTTTCATTTTTTTCTTTCCTGCCATGCTAGATTGTTGACATCCCTGGGTAAGTTTAACCACTGGCTTCTGGGTTTTCTTTGTATACTCTTAACGATCCATGGTACAACCAGAAAGCTAGAAATGGTTGATGCTTTCCTGATAATATAGTTGTTACCTTATATTCTGTTCCCTAATTCTTTGCTCTAACCTCATCTCGACATAAAAAATAAATAGGCATACAAAAATAAATACTTTCCCTCCAAACAACTCATTTTATACAACCTTGGCAATTACAGCTTCATAATACATTTTCTCATCATTGCTGGGTGAAGAATACTGTGACTTCCTTTTTTTTGTCTTCAGTAAATTCATACACAAGCAAAAATTGTGTGTTGGTGGGGTATCACTTGCATAGTCCCCAGCGTTACTTTACAAAAAAAAAGTCACAATACCATTTGGTGAGTAAGCATAAAAACAAACAGTATGACAGATAGGAATCCCCACTAGACAATTGTGTTTCCAAATCTTCTCATCAAGCTGTCAGATGCTTTACAAGGCATAATTTATACTCATCTGCGAGACTCAGAAATGTTCCTGCCTGGCACTAATATCCGTCACCACACAGTGAAGGGAAGTAGATATACAGCAAAGGGGGCATTTCCATTTCACACACTAATAAAGCAGAATTGCAATGACAGCTGCCTTTCCCACTATCTGCTGTATAAACAGAGCGTTAAAACAACCAAAACACTCACTTGGTGAGAATTTTATATTACAATCAAGTTTGTGCTTTTTTCTTTCTCTTCCTTTCATTTCAAGCTTACAGGAAGCATAGCTAAAATTAAAAATAAGATCAGTGTTTTTGTTTTTAAATAGCTATCTGACAGTTTAGGAAGAGATGCCTCGACTGTAGATTTCTTCCAATAATCTCAACAACATTCTTTTAACTCATCTTTTACCAGTCAACACGGATGGAATTTTGGCTCTGTGTAGGGTTGAAATGGTCCCACCACAAGTTTCTGTAATATGATTCTGTAATTGTTTATTAAAAATTGATAAGATAAATAAGATAAATTAATAAGAAAAAATAAGATACATACAGTGCCTTGAAAAAGTATTCACACCCCTTGACATTTCCCACATTTTGTCATGTTACAACCAAAAACGTAAACGTAAAAGGATTTTATGTGATAGAGCAACACAAAGTGGTACATAATTGTGAAGTGGAAGGAAAATGATAAATGGTTTTCAATTTTTTTTTACAAATAAATATCTGAAAAGTGTGGCATGCATTTGCATTCAGCCCCTACAATACTTTGTAGAACCATCTTTCACTGCAATTACAGATGCAAGTTTTTCTGGGGATATCTCTACCAGCTTTGCACATCTGGAGAGTAAAATTTTTGCCCATTCTTTTTTGCAAAATAGCTCAAGCTCTGTCAGATTGGATGGAGAGTGTCTTGAACAGAAATTTTTAAGTCTTGCCACAGATTCTCAATTGGATTTAGGTCTGGACTTTGACTGAGCCATTCTAACATATAAATATGCTTTGATCTAAACCATTCCATAGTAGCTCTGACTGTATGTTTGTGGTCGTTGTCCTGCTGGAAGGTGAACCTCCACCCCAGTCTCAAGTCTTTTGCAGACTCTAACAGGTTTTCTTCTAATATTGCCCTGTGTTTGGCTCCATCCATCTTCCCATCAACTCTGACCAGCTTTCCTATTCCTGCTGAAGAAAAAAATCCCCATAACATGATGCTGCCACCACCATGTTTCACGGTGGGGATGGTATGTCCAGGGTAATGTGCAGTGTTAGTTTTCCACCACACATAGCGTTTTGCTTCAATTTTGGTCTCATCTGACCGGAGCACCTTCTTCCACATGTTTGTTGTGTCCCCCACATGGCTTCTCGCAAACTGCAAATGGGACTTCTTATGGCTTTCTTTTAACCACTTCAGCCCCGGAAGGATTTACCCCCTTCCTGACCAGAGCACTTTTTACAATTCGGCACTGCGTCGCTTTAACTGCTAATTGCGCGGTCATGCAATGCTGTACCCAAACGAAATTTGCGTCCTTTTCTTCCCACAAATAGAGCTTTCTTTTGATGGTATTTGATCACCTCTGCCGTTTTTATTTTTTGCGCTATACACGGAAAAAGACCGAAAATTTTGAAAAAAAATGATATTTTCTACTTTTTGTTCTAAAAAAAATCCAATAAACTCAATTTTAGTCATACATTTAGGCCAAAATGTATTCGGCCACATGTCTTTGGTAAAAAAAATGTCAATAAGTGTATATTTATTGGTTTGGGCAAAAGTTATAGCATCTACAAACTAGGGTACATTTTCTGGAATTTACACAGCCTTTAATTTATGACTGCCTATGTCGATTCTTGAGGTGCTAAAATGGCAGGGCAGTACAAAACCCCCACAAATGACCCCATTTTGGAAAGTAGACACCCCAAGGAATTTGCTGAGAGGCATGTTGAGCCCATTGAATATTCATTTTTTTTGTCCCAAGTGATTGAATAATGACAAAAAAAAAAAAAATTACAAAAAGTTGTCACTAAATGATATATTGCTCACACAGGCCATGGGCATATGTGGAATTGCACCCCAAAATACATTTAGCTGCTTCTCCTGAGTACGGGGATACCACATGTGTGGGACTTTTTGGGAGCCTAGCCGCGTACGGGGCCCCGAAAACCAAGCACCGCCTTCAGGATTTCTAAGGGCGTACATTTTTGATTTTACTCCTCACTACCTATCACGGTTTTGAAGGCCATAAAATGCCCAGATGACATAAACCCCCCCCAAATGACCCCATTTTGGAAAGTAGACACCCCAAGCTATTTGCTTTGAGGCATGTTGAGTCCATGGAATGTTTTATATTTTGACACAAGTTGCGGGAAAGTGACAATTTTTTTTTTTTTTTTTTGCACAAAGTTGTCACTAAATGATATATTGCTCACACAGGCCATGGGCATATGTGGAATTGCACCCCAAAATACATTTAGCTGCTTCTCCTGAGTACGGGGATACCACATGTGTGGGACTTTTTAGGAGCCTAGCCGCGTACGGGACCCCGAAAACCAAGCACCGCCTTCAGGATTTCTAAGGGCGTACATTTTTGATTTTACTCCTCACTGCCTATCACAGTTTCGGAGGCCATGGAATGCCCAGGTGGCACAAACCCCCCCCAAATGACCCCATTTTGGAAAGTAGACACCCCAAGCTATTTGCTGAGAGGCATGGTGAGTATTTTGCAGCTCTCATTTGTTTTTGAAAATAAAGAAAGACGAGAAAAAAAAATTTTTTTTTTCTTTTTTCAATTTTCAAAACTTTGTGACAAAAAGTGAGGTCTGCAAAATACTCACTATACCTCTCATCAAATAGCTTGGGGTGTCTACTTTCCAAAATGGGGTCATTTGGGGGTTTTTTTTGCCACCTGGGCATTCCATGGCCCCCGAAACTGTGATAGGCGGTGAAGAGTGAAATCAAAAATTTACGGCCTTAGAAAGCCTGAAGGCGGTGCTTGGTTTTCGGGGTCCCGTACGCGGCTAGGCTCCTAAAAAGTCTCACACATGTGGTATCCCCGTACTCAGGAGAAGCAGCAGAATGTATTTTGGGGTGTAATTTCACATATTCCCATGGCATGTTTGAGCAATATATCATTTAGTGACAACTTTGCGCAAAAAAAAATAAAAAAAATAAAAAATTGTCTCTTTCCCGCAACTTGTGTCACAATATAAATTATTCCATGGACTCAACATGACTCTCAGCAAATAGCTTGGGGTGTCTACTTTCCAAAATGGGGTCATTTGGGGGGGGTTTGAACTGTCCTGGCATTTTATGCACAACATCTAGAAGCTTATGTCACACATCACCCACTCTTCTAACCACTTGAAGACAAAGCCCTTTCTGACACTTATTGTTTACATAAAAAAATAATTTTTTTTTGCAAGAAAATTACTTTGAACCCCCAAACATTATATATTTTTTTTAAAGCAAATGCCCTACAGATTAAAATGGTGGGTGTTTCATTTTTTTTTTTCACACAGCATTTGCGCAGCAATTTTTCAAACGCATTTTTTGGGGAAAAAACACACTTTTTTACATTTTAATGCACTAAAACACACTATATTGCCCAAATGTTTGATGAGATAAAAAAGATGATCTTAGGCCGAGTACATAGATACCAAACATGACATGCTTTAAAATTGCGCACAAACGTGCAGTGGCGACAAACTAAATACATTTTTAAAAGCCTTTAAAAGCCTTTACAGGTTACCACTTTAGATTTACAGAGGAGGTCTACTGCTAAAATTACTGCCCTCGATCTGACCTTCGCGGCGATACCTCACATGCATGGTGCAATTGCTGTTTACATTTGACGCCAGACCAACGCTTGCGTTCACCTTAGCGCGAGAGCAGGGGGGACAGGGGTGCTTTTTTTTTTTTTTTTTTCTTTATTATTATTATTTTTTTATCTTATTTTTAAACTGTTCCTTTCATTTTTTTTTTAAAATCATTTTTATTGTTATCTCAGGGAATGTAAATATCCCCTATGATAGCAATAGGTAGTGACAGGTACTCTTTTTTGCAAAAATTGGGGTCTATTAGACCCTAGATTTCTCCTCTGCCCTCAAAGCATCTGATCACACCAAGATCGGTGTGATAAAATGCTTTCCCAATTTCCCAATGGCGCTGTTTACATCCGGCGAAATCTACGTCATAAAATGCTCGTAGCTTCCGGTTTCTTAGGTCATAGAGATGTTTGGAGCCACTCTGGTCTCTGATCAGCTCTATGGTCAGCTGGCTGAATCACCGGCTGCATTTTCAGGTTCCCTGTTGAGACAGGAGAGCCAGAGAAAAACACGGAAGATGTTGGGGGGGGGGGGCATTCCCTCCCACTGCTTGTAAAAGCAGTCTAGAGGCTAATTAGCCACTAGGATTGCTTTTACATGAAAGCCGACCGCTGGCTGAAAAGAATGATACCAAGATGATACCTAAACCTGCAGGCATCATTCTGGTATAACCACTCAAATTCGTGAATGGCATACCTGAAGACAAAAAAATGGTTAACAATAAAGCACAGTAAACGGTAAGGTATAAAAAATTGCATACCTGAAAAGCAAACATGATAAAACATAATAACAATAAAACATTGCAGAATAGAATACAGTAAAAAAGAGCAGAACAATAGAGAGAGAATAGAGAGAGAGAGAACAATAAAACGACAACTATTTTTATTTTATATTTTTGTTTGTGTTTTTTTTTTTTTTACACTTTTTTTTGTAACTAACTATAATAACTGTAACCGGTTCCAGGTTCGGGTCTCTCAAAATGCGATGGCATCTCGGGAGACCCTGTGAAAGTGTGCCTAGTCTGTGCAATGCTGTACCCTACGCTAATACTCAACTAGTGCATGGTAGCGTTCAAAACATTCACCAATGCAAAGACCAGCATTGTCAGGACAGGAGGGACAATAATAGCGGGTGTCTCGCCTATATCCGCGCTTGCTGCAGACACAACATATTTTTTGGGGGGTTCGCTGGGTAGGGGTACTCGGGAGGACATAAAGAAAATGCCTCTCATGCAGCCGACTGCATTTGGTTGGGGATGTGAATGGGGGAAGTACGGGCGCTGCAGAAGCGGTGGGTTCCCAATTAGGATTGGCGAATGCAGCAGGAAGGGCACTATGGGCATGATGGGCCTGTGTTTGTCTTTTTGGTGGCAGCGGGACACTACTTGTGCTTGCCACCTCACCAGCTTGAACTGCACTTATGGGACTCGCCACGTCACCAAGTGTTACTGCAGTGCTGGTTTGACTACGACCGGGGTGTACTAGGCCTCTGGTGCTTGCCAGTTCACCAAGACGCTACAAAAAAAACTGTTAGCGATCGCAGGGATCAGGCCTGACTCTGCGAACGCTGCAGTTATGCGTTTAGAGTTTTGTAAGTGACAGTGATCGATCGATACTGCACTTGGGTGGGCTGGGCCGGGCCGGGCGGAGGGGCAAAACGCAGGTGCTAGCAGGTATCTGGGCTGATCCCGCTAACACTGCGTTTTTGGGAACCCTAAACTGCTGGGGACGCTAGTATAGATCTGATCGGATCAGATATTGATCTGTTCAGATACTATACCACTAAGGGAGGTGTACGCTGCGTGCGTGGGTGTTAGCGGTACTGGCGCTAACCTGACGCTGCCTGGGGCTGGTGCTTGCCAGTTCACCAAAATGCTACCAAAAAAACTGTTAGCGATCGCAGGGATCAGGCCTGACTCTGCGAACGCTGCAGTTATGCGTTTAGTGTTTTGTAAGTGACAGTGATCGATCGATACTGCACTTGGGTGGGCTGGGCTCGCCTGGGCGGAGGGGCAAAACGCAGGTGCTAGCAGGTATCTGGGCTGATCCCGCTAACACTGCGTTTTTGGGAACCCTAAACTGCTGGGGACGCTAGTATAGATCTGATCGGATCAGATATTGATCCGATCAGATACTATACCACTAAGGGAGGTGTATGGTGCGTGTACGGTGCGTGCGTGGGTGTTCGCGGTACTGGCGCTAATCTGACGCTGCCTGGGGCAACGCATATCACCGCCGGGCGATCAGGGGGCTAAACCTTTATTCGGTAATAAACGGCGGGTGCCCTGACACTATAAAAAATAAACTAACTAACCAGCGTCACCCGTAACAGTTATACGGTGATCAGTGGTGAAAGGGTTAACTAGGGGGCAATCAAGGGGTTAAAACATTTATTAGATAGTATATGGGGGTCCCTGTCGCTATAAAACGCTGACGGCGAACCTAAATATTTACGTCCCTAACTAGCGTCACCAGTGACACTAATACAGCGATCAGAAAAATGATCGCTTAGCGACACTGGCGACAGGGGGTGATCAAGGGGTTAAAACTTTATTAGGGGGGGTACTGGCGCTAATCTGACGCTGCCTGGGGCGACGCATATCACCGCCGGGCGATTAGGGGGCTAAATCTTTATTCGGTAATAAACGGCGGGTGCCCTGACACTATAAAAAATAAACTAACTAACCAGCGTCACCCGTAACGGTTATACGGTGATCAGTGGTGAAAGGGTTAACTAGGGGGCAATCAAGGGGTTAAAACATTTATTAGATAGTATATGGGGGTCCCTGTCGCTATAAAACGCTGACGGCAAACCTAAATATTTACGTCCCTAACTACCGTCACCAGCGACACTAATACAGCGATCAGAAAAATGATTGCTTAGCGACACTGGTGAGTGGGGGTGATCAAGGGGTTAAAACTTTATTAGGGGGGTAAGGGGGGTACCCTAGACCTACAGGGGGGTAATACTAACTGTCCCACCACTGCTAACTGTCACAAACTGACACTATGCAGTAATCAGGAAAAAAAAAAAAACAAAAAAAAAAAAACCTGCTTGGTGTCAGTTTGTGACAGGGGGGGGGGGGTGATTGGGGGGGGGGATCGGGGGGCGATCGGGGGGGATCGGGGGTGTAAGGTATGCCTGGCATGTTCTACTGTGTGTGTGTGTGTGTGTGTTGGTGCACTTACATGACATCTCTCCTCGGCGCTGGAACGGAAACTGCCAGACCGAGGAGAGATGACATCACATCCTCTGCCTCTGTGTACTATACAGAGGCAGGGGATGTTTCTCATTGGCTGGGAGCGATCGCGAGGGGGGGGGGGCCACGATCGGATGGCCTCCCCCTCGTCTGTCATCGCTCCCAACCAAATGCCGACCGCAGCTGGCACCGGGGGGGGGTCCGATCGGACCCCCCACCCGCGGGAAGGCAATCACGTTTCAGGTACGTGATTTTGCCTGCCCGTGCCGCTCTGCTCACGTATATAGGCGTGAGGCGGTCGGCAAGTGGTTAACAATGGCTTTCTTCTTGCCACTCTTTCCTAAAGGCCAGATTTGTGTAGTGAACGACTAATAGTTGTCCTGTGGACAGATTCTCCCACCTGAGCTGTGGATCTCTGCAGCTCCTCCAGAGTTACCATGGACCTCTTGGCTGCTTCTCTGATTAATGCTCTCCTTGCTCGGCCTGTCAGTTTAGATGGACATCCATGACTTGGTAGGTTTGCAGTTGTGCCATACTCTTTTATATTTTCAGATGATGGATTGAACAGTGCTTCATAAGATGATCAAAGCTTGGGATATTTTTTTATAACCTAACCCTGCATTTATTTGGAAAAAATTTGGAAAACCATTTAATGTTTTCCTTCCACTTTACAATTATGTGCCACTTTGTGTTGGTCTAATCACATAAAATCCCAACAAAATTAATTTACGTTTTTGGTTGTAACATAAAAACATTTTGAACATTTCAAGGGGTATGAATACTTTTTCAAGGCACTGTAGATACATTTTACAATACAAGCAATTAATGATACAAATAATAGTAACAAACTATTTGAAGTATATGTAAACGTCACTTGTTTGCTACCCTTTAGTATGTTAAATATACAGTTGTAAGCGTTTTGGTAAATTAGTTTGATAAATGCAAAAAAAACCCTTTGATTATTCAACATTTAGAACTGTACTGTGCACGCTTATTAACCACTTACCGACCGGCTCCTGTACATATACGTCGGCACTTTGAAGATGGATATCTCGGTAACGGCAGCAGCTGCTGCCACAACCGAAGTATCCATCTTTACAGGAGCCGGTTCTGTGTACAATAATGGTAGTCTCTGCGGCGGGTTCGCCGCGAGATCACCGTTATCGGCGGCGGGAGAGGTGCCACCCCCCCTCCCGCCGCTCTCCTGCGCCCTCCGCCGCTTACCGGAGCCGTCGGTAGCGGCGGAGGCGATCGGGACCTTTCAGTGCCTGGGTATGGAGACGAGTGAGGCTAGGATGGCCGCCACCCGTCTCCATACCATTGGACGGCTGAAGCGACGTCATTACGTCAGCACCACCCACTTTTCTTAAAGGCATATTTGTGTCAGACTTTTTTTATGTCAGGACTTTTTAACCCCAGATCTCATATTTAAGAGGTCCTGCATGCTTTTTTCTATTATAAGGGATGTTTACATTCCTTGTAATAGGAAAAAAAGTGACACCATTTTTTTTAAACAGTGTAAAAATAAATAACATATTGTAAAATAAATAATAAAAATGAAAAAAAAAATTTTAAAAACCCCCCGTCCCGACGAGCTTGTGCGCAGAAGCGAACGCATACGCGAGTAGCGCCCGCACATGAAAACGGTGGTCAAACCACACATGTGAGGTATAGCTGCGACCGGTAGAGTGAGAGCAATAATTCTAGCCCTAGACCTCCTCTTTAGCGCAAAACATGCAACCTGTAGAATTTTTTAAACGTCGCCTATGGAGATTTTTAAGGGTAAAAGTTTGACGCCATTCCATGAGCGGGCGCAATTTTGAAGCGTGACATGTTGGGTATGAATTTACTTGGCGTAACATTATATTTCACAATATAAAAAAAAATTAGGCTAACTTTACTGTTGTCTTATTTTTTTATTTAAAAAAGTGATTTTTTTCCAAAAAAAGTGCTCTTATAAGACCGCTGCGCAAATACGGTGCAAAAAAAAGTATTTCAATGACCGCCATTTTATTCTCTAGGGTGTTAGAAAAAAAACAATATATAATCTTTGGGGGTTCTAAGTAATTTTCTAGCAAAAAAAACTGCTTTAAACATGTAAACACCTAAAATCCAAAACGAGGCTGGTCCTTAAGTGGTTAAAAGAGGTTGTAAAGGTAAGGTTTTTTACGTTTATGCTTTCTCTGCATTTAAGCATAACTGTAGGCAAAAATTTTTTTTTCAGGTTTTGGATAGCATGGAGAGGAATTAGAACACTTGTCAGTTTTTATTGCTGTCTGTGCCCCCATTAAAGCGGAGTTCCGCCAGAATTTTTTTTTTTACAGTTACCAGCTACAAATACTGCAGCTGCTGACTTTTAAAATAAGGACACTCACCTGTCAGGGTGCCCGCGATGTCCTCACCCGAAGCCGACCCGTCCCTCGGCTCCGGGTGCAGACTCCGACATCTTCAGTAAGAGAATCAGAAAGTGAAGCCTTGCAGCTTCACAGCCTGGTTCCCTACTGCGCATACACGAGTTCTGAGTGGTCACTGCTGATTTCTGGGACCTGTGTTTCTCCCAGAAGATAGGGGGGGGCGGAGGAGGGGTCGGACATGGCGCTCCTTCGCCGGAAGTGGGAGCAAATACCTGTATTAGACCCCCTGAAAGGTGCCAAATGTGATGCCGGAGGGCGGGAGGAACGGGATCAGCGGAAGTTCCATTTCTGGGTGGAACTCCGCTTTAAGGAGATTCTCCCTCTCTATTTTTCCTGTTTACTATTATCATTGAAAGTGAAAGTAAAAGAAAATGCCTAAATTTGGGTTATCCCTAGAAAAGTAAGAGGGGAAATCTTCCAATGGTGACACTAGTTCTGGTGACCTGGGGGTCCCCAGGGATTTCTCGTAATTTGCAGGGATTTCTTCTCACTCCCTATTTGGCTTTAGGACAGGAAGTGAAGGGAAATATCTGCAATGGAACACAGATGCCAAAAGAAAACCTGTCCTATCCACAATGAAAAAAAAAGTTTTGCCTATAGTTCTACTTTAAAGTGAATAAGCCACTTTTACATCTTCATACCATATCCTCTGTGCCCCTGTGTGAGTCATTTATTAAAAAAAAGCCTGCTATACCCCATTTCAGAGCTCCTCTCAGCGATCACATGATTGGCTGGCTTTCTTCTCTCCCCGTCTGATAAATGCAGCAGGCGGGCTGACTTTCCCCCGCTGACATCACTCGGGAAAATAGAGGAGAGAGAGAGACAGTCGATCATGTGATCGCTGAGAAGTGCTGTGAAATTAGGTATAGTAGACTTTTTTTTTATAAATCACTCACACAGTGGCACACAGGATTAGAACACAAAGTGGATGGTATGAAGATGTGAAAGTTATCTGAGCAACAGGAGCTGGGGGGGCAGGCACTGTCACAAGCTGACAGGCAGAGAGGGGAGGGGGAGAGCACAGAGGAGACAGATAGCAGGCTGCAGATGACGGAGACATGTACGGATGACTCCGGTGTCAGGGCTCAGCAGCTCTGATATATCAGAGTCAGCGTAAAGGGGGAAGGTATAGCCAGGCAGGATCAGCCAAGTATTACAGGTGTTACAGGGGGGCAAATGACACAGCACAAGCACTGTGCTGTATAAAATGCTTTAAACTAAGGAACAGGATTTTTTTTTTCTTTTTGGGTTAACAAACACTTTATGGTATAAAACCTTTTTAATAGTAGCTCCCCCCAGTCCCCCCTAAATATTCCTGAAAAAAATTCCAAGCTCAACTTACCAACCAGTCTGCAACCAACCGAATTATCCTGTCTAACAGTATGCGTTAAAAACAGGGATTTAGTTTGCTCACATTTGCAAATACATGCGTAAGCTATGAAGTCACATTAAGGCAGTGTTTCTCAACTCCAGTCCTCAAGGCGCCCCAACAGGTCATGTTTTCAGGATTTTCATTATTTTGCACAGGTGATTTGATCAGTTTCACTGCCTTAGTAATTACCACATCTGTTTCTCTGGGGGAAATCCTGAAAACATGACCTGTTGGGGCGCCTTGAGGACTGGAGTTGAGAAACACTGCATTAAGGCACCTCAGTATTTTCTGTAGACCTATCTCTAAGAGCCGGTTCACACTGGGATGACTTGTAAGGCGACTTAGCCCCTGACAAGTCGCATTCCGTTCTGTACAATTGAACCGTTCTAATCTGAGCAACTCAAGTTGCTCCAACTTAGAAAAAGGTTCCTGTACTACTTTAGTTGCGACTTGAGGCGACTTGCATTGACTTCTATATAGAAATCGTTTTGCAAGTCGCCGCTGCTGTCGTGTGCAGGTCACCTGAGGCAGTCGCGCTGCAAGTCGTGCTGCCTCAGTGTGAACCGGCTCTAAGTGTTTTTAAATGTTAGACAGGATAACTTGGTTGGTTGCAGACTGGTAGGTAAGTTGAGCTTGGAATTTCTTTGGTTTTGTTTTGTCCCCTAAATACTCACCTGAACCCAATCTCAATCCAGCACTTTGCATGTCTGCAGCAGCTCTTCTCCCCTCTCCCATGTCTCACAGTCTTGGCTGACAGCAGCAGAAGCCATTGGCTCAGTCAAAACCTGTGAGCGTAGGGGTTATGCTGAGCCAGGCTGTGTGTCTGAATAAACACAAACAGCCCAGCTCAGGCTCGAGCACACACGAGTTCCCCCATGAGAAGGAGCTACCTATAGGCACAGTGGGTGTGGGAGAGAGCCCGGCAGAGGGACCCCAGAAGTCTAGGATCGGGTCTGCTCTGTGCAAAATCATTGCACAGAGCAGGTAAGTATGGCATGTTGGTTATTTTAATACAAAAACATTTAAAGTTTTAAAATCACTTTAACTATCTAAAGGGGTCTGGAACATGATTAGCTGGCTGTACATTTGCCCCACCCACCAGATATAGAGGAGGACTGTGATTGGCTGGTGGGAATTACTCCTCCCACTGGGCCCAATGGGAGAACACAAGATGGCTAGAGCTAGGGAGGACAGCTGGGACGCAGTATGAGCAGGTGTTTGTGGCCAGAGTTACAGTGAGCCCAAGTACAGGGCCTGAGAGGGGTGGCCTGGAGATGCTTTTAGGGGGCTGGGGCAGTGGTACAGTCAACCCAAGGAGAAAGCTCAGGACTGGTTAAAGTAAATCCAGGAGTGCGAGCGGCTGGGAGATGGTATACAGAGTGAGAAGAGCACGTGGCTGTGCTGAAGACTATAAGAGCTTCTGCTGAGAAGAGTCCGTGTGCCGTCCAGGGCTAAATACGCAAAGACTGTGCTGCATCTGGGCTTTTATCATTTCCCTTGTATTGTATTACAATGTCAGAGTTGTTCCCTCACGCTAGCCTAGTGTGTTCAATATTAGTTATTTCACAGGCAGCTGTGTGGCATGAACAGTATTAGCTTTTAAATCTGTGTGATGTGTTATCCTGTATCTGTGTTGCTGTTATATAACTGTCTCACAAACATTTTCCTTTTCATGGCTTTTTTCTTTCTTTCTTTTTTTATTTAAAAAGCCAATTAAACTGTTTCCAGGTGTGTTGGTGTCTCTCAGATCCAGGTACAGGCGAGCACAGTTATCAAGCTACATTACTGTCCATTGTTGCACTCCAGTGACTTTGTTACTGTTTACACTGATCTGTCACAAAGGGGTTTATTTACTAAAGCTGGAGAGTGTGAAATCAGGATAATTTCTGCATAGAAACCAATAAGCTGAGGTTAAAAGCTGATTGGCTACCATGCACAGCTGCACCAAATTCTGATTGCACCAGTTTTAGTAAATCCACCCTTAAGGGGTGGATTTACTAAAGCTGGAGAGTGGGAGGGACAGATGCAAGCACCAATCTTCCTTTATAACTATCAATGAAGCAGCTGAGAGCCGCTTCTCCTCCATTCCTTCCTGCGGCTGTCAGCTGAAAAGCCATACAGGGAAATCGGTGCTCACAGCTGTCCCTCGCGCCGCACCGATCATTCCCAGCTGTTCCCTGTGTTCTTCTCCTCTGGCCCTCCTTGGCGTTCTCCTCCTCGTCTGCCCCTGTATGCTCCTTTGGCCACTGCTCTGGACCTCATGTCCTTCTCCAGCCCCCTGTCCTCCTCCTCCGGCCCCCTGTGTGCTCCTCCTCCATCCCCCTTGTCCCCCGCAGCCGCCGTCCCTCCTCTCCTCTCCCGCTAGCTGCTGGGGGAATGTCAGGATGGAGACCGCAGGAAGGAGTCGGTAAATATCTAATTTACTGGCCCCTTCCTTTTCTGAATTGGACACAGTGAGCGATCCCTAGCGATCACTCCTGTGTCCCGTGATAACTGAGCAGAGTAACCTGTATTTACTCTGCTTCAGAGCCTCTTTCTCCTGTTCATTCATTTGCAATGCTGAGGCTGCTGAGAAAGGGACTGGGGAATCTTTGCCCTCAGTAATTTTCTCTGTCTCAAAGGGGAGATGTCGGGGGTCTGTTCTTCTCACCAAAGCTCACCAACAGGGCTGATTAAAAAAATCGCAATAAATATAAAAAAATACATGACACTGTCCACTGCCCCAATCCCCTCCCCCAAAAAGCATTGTGATTTTTTTTTTTTTAAACAAATTAAATTGTAAAAAAATAAATACATAAAAAACTACTGACACTGTCCACTGCCCTACTGACACCATCCACTGCCCCATACACCCCCCCAACCCTGTTCTCCAGAAGCCCTGTGAAAAAAAAATATATATATATTTAAAAAAAATAATGTACAACAAAATTGTAAAAAATAATAGATAAAACAATAAAAACAAAAAACCACTGAATAATACAAAAATTGTAAAAAGTAATAAAAATAAAAAAAATTCTGACACTGTCTATTGCTCTACTGACACCGTCCACCGCCCTACTGACACCATCCAATGGCCCCCTAAAAGTATTTTGAAAAAATAAAAATAAAAAACTAAATAGTAAAAAAAAATAATAATAATAAAAATAAATAACTACTGACACCATCCACTGCCCTACTGACACATACTGCCCACCGCTGTACACTCCTCACCTGCACATTATACCCACCTACATACACTCCGCACTCCTCTCCTGTACATACTACCCACCTCCATACACTCCACACTGCTCTCCTGCACATACTACCCACCTTCATACACTCCACACTCCTCTCCTGCACATACTACCCACCTCCATACAGTCCGCACTCCTCTCCTGCACATAATACCCACCACTATACACTCCATACTCCTCTTCTGCACATACTACCCATTTAACATTACTGCATTCTGCACTATGTAAGTCATCTCAGACTCTATTAAACCACACCCCCTTTAAGCCACGCCCAATATTTAGCGCAATTTAAGCAATGTACCACATTTCTTTTATCAATGCCTAGGGCCCACTTTTTATCTTGCACACGGGTCCACTCATTTCATGAGACACCCCTGGTGAGAATACATTAAGACTTGCTTTTATTAATTTGTTTAGTGCCTGTTTTCTGATATAGTACCACAACTGGGGATCGGGTATTGCCTTCAATCATTTTCTGTGATATTGTATGCTCTGTGTAGTCAACCTAGTGCATCAAAGGAGCTGAAGTTCTTCAGGAGGTCGAGGCATGGAACAGAGGACCCATTCTAACCAGTGTCCTCTATGGGGGTAGTACTTTTTTATACCAGGAGTATGAACTGTTTCTTTATTTTTGCTTGGCTGTTGTACAAGCTCAATAAAGACTGTCACTTTTACAAGCAGATCGTTGGTAATCTTGAGTACCCATATTACAACTAGAAAAGCATTACTTGTCCATTCACTAGCTGAAGAGATTCCAGATGATCATTTGAAGAGAAGGCTTCCACGTACATTTAACCACCTGATGTCCATAAGGCTGCTTATATACTGCTTCAAGTGGTTAAACCAAGCCTCTTGGTATGTTTTTTTAGTCAGTAATCAGCTTTTCAATTAAAATGTTTTGGGCAGCCCTACTGCCCATTTTTATAGTACTGATAATGGAGCAATCAATCTGCAGAGGACCGTGAACAGTAAATCAGCAACTGTTTTCAAGAAACAGACAGCTTGAAAGGTAAATATATGCAGTTTTCTTTTTGCAAGTATGTTTTACATACAAATTATAGTGTGCGTACAGGGTCAGTAAAAGTACTATTTAGTACAGTTTCTTTGTAGCTTTTTCTTTTGTCCGAAAACAACTTTATTATAATGTCAAATTTACAAGTACAATCCCAGTTAGCGGTAACAGTGGAGCTGAAGAGTGTTACATCTTCTTGAGGCAGCACTACGAGAGCCACCAATGGTAAGATGGAACTTGCGGCCTTTGCCAAGACCACAACTCTTTCTGTCAGCAGGTGTCAGCCCATGCCTCTCCCTGTGTTTGTGCACAGCTTTTGTTTCCATTAGGTGTCTGGATTGTGTCCGCTGGCCTTGTGGAAAGAGTCAATGAGGATGATCTCAAAGAACTTATAGGTGGAGCCTTCACCCACCCAGTAGGAGTTAAGAACTCTCAGTCCTCCACAGTGACAGCCAGCACGCTCCTCAGCAAAAGACTGCAGGCTTTGAGAAGAACTTGATCTTGCTAACACCATGGTGCACTGGTTTGCCATAGGTCACACCCTTAGGTACTGGGAGCTTGGATCCACCACAGTGAACTCTGACACATCAGATGAAATACCCTTGCTTGGCCTTGTGGTCTAGTCTACGAGCTTTGTCTGGGTGATTGGGAAGTGTTGGGTGATGGAGAGAAAACAGTTGGCGATACTATCAGCAGGGGACACGCAGGAGAAATTGCATAACATCCGACTGGTTCTTCCTCCATAGCTCTTGCATGTACTTGTAGGCGCCCATGCTGACTTACGCTGATGGCTCAGCAGCCGGAAAGCAAGTTTCTTTATATCCTGAGGAATCTGAGTCAATAGCTCAATTTTTGGCTGTATGCTAGCTATAAACTGGTATTTTGGGACAGTTGGCCACTTTGACCTAAAGAAGTGATTTGCATGACTCTAGCCAAAGGCTTAAAAAATGAATAAACAGCTTATGTTTTAGATTTGTTTCAGAATGAAATGTTTTTAGAAAGGCTTTGCTGTATAGATTGTTTCATTGTAATTGATGAATAGACTGTGTAGGCAAAAATTACTATAAAGACAAATTTGGGTACTTTTATTAGTTGTATTTTAAAAATATATGTTTAGTTTATATATTTTTTATAAATATTTCACGGGATTAAACAGCTTTTTTATCTGACTGTAGTTTAGATTTAAAGGGACTTTGCCTTTGAGCAACTAAAATAATTTTAAAGTGTGTGTAAAACCTAAAAATTAACCTCTCTTTTTTGCTCCCTTTCGGCCTCCTAAATATACCATTGAATGTGTTTTGTTAGGAGAGACATGGTCTGGCCATAATAAGGTGTAGTGGTTTCCACTCGTGCCATCAACACAACAGAACCTCTCTGCAACCCAGGGACTTCCTAAACCCAAGAAGGGATGTATAGTGGCCTTCCTTTCAGACCTGGGCACCCTGAGGCCTAATGGAGAACCCAAGATTGTGGCGGAAAAATCACATGACCGAGGTGGCGAAGGTTCCAGCAAATCTGATGGGGCTGGAGATCCTTCGCTGTCTGAGTACAGTGAATCTTGTTCTCCCTCGCCATCATGCTCATACCTAAAATCGCCTGCCCACTCCTTTGGTGACACCCTAAGATCAACAGACACTATAGATGGGCATCAACTAGCCGCCCCAAGATGGGATATTAAGCAAATCCTTAAAGATCTGAAAGTGTTTATTAAAAAATTATAAACAATTTACCAACAAAACATAACCAAGATTAACATAAAGACCAAGATATGTGCTAATCCGAACATACGGGGTGTGGAGCTGGCGGGTGTAATCCCCAAGTTGGCAATGTTTGCGGATGATATGCTTATATACGCCTCCTCTCCGCACACCACCTTACCAAACCTTCTCTCTCTCATGGGCAACTTTGCAACCACATCGGATCTTCATATCAATCCATCAAAATCACGGGCCCTAACTGTTTCTTTTCCTGATTCCCTCTATGACTCTTTGAGAGCGCAATTTCTATTCCAGTTAACATTTTTGCTACCGTACTTAGGTGTTCATCTTACCTCTTCTTTTCACTCTCTATACGCCGCTAATTATCCCTCTCTTATATCTTCTCTGAAATGCCTGCTAGACACTTGGGATATTCCCCAAATCTCATGTATGAGTCCTATCCACACCATTAAAATGTCCCTCCTTCCCATGATACTATACCCATTGAGGGTTCTTCTTATCCCTGTTCCCCCCATGTCCTCTGCATCTTGCAACGTTGTATCTTAAGGTATATCTAGGATAGAACCAAACAGCAACTTAATATATCCCTTCTGTACACTCCAAAAATTGGGGAAGGATTGGGAGTTCCCAATATTGCCCGTTATTACAAAGCAGCCCAGATTTCTCCCATTGTCCAACTACACGTTGGTAATTTTGATCCCCATGGACCCTTATAGATGTCTAGGATACCGACCCAATTCTGCTTTCTTCTATACCATACAGTAGGTGACCGCGATATTGTGTCAATCTCGCCGCTGTTATTGGCGAGATTTGACACCTGCGAGCCCCGTCCCGGGAACCAGCGCCGACCTGGCTCGCTCATCGGAAAACGAAAACTGTTTTTTTCCTTTCGCGATGAGCGACGGGCAGTGCTGACAGCTGTCTGGTATGAATCATGAGGGGGAACGCTGCGCCAAATTTTAAATAAAAAACCAGCATGGGTTCCCCCCCAGGGGCATACCAGGCCCTTAGGTCAGGTATGGATTTTAAGGGGAACCCCCTACGCCGAAAAAACGGCGTGGAGTCCCCCCCCAAAATCCATACCAGACCCTTATCCGAGCACGCAGCCTGGCCGGTCAGGAAAGGGGATGGGGACGAGCAAGCGCCCCCCCCCCCCCGAACCGTATCACGAACGTTTTCAATATATGCAAATTTGTCACTTTTTGGAGTCTCTAACCAAACATCATGAACACCCGTTATTGTCCACCACCTTCGAGACCAGATGTCGAATTAACCCTACTAACCAGGGTCTGATCTCTTTGTAATATTCCTCTATATTGAAAAATGCTGGATTGCAAACCCCCCTGTACTGTGACAAATGGGCAAAAGACCTTGGTTCTGCCCCACAGCCAGGAGACTGGTGTAAAATATTGGAGGCCCTGTTTAAAATTTCTCGCAATGTCCTGGCTCTTAAAAATTATTTCAAAGTTATGTCCCATTGGTATTTTACCCCAGCTAGGATTGCAAAATATCTACCATCATAACCATCCAACTGCTTTCAAGGTTGCCTATATTTGGTCGATATGAAACACATATGGTGGACCTGTCCCAAGATCCAGAGGTTATGGATTAGGGTATACGCTGTGGTCGATACGGTTCTTCATGTAAATTTACAGAAAGACCCATTGGAAGCACTTTTTCATAAACCTATCACAGCTGTTACCCATCAGGAACGTACCCTAATTACCCAGATTTTTATGGCAATAAAGCAAACTATAGCGCAATCATGGAAAACTCCACTTCTCACTAATGAAAGGTTGATGGTGATACTTACACGTATGATAAATTTTAACAGACTTGGCAACCCTGGATAGACCACTTCCCTCTCAAATTACCTCCTAGAATTGTGAAGGTTCCATGTGGTACAGCCTAAAACCCCTGGGGTGCTCGATTCCCTCCCTTCTCCATTTCCCTTCCCTCTCTCCCTCTCTTTCTCCTTCTCTTATCCTTTTGCTGCTTGTCTTTACTTGCTTCCTCCCCTCTTTGTTGAGCTCCTGTAGGCTCTGGATGAACAGCGAAGCCCACGGCCGATTATTCCTCGATTATTACTCCTAGTCCTCGAACCCCCGCCCTTTTTTTTTGTGCCAGGCCTTTTGCTCATATCCTTTATTTTGGTCACAGAATTGTTAGGATACCAGTGGTTTGGACTGCATGATATTGATTTGATTGCCTGGATGTTGTCTTTTTGCCAATTCTCTTGAACAAATTACCTTACAGATGCTCAACTTGCTTCTAGAAATAGATATTTTGTAAGTCTTGCTTTATCTACATCATATTAGTCTATAACAGTGGTTCTCAACCTGGGGGCCGGGACCCCCTCGGGTGAGGAAAGATGCACTAGTCTACCTTTGTCTACCTTTGTCAATAATTGAAGATACAAGGTTATTCTGTAGGGTATGTTCTAGTGTTTCTATGTGTTGTCTTAACAACTCTGATTGTTCCAAAACCTGTTTTAGTGGGTCTAAAGAAATTATAAAGGGTGTAGTGTCATAGACTGAAGAGAATATCTTATCGGCGTCTGGTTCAAAAAGATAGGTGTCGTTACCCCATTATAATATTTTAATCTTTTTTATACATCCCGCAAACGGCGCCGATTTATAGATGACTTTGATTAAGAGCACCTAAGTTGGCTGATCAGAACTCCCCCCCAGCACTGCCACTGATCCCAACTCCCCGCCAGCACTGCCACTCATCCCATTCCCCCCACCAAGGAGTAAGAGAAAGAAATAAAAATAGAGAATACATGGAAGGGAAAGGAAAATAGGGGAAGGAACAAAGAGAAAGAGAGAGAGAGAAAGAATAAGAGAAAGAACAAAAAAGACGGCGAGAGAGGGATGGGGAAAAAAACAAGAAATTAGGATAGAGAGAGATAAAAAGGGAAAGAAAGGAGAACAAAAAAAAGAGTGGTACATCCTAAGTGGAAGGGACTCAGGGCACGCTAAATATTCGTGGGTTAGGGACGCAAATCACTTGCCCTGCCTTGGGTGCTGACAACCCATGCTACAAAAATAATTTTACCGTTAGGGGTCCCCACAACTTGAGAAATTTTATCAAGGGGTCACGGCACTAGTAAGGTTAAGAACCACTGGTCTATAAGGTTATTGCCGCTCTTACTTTAAATTTAGGGAGCAATATTTGTACAAGTTATATTGATGCTTTATGTTTCCACTTTGTTTATGTACTGCTTTTACTTCTCTTGTTTTATTGAAACATTGCAATCAATTTCAGTAAAAGAAGATAAAAACCAAGAAGATTGGTAACAAAATTACTTACCACCTTTGAGACTAAATATGACAATATTGGTTAAACTAGATGAACTTGTGTCTTTTTTCAACCAGACTAACTATGTAACACTGTTCATTCCCTGCAGGTCCTTAGGGATAAAAAATAAAAAGACAGGATCATAGAATTGAGGAACTTCTTATGCAGTTCGATGATTATAAAATTAGGGGTCGCCGCTCTAACATAAGAACTAGAAAACTCCCTGAGGCCACTGAAATGAGAGATTTGCATCCCATGCTCACTGAACTCTTTAAACAAACCCTGGGCAATGCTACAGCACATACCACTGAAATAGATAGAGTTCATAGGGTTGAAATTTATATTGACAAGCCATGTGATGTCATCTGTAAGCTACACTTGCTTACTGATAAGGAAGCTATCATGAAAGTCAAGATAAATAAACCCTTCTTTCATTTTGAAGGATCTTGGCTATATTTCTTTCCAGATATACTGTATTCCACCATATGCATATGATGAGGTGAACCCGCTGGAGGTCCCAAAACAGGAAGCTGTACCTATTGATGGAACTATCTGTTTATATTATCACCAACCATGTGGGGAAAATGAGATCTTGTCAAGTTTCTAAAGGCTGTGGACTTGCCCGAGATTAATATTCCAGATTGAAGGTGTTAGGGGCAACTCTTAAACAAGTTGCTTTAAGTTTATATTGCTTTGTCAAATTATTGCTTCTATAAGAATGATGACACGGAGTCAGGTATGTCTGTGTCACAGTTCTGAGCATAAAGGACTGCTCCCTTTACTTCTTTCAAAGGCCTTTTATAGGCAATTATACAAACAATAGCATCAGCACCACCCCCACACAGGGCAAGGGTAAACAACAACAGGAGTCACCTGGGCTACAAGCACAAGCTCCAACACCATGGCAATACAGATACAAGGCAACAAAAGCAGCTTCAATCGAGTTCAGCAGCCAAAGGTTACATTCATAACAGATTTACACGTAGGCATTATATTAAGTGAGAACTCTAAATTAAATCCCTGACCTTATCAATTTCCCCCTTTGACATCATCCTCTCCCTCCACCTGGGTCCTCATGAATAAGTTCTAGTCAGTTTTTCCCCAGAGTCCTTTCCCTGACCGCGAGTTGTCAGAGGGGTAGAACCCATCCCCCTAGGTATTACCAACATCTTAAAATTCAAGAAGAGGAGTTTTATAGGAGTAGGGTGATGTCAATACACATTTATCGGTATGCCCTGTCTATTCTCCTAATTTTCCTATTTATTTTCCTGTATACACATATATTTGTGATTGTAAGTGATATTAATATTAGAATAATAATTACCATTGAACTTAACAACCAGTGAAAGGTATTGGTTGCTGTAGAAGACATTCCACTGAATATATCCCACCAATGTGGTGCAGTATCCTGTTGTATCTGTGAGGAAAGATGCACTAGTCTACCTTTGTCAATAATTGCAGATACAAGGTTATTCTGTAGGGTATGTTCTAGTGTTTCTATGTGTTGTCTTAACAACTCTGATTGTTCCAAAACCTGTTTTAGTGGGTCTAAAGAAATTATAAAGGGTGTAGTGTCAGTGAGATTATGTACCTCATAGACTGAAGAGAATATCTTATCGGCGTCTGGTTCAAAAAGATAGGTGTCGTTACCCCATTATAATATTTTAATCTTTTTTATACATCCCGCAAACGGCGCCGATTTATTTAATGCTGACATGGTGCGGTTATCATTAGTAATGATACAAATATGCTGGGGTCCTATTTCTATGAATCTATTGTTCACATTTATCGGTGTTCTTTGCATTTTGTATATGCTAGTTTGGTATTTTAACAAGCAAGGTTCATATACTGGGGAACTTCTGCCACATACCATTCCTTTATTAGTTCCTTCACATAGAGTTAAATCATGGGTTCTGTTTCCTTTATCTACATATTTCCCATATATTTCTGGATACCAAAACTCGTTTTTAATTACTAGTGGCATGACCACTATTTTACACATTTCCATTACATCTGCTACCCGGTATGCTTCAAACCTTCCTACACACCATTTCTCCTCACATTCTATCTTATCCCCTTACACTTGGAACCATACACCATCGTCAGTTAAACCCTTAAAATATTTCATCCAGGTATGATAATTTCCCAACTGTAGTTCAGTCCTGGCCCTATTTATTTGTATATGATAGGATAAGAGGTTAAAAGAGCACTGTGTGAAATTTACAAACTGTTGACTTTGATCCCACAGCTGGAGCTCTGCTCCTATCGTGTGATTTATTAACCCTCCCAAAAATTGTAATAGGGGTATTTCTTGCAGTTGGGTTTCAAAAGTGGTGGGTAACCATTTGCTTGTGATAGTCAAGCTGTCAGCTATGTGTCCCCCTGCATGCTTCCATCTGTTGTTCATTTCTTCTATCTCGACCAAGTTTAAAATTCCCATCCCTGTTCCTGTCAGTCCCAATAGTGTGTCGTACCATTCTCGTTTATACCTACACTCCGGTATCGGGGGAAAGGTGATGTTGAATTTTATTTTTGTTTTCTGTTGTGATGTTGATACATTTATGCAAGTGTTTGGTACGGGTGTTAATATGGAAGATTCAATTATTGGCGTTACTTCTTCCTCCATTTGTATGTGAAACCCATAGGTCTGTGCATACCAGTACCACCCATCAACTCTCTCTTCCCTCCACCAAGATGCACAGAGGAAAGTACTGGATTGATTAACGGTAATATCTGTCAGATTAAACATCCCTTCTGATATATTTTCTCCCCCTGCTATTGTGGTTAATATTTGGTACATTTGTCCTACCACCCGTTCCCGGGCTTGTTTCCACGTCCGTGAAAGGGATATTTTATGGCACCTATGATTTTTATTGTTATTGAAAGGAAAGCTCATATTGTCACTCCACTGGAAGGTTATAGTTACTTCTGAGAATGGGTCCGCCTGTATCCATGCAATACCCACATCTATATGAAATGGTCGCCTGTGTCCTTTAACAGTGTAATTACCTACATTATAATCCTTATTCATCTCATATCCTGAATCATTTGCTACTTTAGGATCATCTATAGCCCATTCGAAAGTTGTTGTTTCCTCTACTTCAAGTACATTAATACCAGGAGTCCATGCATATATTTGTAAAACAACAATCTTCAACAAAAAATTTGTAAGTAGATATTTCATCATGTTGTTTTCTCGGGTTGTTTCTTGCAATGTGATGCGTGTATCCAGGTAGGTTTTCCTTCCAGCTTTACTGAGGTGGCTGTGGTCAAGAGTACTTGGTAAGGACCTTCAAACCTGGGTTCCAATGTCTTTCTGGTGTGTTTCTTTACATATACATAATCCCCTGGTAGCAGCGTATGTGTACCTGTTATTGAATTAGGGTCTGGAAGAGAAGAATACACACTTTTGTGGATCTTAGTTAGACGTTGTTGTAATTGTATCACATATGCAGTCAAACTATCACATTGCAATTGCATACTCTGTGGAAAGTATAAACCTAATCTAGGTGCATTCCCAAAAAGTATTTCGTATGGGGATAATCCTGTTTTTCCTGTTGGAGTGTACCTTATAGAGAATAAAGCCAGAGGCAGTCATTCTGGCCAAGGCTTGTTTAACTCTTGCATGGCTTTTTGTATTTTTAGCTTTATTGTCCCATTTACTTTCTCCACTGATCCTGAACTCTGTGGGTGGTAAGGGGTGTGAAAACTTTGTTGAACCCCTAACATGGTCATCACATTCTGCATGATTTCTCCTGTAAAGTGTGTCCCCCTATCTGATTCTATGGTTTCAGGAAGACCAAACCTAGGTATTAACTCAGTGATCAGTTTCTTAGCTGTGGCTTTAGCTGTAGCTGATTTTACTGGATAACTTTCGGGCCAACCTGAGAATAAATCGATACACACGAGGACAAATTCAAAGGGGCCGCTCTTAGGCATTTGTATGTAATCAATTTGCAGTCTCTGGAAGGGGTATTGGGCCCGGACCTGGTGTTTTCGTGGGGTTTTCACTTTCTGTCCTGGGTTATTCAGGAGACAGATTTGGCAGGCTGCACAGTAGTTTCTTGCAGTGCTACTGAATCCAGGGGCGAGCCATCCTTGGTTCACAATCCTATACATGGAATTGGAACTGACGTGTGTGGGTAGGTGAACTGCCACTGCCATTGCTGGGTACAGAGAGGCAGGTAGGCATATTTTGCCTCCTTCCCTCCATACATTGTCAAGGTCTGGTGCTGCTCCCATCCTGACCCACTTATCTTTCTCGCTCTCCCCTGCTTGCTCCTGTAATTTACTCAGCTGCTGCCATGTTGGTTCTGGGATACTCACCTCTACCGCTGCTAATGTCTCAGGGCTTCCTTCCCCTAGAGCTGCCTGTTTTGCAGTCAAATCTGCAAATGCATTTCCTTTTGCCTCAATTGTTTTTGCGCTCGTGTGTGCCGCTATCTTCATGATGGCCACTCGTTTAACCTTTTGAAGATTGTTCAGGACTCTCTTAATCCCTTCTCCATGTTTTACAGGTGTACCTGCTGCTGTCAGATAACCTCTAGCCCTCCATATGTGGCCATAATCGTGCGCTACACCATAAGCGTAGGCAGAGTCAGTGTAAATATTCCCTTCTCGTCCTTTTAAGTATTCTAGGGCTTGTTCTAAGGCTTTTAATTCTGCTTCCTGTGCTGACATGTGGGCTGGTAAGGGCTGTGCTTCAATTACCTGCGTATCAGTCACTACAGCATACCCTGTGTGATATTTACCCTTGTCATCAGCAAACCTACTGCCATCTATGTACAAAGTGTGCTCAGCATTTAAAATTGGTGTATCTATAACATGTGGGAATCCCATTGTCTCCTGTTCCATGAGCTGAAAACAATCGTGCTGATCTATCTCTTTAAACAGAAGGGTGTCAGTTTCCTCATCTCCTTCTTTATTAGCACTATTATTCCCCCTTGCCAAATCTGGTGACTGAAGAGGCAAAAAGGTGGCCAAATTTAAAGTTGTACAGCGCTGAAAAGTGACATTTGGAGGTAAGAGTAAAGTACACTGTAACCTTAATTGCCTAGCCATTGAAATGTGTTTGGGCTGTACCTGAGACAAGATTGCATGTATGTCATGTGTGGTATGCACTACAACTGGATTGTCTAGAACAATCTCTTATGACTTATTTATGATGATTGACACTGCAGCTATCGCCCGTACACAGGACGGTGAACCTCTGGACACTGGATCTAACGCCGCAGAAAAGTAAGCGACTGGTCTTTGTTTTACATGTGCCTGTGTCAGAACACCTGTGGCGTGTCCAGTGATCTCAGCAACGTACAGATTACATTTCTTAGTGTAATCTGGAATACCAATAGCCGGGGCAGAAATTAATAGCTTTTTCAAAGTGACAAACGACTCATATGCTACTTCTGTAAGCACATACGGTACAATTTTCAAACAATCGTATAATGGCTGCATCAAAGCGCTAGCATGTGGTATCCATTGTCTACAATATGACACAATACCTAAAAACATACGCAATTGTTTGAAATTCCGTGGGGGTAACATTCCCTTTATCACTTGAACCCTCTCCTCAGTGAGATGTCTCGTACCGTGTGATATACAATGTCCCAAAAAGATAACTTTTTCCTGGCACACTTGCAACTTTTTCTTATTACCCTTACAACCCTTTTCTGCCAAAAATCGCAACAAATTAAGGGTGGTGTGCAAGCTTTCAGTCTTTCACTTATCTGTGGAATTAATCCTTCCATAAACTGTCTATTGAAGGCTCGGATCGTGACTTGCAGAGCCAAATCCAATCCCTCATCTGCCATCATACTTTCCATAGATAAGTAAAATTCTGATACAGTCTGTCCTGGCATTTGTTTCATGGGTGATATTGACCCCCTCTCCTGTTGTTTTGCCTGACAGAAAGCTTCTAATCTAGCAATAAAAGGGGCCCTTGAGTCTATGTGTCTGACGTGTCCTGTCTCCAGATTGCCATCCCCCTCAGCTCGGTCTGCAGGTCAGTCATAAACTGGTTAAACAGGGTCAGAGTCATTTTATGTCTGCATAGATCCTCCCCATCCTGCCAGGTTGCTTCATGTATATTCATTAACTGTGTCACAAATCTACAGAAAGCAGCTGGCTTTGCCATAATGCGTGTATCAGTGCGTACGGGAGCTACAGTTTCCGGATGAGGTTTTTGTGCCCCACAATGCTGACAAACCCATCCTCTCCCCTCAAGTACAGGATATATCTTGTGTGGTTTACGTTCTATGTCAGTATATGGGGGTGGGATGGCTGAGCTAAGATTATTTAAAATTTCAACATTTTTTGTTCTTCTATCTTTCAAATCCCAACCATCACAGTCTGGATTATATTTCCATCCCTCTTCTTTTGCTCTATTTGAAACCTTAATTAAGCATTGAACCTGACTCATCCATTGCTTCTCTAACACCTCTCCTTGTCTGTCCCTTTTTATTTCACTTTTTTTCACTATTTTTTTTCACTATTTCACTCCATACATCCGGGTCTAAACCCGCTGCTCCTTTCACCTTAAATTTACGAAAGACATCCTTTAAGTCCTATGCTTCATCTTTACCACAGATGTTCTTAATTATCTGTGGCACCGTATAGTGCGCCACAATTCCCTGACGGGGTTTTGTGTTCCTCTGGCCCATTATAACAGTCCTGCCTAGGTAGCGTGTGGGACACTTAGTGTACAATATAAAACACTTAGCTAAGTTACACTAGTTCCTCGTTGCCTTCCTCCTAGGGTGCTAGAATACTAAAAACCTCTCCGGAATGAGATTTCTGAAATCGAATTACTTTATATGCTAGCCCAACTAACAAATAATTACTTTATATGCTAGCCCAATAACAAACCAGAATGCGGCTACAACATATACAAAAATGCGGCTACAACATATACAAGCATTCCTTTAAGTGGCCAGGTATCCGACTAGATCTCCGAACTTTATGGAGACCTTATTCCCTCCCCGTATCTGGGATCCCTCTCATACACTCTTATCCCTGCTTTATGGAGCAGACAGGGCTTATACTCTCAACCCGTCTATGGTTTATGAGTTAGATGTGAGGTTAAGCATAAGCGTCAGACCCCCAAAGTCCTCTTGCGAGGTAAGGGCGCATTCCGTTGCTTAGTTCGGCAATCCCCTTCTAACTCATACCATCCTTGACAAGGCTCATTCACTTTCTCAACAAGACAGACAAGACAGACACAGACAACAAACAAACAAATAATTCCAGCAATATAAACTAAAATATGCAGTAATTCTAGACTCACCACTACAGAGGCTGGTGTTTTAAAACCAGGAGAACCGTAACTGACAGAACACATAGGCACAAATCAGGGGAGCACAGAATATAAGAAAAATAAAGCTTTTTCTTACCTGCGCAGGTTTTCGATCTGTGGTTCCCGGAATGCCTATTCCTTTTTGTTCCGTCAGCCGCGTTCGTCCACCTCTTGTAGTATCATTGGTGAGTCCCTGTTCAGGCGCCAAAATGTTAGGGGCAACTCTTAAACAAGTTGCTTTAAGTTTATATTGCTTTGTCAAATTATTGCTTCTATAAGAATGATGACACGGAGTCAGGTATGTCTGTGTCACAGTTCTGAGCATAAAGGACTGCTCCCTTTACTTCTTTCAAAGGCCTTTTATAGGCAATTATACAAACAATAGCATCAGCACCACCCCCACACAGGGCAAGGGTAAACAACAACAGGAGTCACCTGGGCTACAAGCACAAGCTCCAACACCATGGCAATACAGATACAAGGTGTGACGAACGCGGGTGTCAGATCCCTGCCCTCCTCGCTAACTCGCGACAAAGGACCAGCCAACCTCACACCACGCTGTCACTTACGTAACAATGTCACTCTCAGCCGCGCCCAGCACAAAGATTTTCCAGCTTGCGGGACCACAATCTAGGTGCGAGCAGCCTGAGAGTGATTGTCACTGGGCTAATTACACCATTAACCCTTTAACTGCCACCACCCCCGTTTAAAAGACCGAGCCGGGGGAGACTCGTAATTTTGCAATACCAATTATAATTTTAGAATAAGCGTCTGCCACACACACTGTCACCACAGACAGGTCTGCTCAGAGTCTTACTCTACAACAGTAGCGCCCTTCAAGAGGCAGGTTCGTTTATAGCTTGCATTAGGAGCTTTAGAGACAAGGTTAACACTTTTCAACATAAGGGTTTATTATGAAAAGGTCAAAGTTGATGCAAATAAAATATTTACAGAAAAAAGATGTTTCAAAAAGATAAAGACAATATACAGCCACAAAGCAATAAGGTAGAATTGGGAAGAGAGAATACTTGCAATTAATGTCCGAGGGTTGATCAGAGTTCAATCGATGAGCTAGGTAATCGGTTCTCGACTTGGCAGATGTTTCTTCTTGGATGGTAAAAGGAGAACTGCCCATTGTCTTGACATCTCCTCTTTTCTGTCAAATCAAAGGGGGTGTTGACAGCGACCAGTAACCAATCATCTGGCCAGCTGGTTTTAGGGGTTGGTTGCTGGGAGGTGTCTACACTCATGACCATGTCCCAGGTAGATTTCTTTAATACATATTCATATATCTGCATCTGTAGTGTTGACAGACTCCAAATATCCATATTATTATTCAACTTGAGATTTCCTTCAAAACAAGTCTAAACATGCCATATCTATAACGTATAGCCTGCTTTGGAGGAATAAGTGGTCCCAGAGGTTTCCCATATGACCTGACATAGGGGTGTCTGGACTTGAAACGTTCCATATTATCTGAGGAAGCTAAATATGTCCAGATTATGTCTGTGCTATTACTAAGTCAGAAGTTATGAAACATGCTGAAATTTCATACTTAGTCTTATGAGGTGTATTCAGAAAACTTTACGACCGAGGTCTGTTAGGGCTCTGAATGGGGAGGGTGACAGTTTTACGACAGGCCTGAACACTGCCCTTACAACAAATGTTTTTCTACTGACTTAGCCTGGTTCTGTTTTCTCTGTTGAGATAACCTTTTCTGTTGAACTTAAAAAGCTTTGAATCCCTAAGGTGGGGAAGACGGAGTTCAGAGTTCTCTGTGAGGTTACATGGTTAGCCAAACTGTCATGGCTACTTCCACACAAGATGGCAGCTAGCTACAGCTTGTCATGTCCCGTACTTGATATCGTTACACAAGGCAACAAAAGCAGCTTCAATCGAGTTCAGCAGCCAAAGGTTACATTCATAACAGATTTACACGTAGGCATTATATTAAGTGAGAACTCTAAATTAAATCCCTGACCTTATCAAAGGCAAATAGAAATAATGCTAAAACCACAGCTGAAGAAGGAATGGAAGGTGGTGAGAAACCAGGGGAGCAGGATATCAAGATTGTGATGAGTGCAGGCCCATCCAGCAAACACAGTCATCAGCTTGAAGGAATCCATCTACCTACAGGAATTTGGTAGGGTTCAGTGAGATGTTTCCAGTAAGTATGCTTGGTGTGAAAAGACGTAACTGCTTTCTTCAGCTGCAGGGAAGTTCATGTCCATTGGACAATATCACAGACTGCTGTTTCCAGCATAATGAAAACTCCCTACAGTTCTCAGTGACCACTCCATAGATTGGATTATTTCAACCCACACTATTTGGTGTACGAGTGTTGTCTGGTTGGTCCTTGCTTGAAGAGAAAATGTTATACCCTTTTCTTACAAAGAAGACAGTTTGGGAGATTGCTTTTTTTTAAACAACATTTTTTTTTGCGTTTGCAATATAATAGAAAAACATACAGGTCCTACAAAACAGTAGGCCATGCAAAAGTAACGACAAAGAAACTAAAGAACCACAGCATCAGTGGCTACTACAGCAGATTTTGGTCTTCAACCATACATAGTCTTGTATACAGGTGTGAGTAGTAGATAGTCATGAAGGGTTACCTTTGCCATTAAGAAGTCAAAGTAATATATGCACCTTAAAGGAGCATAGGATTGATGAATAGTGCAAATACAAAGGTGAACTAGGATACAAACCAACTGTGATCATAGAAAGAATTTAAGTAAAATGTCCAAAGAGCATTATAAATTAGACATTCACCAGCTATATGTACAATTAGTCAGACACTGTGGATATGGAATTGAGCTATCCCGTACAAACCTTATCAAACTTGTCTGGTACCCCTCAAGGGATACTGGTTTTCTGAAGACGTATCTGTTTGATGCAGGTGCCTGGACTGCTTTGTATTGTTATGATTGCACAGAACACTCATGAGAGAGTCCCATCCTTGGTAATATGGTCAGCCTTGTCCCTTGAGCTCAGCCACTCTTTTTAGGAGAGACTGTGATTTCTCATACCCGAGGTTCAGAAATTTCTGTAAACTATATTATTGTCAAGCCTCGGGTCAAAGATAGGATTGGCCACCCCACTCATTATCTACTTCTCACTACTACCACCCCAGAATGTAGGATGAACTTACTCCTGTTTGGAGACCAGCCTAAGTGGTGGGCCAGGGTCCAAGAGTTTTATGACAAATCCAACACGGGAGTGGTTAGTCATTTGGTTACCTAATGTGTTGTTTGATCTGTTGCTTACCTGCCTGCTGTTAATACAGCTGGGTAAATTGTTCCTGGCTGCATGGGGACCTTTGTTACATTTTGAGGGGTGCAGGAGGAAACATGGTCTGTGAGATCAGGATCCTCTGAGTGCCTGGGGATCCAAAAGAGGAATCCAGTCACCCAGTACCAGGAAGCAGAAAGGAGAATTAGCAGCCACCAATGCTGTAACAGCTGACAGGAGCAGTGAGAGTAGCAGAAATACACATGCCCTGGACTCAAATGAACTTGTATCATATTAAACATTTTTCTGATAAGATAACGATAATGAGACATCAATGGGTTAGCACCCCCCCCCCCCCCGAGTTCAACTGTGGGTTGAACTCAAGTGTCTTAAGGCTCATATAATAATGCTGCATGTGCCCACTTCATGGTAAAATCTTGTCTGCTTTTACTACTTTACCCTATCATACATTTGATCAATTTTTTTAAGCAACTCACCTGTAGGAAAATCAAAAGAGGACACCATAACTATCCATACCTAATGCAATTTCCAACTCAAATCACAACTGCTATACCCAGACAGGAGATGTGATATGCTGTGTTGGCAGTGGGATCTGTAATTCTGAATTTGGGAGTTCGGGAGTGCCGATAGCCAGAGTCACCTATGTACAGAGCAGACTAATCGCTGTGTGTGACCAGATGCTGAGCTTCTGCTGTGGGGATTTACTATCTGCTGCTAGAGAGACCGAGCTCTTTAGGAACTGACCATGCAGCCATCTAGTATCCTTATTACTGACTGAAGGCTTGACTGGGACTATTTTCATATGCACCAACAGGCCCCAACGATAGCTGAAAAGAGTTAGGACCAAAGACTCATCCTTTACAGCTGCTACATAGAGACCTTTGTCTATTGGCTATGCTAAGAGTTACCTCTCAAGGGACATTGCACCATATTCTATCCATCCACCTAGAGTGCACTTTAGACTAGTTATAGTATTTGTATTCACATTGCAGTTAATGTTTATATGCACTGCTTATTGCTTATTTCTGCTTATTTATGAGTTGATTCCATTCTAGTAGTACAGAACTCTAACCTAAGTCACTTCGGCCTAGAAATCACATTATTTAGCAGTCTGTGACTGAATCTTTCCTCTATGTGCACCGTTTCCTCTAACCCATACCAATGCATTTAGTTATTTTACCACAAAACAGTCTTGTGTTTATTTCCTGATACTAATTCACAGTTGAGCTAAAGGTATCCACACTTGTGTTCTTATAAATGCATGCAGTAACTTTCACCCAATTAGGTGTGCTAGAGGGGCTGTGGTTGTTCTTGTAATCGAGGCACAGAACAGAGAATCCAAATTACCAAGCAACTCCTTTGGGGGTAGCGCTACACTACCATGATTTATATAATATTAGAACCTTCCAAAGTGAAAGAGGAGATGAAAAATTATGGAGTCCTCCAGACTGACAGAGGAAATCTCTCAGTCTCTGGACCAGGAGATCACCGTGGAAGAGATATCCATGACTCTGAGATCAATGCCAGCAGGCATAACTCTAGGTCCTGATGATCTTGCTAGGGCAAATTACCCTAAATTCTCACATTTACTGTTGGATCCATTGTACGCTTACATTAACTGTAATAACTCTCAGGGTGGGAGGGTGCCTCCAGAGGTGTTATTGGCTCATATTACCCTTATCCCTAAAGTTTGAAAAGATATTACCAAAACTATAGGCCCTACATCCCTCTTAAATGTGGACATGGACATTTTGGTCAGAATACTTGCAGACAGGCTTAAAGCGGTATTACATCGCCCCCCCCCCCCTCCAAAAAAAATGTTATATATCACAGCTTACTATAAGTTGGTTGTTTTTCAACCTTTAAAGCTGAACTCTAAACACAAAAAATTTCATTTTTAATAGATACCAGAGATGTAAATCTACTTTGTGTGCACCAAATTCCTTTGTGACCCTAAATACTATCTTGTAAAAGTAGCAGTGATATCACTATTGTACTGTACATAGCCTGCAGAGAGAGCAGAGCTGTGGGAAGGGCCCAGGAGGCCCCACGCCCTACAGGCTGCCTGAAGAAAACTGCAGAAGGGGTGGGGACAGGACCAGTCACCCTTCACTAAGAGAGAAAGCAGCAGTTGAGGCTCCGAGGCAAAAATTCACATGGCCCAAAAAAGTAAAAGCCAGCAACTCTGTAAAGTCCATAGCCAAACTAAATGTATTTATACCCAAATGGTGGGTAAAAACCAACCCAGAGGCTAACGTGTTTCAGACCATTAGGTCCTTAATCATAGCTACCTGAGTAATGCATATACAGTACATCATACAATACCTGTGCATACCCACCCTAAACAAGGGGAGGAAACAAGTAATGATCTCATTAAAAATTAAAACAAAACAATACAAAATACAAACAATTAAAAACATTGATCCACCTTGTATTGGCAGTTACAGTGAGGGAAAAATGTATTTAATCCCCTGCTGATTTTGTACGCTTGCCCGCTGACAAAGAAATGATCAGTCTATAATTTTATTGTAGGTTTATTTTACCAGTGAGAGACAGAATAACAACAAAAACATCCAGAAAAGCGCATTTCAAAAAAAAGTTATAAATTGATTTGCATTTTAATGAGTGAAATAAGTATTTGACCCCTTTGCAAAACATGACTTAGTACTTGGTGGCAAAACCCTTGTTGGCAATCACAGAGGTTAGACGTTTCTTGTAGTTAGCCACCAGGTTGTTTGTTGTGGGATGGTGTTTCATGGGGTCATAGGCAGCATTGCTCCTCCTCCAAACACGGCGAGTTGAGTTGATGCCAAAGAGCTTGATTTTGGTCTCATCTGACCACAACACTTTCACCCAGTTCTCCTCTAAATCATTCAGATGTTCATTTGCAAACTTCAGATGGGCCTGTACATGTGCTTTCTTGAGCAGGGGGACCTTGCGGGCGCTGCAGGATTTTAGTTCTTCGTGGCGTAATGTGCTACCAATTGTTTTCTTGGTGACTATGTTCCTAGCTGCCTTGAGATCATTGGCAAGATTCTCCCGTGTAGTTCTGGACTGATTCCTCACCGTTCTTATGATCATTGAAACTCCACGAGGTGAGATCTTGCATGGACCCCCACACCGAGGGAGATTGACAGTTATGTTTCTTCCATTTGCGAATAATCGCACCAACTGTTGTCACCCTCTCACCAAGCTGCTTGGCAATGGTCTTGTAGCCTATTCCAGGCTTGTGTAGGTCTACAATCTTGTCCCTGACATCCTTGGACAGCTCTTTGGTCTTGGCCATGATGGAAAGATTGGAGTCTGATTGATTGTTTGTTTGCTTCTGCGGACAAGTGTCTTTTATACAGGTAACAAGCTGAGATTAGGGGCACTCCCTTTAAGAAAGTGCTCCTAATCTCAGCTTGTTACCTGTATAGAAGACACCTGGGAGGAGGAAATCTTGCTGCTTGATAGGGGTCAAATACTTATTTCACTCATTAAAATGCAAATCAATTTATAACTTTTTGGAAATGTGTTTTTCTGGATATTTTTGTTGTTATTCTGTCTCTCACTGTTAAAATAAAGCTACCATTTAAATTTTAGACTGATCATTTCTTTGTCAGTGGGCAAACAAACAAAATCAGTAGGGGATCAAATACTTTTTTTCCCTCACTGTTTCTTGTATTGACATTTATGGCATCATGATAATGTTCTCCTATACGTGTTCTCAAAGGGCGTGTAGTGCAGCCCACATATTGCAAAGAATATGTTAGGCTTCATGTACACGGGACGTTTTTACAACCTCTCCTGAAAGATTTAACTGGACAGATAGTAACCGATGTTTAAAACGTCCATTTTGCCACATTTACATGCCGCGTTTTTGCATTTACAAGCGGCATGTAAAAGTGGCAAAACTGATGTTTTAAACATCGGTTACTATCTGTTTAGCGCTTGAAATGCCTGTAAACTCAGCTTCTGAATGCATTTTTTTTGCGTTCCAAAAAATGCCTCTAAACTCAACTGCCTAGAAACGACTGTAAACGACCCTGTGTACATGGACAGATAAGATAACATAGAGGAGAGTTCAGGGGCAGTTGAAGAAAATGCCCAACTGCTCCTAAATGTCTGTTTAGCAGTAACAATGTACATGAGACCTAATACATTGTACTAAGTAAAACACATATGAGGAACTGCAGTTGATATAATGTTTAATTTAAAACTGCTCACCAGTTACACAAGAAGTAAAGCGTTTTGTGGCCGCATGTGCTCCACAATACCTGTATTAATGCCACAGCGATAGGAGCCTGGATATGAACGCCAGGTCCTACAGACCTCCTTGGTAGAAAAATAACTCGGGAAAAGCAAGGAACCCAATGCTGAGGTCCTGTGACTAGAGAAGCATCATCCATTTATTAATATGGAATGTAACTGTTTATCAGAATAGTGGATGGGAAGATTTCTATTGATGACAATCTCTCTATATTCAACAGAAAAAGTTGTAACAAAGGTAACTCTCCAATCCTTCCTTGCTGCTTTATGGCCAGATGTAGACCACCTGTTCCTCCGTAATAGATCACATCTCCTTCCTTTAGATGCAATATCAATTCCCCTTCGTATACACAAATCTAGGTAACTTTAAAGCCTCTGTTTAATGTTTTCTCATTCAACATGAAAGATTCCATCCATAGAGCAGATTCTCCTGGCCCCCATGAACTGCCCTATGGGAATGGATTTGGTATGATTAAGTCTAAGTTTCATACTATTCACTTGTAGCATAATATCCACTTGATTTAATTGTAGCCGTATTAGTGCAATTGTGACAGAGAAAATTGAGTGCTGTCCGTGATACTTTTTTTATTTGCACTAACATACAATTTTTCAGGACAAGCTTTCGGGATATGTCCCCTTCTTCAAGGTCCAAGCAGTACTGATTCACAAATTTTTAGGCAGAATGTTAAAGAAGAAAAAAAAAAAGAGAACAACAAACACATACAAATCAATGGTAATAAAGATAGCAGCACAGTTAGTGAGATAAGACAGAGGGAGAGCTATGCTGCAGGAATGCAGCATAATATCCAAAAAGTTGATAGTTGTAACATTATGCTCATAGGAAAATTATAGATTTAAATCATTATGGTAATGCACAAACTGTATCAAGGCTAGGTCACCATTATCCCATATCAAAAGCAAATCATTGATATAGCGCCCAAACCAGCATATACCCTTCTTAAATGGGTGAGTGAGGGAGAAGACAAAAAGGCTCCTCCCATATAAAGCTTAGCCAAAGAGGGAGAAAAACGGACACCTATTAATGCACCACACTATTGTAAATAATACATGTCATCAAACCGAAAAAAATTATGCCTAAGCAAAAATTCAACACTAAGCAACCAAAACTTACTATATTTTTCAAAGTGATATTGCAAAGCTCTAATTGCTAAAGAATGTGGTATTGATGGATTGTCAGGAGCCATGAATCAGACTGAGACAGAAGTGCAGTGAAAATCACACTTTTTAATAAAATGGTACAAACAGAGCAAACATAGTCAAAACATTCGGTAACCAGAGCGGGTAGTCTGAACAAGCCAGTGAAACAGGAATCCAGAGATCAGCATAGTAGAGGTAGTAAACAGGATCAGGAACCAGAAGGGAAGTCAGCCAGGCAAAAGTCTTTAACAGGAAAACACAGCAGAGACTATTTGGATATGTTGACCAGGCGAAGGCACTGGAGATCTGATCCAGGCAGTTTAAATAGCCAGCAGGGCTAGCTGACAAGCAGGGAATGAAGACCAGGTGAGTCACTGTGGAATGAAGAGTACTGGCAATTAACCGACAAACGAGCACAGAGCTCTGAGAAGTACCCCCTCCTCAACAACCCCTCCCCCTCAGAGGACCCCCTGGTTTGAGGGGAAAACATCTATGGAAAGCAAGAAGGAGGACAGTAACATGTACGTCCAAGACCTAAGAGCGTTCCTCTGGACCGTACCATTTCCAATGAACCAGGTACTGTATGCGTCCACGGAACCTACGGGAATCAATGATAGATTGTATTTCATACTCCTCGTGGTTTTCAGCCTGAACTGGGTGAGGACTTGGTATCGAGGTGGTGAAGCTGTAGCATACCAAAGGTTTTAATAAGGAGACATGAAATACGCATATTAGAAAGAAGATATAAAACGTAAGCCACTGGGTTGATCCTACAGAGAATATGGAAAGGCCCAATAAACCGTGGTGCCACTTTCTGTGAGGGAACACAGAGTCGGAGGTTGCGAGATGACAGCCACACCCTGTCCCCAACTTGGTGGGAAGGTGCAGGTAGGCGTCCACGGTCAGTATGGAGTCTGTACCTATCATTGGCACGTCACAAGGACTCTTGGACCTGTACCCAAGTGGAACAAAGGCCATGGAGATGCTCCTCCAATGCAGGAATACTCTAAGGAACAAATGAGTCAGGCAACATGGATGGAAACCATTATTCGCCATGAATGGAGACAATTGTGAAGCAGTATTGCCACCACTATTGTTAGCAAACTCTGCCCAAGGTAAGAGGTCTGACCAGTTGTTATGGTGGTCAGAAATGTAGCAGCTTAAAAACTGTGTAAAAACTGCTCCAAGGACTGGTTGGCTCATTCTGCGGCCCCATTGGACTGCGAGTGATAGGCAGAGGAGAAGGAAAGCTGAATTCCCAACTGTGCACAAAAGGCTCACCAAACCCTGGACACAAACTGGCTACCCCTGTCCGAGATGATAACCTTGGGTAACCCATGTAAGCGAAAGATCTCCCAAGCAAAAATGGAAGCCAGTTCTTAGGATGTGGGCAACTTCTTAAGTGGAATACAATTAGACATGTTCAAGAACCGGTCAACCACCCATAAGGATAACTGTGTTACCCTGAGAGTTGTGTAACTCCACAATAAACTCCATAGACAGATGGGTCCAAGACCTATCTCCATTGGGTATGGGTTGTAGGAAGCCCACTGGAAGGTGTCGTGGTGTCTTACTCTGAGCACACACAGAACAAGCAGCTACGAAGGTGGCTACATCAGTGTGTAGACTAGGCCACCAAAATTGTTGGGAAATGTCCCAAATGAGTTGATTCTTCCCTGGGTGGCCAGCGGCCTTGGGAGAATGGTAAGTCTGGAGCATGCAGTGCAGAGACTCTCAGGGACAAATCAGCAGTCACAGGGTTTCTCAGGAGGAGAATGGATCTGAGCAGCAAGAATTCTGTCACCCAAAGGTGAAGTGTGACCGGTACGAACCATAACCAGAACACGACCGGGAGGTATGACAGGAACAGGAACCAACTCCATCTTGGAAGCGGAGGAAAACTGTCACGAGAAAGCATCAGCCCTTACATTCTAAGTACCGGGTAAGAATGACTACTTAATTGAAGCTTGACAAGAAAAGTCCATCATGCCCTTCTGGGAGAGAGGCGTATAGCCTCAGACAAGAATGTTAGATTCTTATGGTCAGTCAGAATAAGAACCGACACAGTGGTACCTTCAAGGAGATGCCTCCATTCCTTAAGGGCTAAAATGATCGCTAACAACTCTCTGTCCCCAATCTCATAATTGCTTTCCAAAGGAGACAATTTCTTGGAAAAGTAGCCACAAGGATGCATAGTGCTCTCAGAGGTAGGATGTTGAGACAGTAGGGCACCAACTCCAGTCTCTGATCCATCAACCACAAGGATGAAAAGTACTGTAGGATCAGGATGTACCAACACAGGAGCAGAAACAAAGGAAGCCTTGAGACTCTCAAAGGCATTAGTGGAATCTGGAGACAAATTCTGTGGGTTACCGTCCTTTCTGGTCATATCAGTCAGGGGTTTGACCAGAGACGAGAAGTCACAAATAAACTTCCGATAATAATTGGCAAAGCCAAGAAAACGTTGCAATGGACGTAAACCCATGGGTCGGGGCCACTGTAGAACTGCCGGAAGTTTTTCTAGGCCCATCGAAAAACCAGCAGTGGAAATGACATAACCCAGGCATTTAACCTGTTCATGATGAAACTCGCACTTCTCCAATTTACAATACAGGTTATTATCGCTCAGCCTCTGAAGCACACGGCAGACATCTGTGTGGTGGGTCTCTAGGGACTTGGAAAATATGAGGATATCATCGAGATAAACCACCACACATAGGTGCAACAAATCTCAGAGGACATTGTTGATAAATTCCTGGAAAACTGCTGGGGAGTTTCAAAGACCAAACGGCATTACGAGGTAGTCATAATGGCCTGTTCTGGTATTAAACGCAGTTTTCCATTTGTCGCCCACCATGATCATCACGAGATTATATGTCCCTCTCAAATCAAGCTTCATGAAAACCATTGCTCCCTTAAGGTGTTCAAATAACTCCGTAATCAACGGAATTGAATAAGCATTCTTAATGATGAAGCAATTGAGACCCCTATAATCAATATAAGGTCTCAGTTCACCACTCTTCTTTTTCACAAAGAAGAATCCGACACCAGCAGGAGATGAGGATTTACGGATGAATCCTCAAGAAAGTGCATCGGCAACATACTCCTCCATGGCTTTGTCCTCCTAGACAGACAAAGGGTAAACCCAGCCACAAGGGGGTATGGCACCAGGTTGAAGGTCAATTGCGCAATCATACGACCGATGTGGAGGCAAACTACAGGCCCTCTCCTCTGCAGAGAGACATGTGAAGCCCAACTGCAGGGGTTCTACTTCACTGGCAGACTCAGTACCAGGAGGCATGGGATTTGAGGGAGGCAAGGGTGGGACTGCAAAGCTCGGAGCCAAATGTACAGGAGGCTTCCACAAGCGCTCCCTAAAGGAAAGTCTCTCTCGGAGTCTGGAGACAATGAGAATGGCAAACGCGATCAACTTCCCCAGCTCAGAGGGTATGTCTCGGGCTGCTACCTCATCTTTGATGGTATCCGAGAGACCATGAGAAAAAGCAGCCACGAGGGCCTCATTGTTCCAAGCAACCTCTGCTGCCAGAGTACGGAATTCAATGGCGTAATCGGCAACAGTTCTTGTACTCTGTTTGATGGACATGAGGCTCTTGGCAGCAGAAGTGGAGTGTGCGGGAATGTCAAATACCCTTTTTAAGGAAGCCACAAACTCTTGGTAACTCAGCAGGACAGGGTTTTGAGTCTCCCATAGAAGGTTTGCCCAGGCCAAGGCTCTCTCAGAAAGCAAAGAAATCACAAAGCCTACTTTGCTTCTCTCCATGGGAAATGTCTGGGGCAGCATCTCAAAGTATATCCCAACCTGGTTGAGAAACCCTCTGCATTGAACTGGATCACCCTCAAATCGCTGGGGAAGCGGAGCGGAACTAGACATACCTCTTATAGAGGGAATATTCAAGATGGGTGCCTGCACAGAGTCTGGAGCAGCAGCAGGGATGGCCTGTAACACAGGTTGTACCGGAACAGCCTCAGTGGGAGGATCCAGGTGAGCAGTGTGAATCAGGAGGGTTTGTAACGCTATGGCAAACTGATCCATGTGGTGATCCTGCTCATCTAATCTGGAAAAAATATTACCAATAAGTGGATTGCCTGCATCTTCTGTCAGGAAATATAATTTAGACTGAGACGGAAGTGCAGTAAAAATCACACTTTTTAATAAAATGGTAAAATGGTACAAACATAGCAAACGTAGTCAGGGTTCGGTAACCAGAGTGGATAGTCGGAACAGTGAAACAGGAATGCAGAGATCAGCATAGCAGAGGCAGTAAATGGGATCAGAAACCAGAAGGGAAGTCAGCCAGGCAAAAGTCTAACAGGAAAACACAGCAGAGACTATCCAGATATGTTGACCAGGCAAAGGCACAGGAGATCTGATCCAGGCAGTTTAAATAGCCAGCAGGGCTAGCTGACGAGACAGAAATGAAGACCAGGTGAGTCACTGTGGAATGAAGAGTACTGGCAATTAATCGACAGCTGAGCACAGAGCTCTGAGAAGGAAGGGCTGAGTCCAGCCCTGACATGAATATAATGCACATGCATCCAAAGAGTTTGGAAGCCCAGTGTAAATATTACATTGGTAACAGGACAATGCTCACGTCCTTGATATAACCCAGGAGTCACACTACCAATGGTTGCAAATATATATAAACCTACTCCCCTAGATGTTACATCAGTGAGCCAATACCTGCCACAACCGCGCGACCCTGTACAGGGTCACTCAATTTGTGGATTTTGGGGAGATGGTAAAAGACAGGAGTAACAGGGTCTTCAACCAACAGATACTCCACTGTTTTAGGGCTCAAAATGCATTTTTCTTTACCCATGTTAATCAAATTAGTAAGTAGAGAACTAAAATCTTGAGTAGGATTCTATTTGAGAGGGGAATAAATGAAGGAGTTGCAAAGCTGTCTCAAAGCCTCCGCCTTATACAGTAAAATCTTGGTTTGCGAGCATAATTCGTTCCAGAAACCTGCTTGTAATCCAAAGCACTTGTATATCAAAGCATTTTTTTACAGGGTATAAAAGAGAAGAGAGGCACCTCTAAGTGTAGCAATAAGTTGCTAAATGTTGTACGTTCATTAAATGTAACCATATTGCTACACTTAGAGGCTCCTCTCTTCTTTTTTATACTCCAGTTGTGACATGACACTACTCTTACATCAAGACATCGCTTGTATATCAAGGCAAAATTTATGAAAACGTTTTGCTTGTCTTGCAAAAGCCTCTCAAACCAAGTTACTCTCAAACCAAGGTTTTACTGTATTGGGTAGAGCTGGGAACAACCACAGCCCCCTCCCCTTATCCGCATCTTAAATAACTATAGTCTAGTTTTGCTTCAGTTTTTGTAACACTTTATACTCTGATTTAGTGATATTAGATTTATACTATTTATTAGTGCTATTTTTAACATAATCAATTCTTTTTTATCCATATTATGAAAAGTTTCCACAGCTGCACTCCTTCAAGAGACAATTTAGCACACAAATCAGAAAAAAACAAAGTATGGACATCTGTGTCTTCTAGGGCTGTACCCATCTCAAAATTACCATCATCATCAAAATGCTTTCTTAGCAAAAGGTTTCTAATAAACATATTAAGATCCAACAAAGTAGAAACTACATCAAAATGAAAAGTGGAAGAGAAAAACAAACCCCAAGACAACAGAAAAACCTTGTTATCAGTCAAAGGGATACCAGATAAGTTCCCCACATTTAATAGCTATTATGCTTAATCAGGGTGCAGTAAAAGCTGGTTGTTAAAGATCAGGGCCGAGAAGCCGGCTGCAGCGTCCTTAACAACTGATCAGTCATCAGCTGTCAATGGGCTTCCCCACTTTTTAAATAGCCGGGTGCTGGCAATTGCAACTGTGAGTCAATCTAAATGTGATTTGACACTTTATTTTACTTTAGAAATGTCCGTTTTGCTGCAGCATGTTCTATACATGCTACAGATGTGCCGCTTTACAGTCAGACTAAGGGGACTCCCAGGCACTATATTTAAAGGAATTTTTCCTTTTTATAGTTTCACTTTGAGCTTTATTAAAATCACTGCTCATGAAAAAACGATCCTTTTTTAAAAGCAAATTTGCATTGATACATGTCCCCCAGGGCAGTACCCGGACCCCCATACCTATTTTATGGCCAGTTACTTGCTTATAAGCCTTCAAAATGGGGACTTTTGATTTCTTATGTTCAGCTCCTATAGACTTCAATGGAGTTTGCGGTTTGGGGCAGAACTTTTCCCCTGTTCGGGAGTTCTGCCTATCTCTACCCTCAACTGCTTCTTAGTTTTAGGTCACAAAAAGACCCCTACCTTGTCAGGAAATGGTATAGAAATCTTGGTATTACCATGACTAATAACCAAAAAGCCAAAATATCAAGGCTCATCATACAACTTCTATTAGTTCTAAAATACAGGAAACCTGTTATAAATTATACTCTAAGTGATACAGGGTGACAGTTTGCTTGTCAGGGATATATCCTGGTTTAACTTCAAGCTGCTGGAAATGGTGTGGACAGCAAGGAACATAAAATTATGGATCAGTATCTGCAAATAAGGTCCCCTGATACCCCACGTGTGATGTTATTTCATGAGGTACCCTCTTCTATCAAACTATATAAAAACTCCCCAGTACCCATCTCCTAAATGTGCTATATGCCTTATACCCATTTTATGGAAAATTAACAAGGCTCTCTCAGTGGGGAAATGTCTTAATAATATCAATAAGAGCATGGACAATGAATACCTTCTACAATATTGGGTTGTATGGATCCAGTTCACGTCCTCTGGAAAGTTTGAGGAACTTAATACTTAATACTCTTCAAAATAAACCGTAGAACCAGACTCACACTTATATAATATATACATTTCATAAGTAGATGAAGACAAACGTTGGACGGTTGTTGTTTGTTTGTACATTTAATGATTTAAATTGTTAAAAAGGCAGAATGCAAGTAGATTTTGTATAGCAGAATCAGTCACTAGACATTAATGGTACAGCATGCTTTAACATTATGAATTATCACTCAATCCATGTTGGCATGATAAACAGGAGCACTATTTTAACAGCAATAATCCAGCATTCAGTGATGTATGATGTGACCATGTTTCCTATTTAAACTTGGTGTGAAAATTATTGTACTGTTTTAGGCCTTGTTCACATGGGTGTACTTAGGTGTACACACATTTAGGGCTGTGTTTTGCCTGCTCAGGATGCACAGTTGTTTATTGCATCCATGTGCAGTCACATTCATGTCAACTGGGACGCAGAAGCACCTGTCCCAATTTGAAATCTGTGTGGGTGCAGCTGCAGGTCCCCAAACGCACATTGTCTGCAAATAGATCATGCACCGCACCCACATGCATGTCAAATTGGTAGCAGTGGCTGTGTCCGTGCAGTCGCTCTGTTGCAACTGACATGAATAGGACTGCCTGCAGAATACCTGTGTATCCCATGTAGGCATAGCCCTCACATGAGTGTATGCTTAAGTACACCCATGTGAACGAGGCCTTATCATCTATCAAGATGTAAAAATAAAGTTTATATAAAAAGGTAGTGTTGAGTTGTTGAGGTAGTTGAGAAGTGCAAAAAATACCTGTTGAAATCTTGTGATCTGCCAACCTCCAGTGCTCTCTGCCTGTGCAAAAGAGGGGTTTTAGTGAGCGGGCAGAAGCCCATCTTATCTTCGACACCTTACCCAAAAGACCCTCCATGCAGACACTTTTACACCTGACCAGTTGGAGGGTCTTTGCTGGGGAAAATACATCTCTTACATTCAGCCTCTTTGGCCTGCTACTGCACAGTAACATCTCTGGGCCCCACCATAGCTAGGTGAAGATCAAGGACACCCATACTCCAAGAACCACTTTTCATCAAAAAAGGCTCTGCCCATAGAACCTGTGGCAGTGTCCAACCCCCTCATAGTTCTACAACCGTTTATTAAAGGGGAACTCCTACACAAACCCAATACACATACCTCTCAACTTTTTGAGATGGCAACGAGAAACACCTATTAGCAAAAGTATGTAGGCATAGGACACACCCACTGTCACGCCCCCCTTTAAAGGAGAATTAAACAAAAAATGATTAGTTAAACCCACAAGTGCTTTTTTTACCACTACTATTACTTTAGATTGGCTTTTAAAATGTACAAATGCAGCAATTTAGAAATTTGATGAAAGGTTTAGCACTGGGAAACACTTTTTTGAAAGATAAATAGTGCATTTTATATACAACTATACAGATCAGACCAAAATGAGGGACAAATGAGGAGGAAAGAAGGACAGAGGGACTTTGTTACAAATCGGGGACAGTCCCTCAAAATTAGGGACAGTTGGCAGCTAAGAATACTTCTTATTCTTGTGGCGTCAGGGCCTAGTGGGAGTGAACTGACTAAAGGTCTCCTCTTCTCCCTCTTGTTTCTGGGGTCATATTCTGTTTTCAGCCTGTTTATGGTAGTCATTTGATGTATTTGTATGCTTATTTCATTGTGTGTTCTTGTGATCTCATTTTACTGCATTACCACCCAAATTGGGTCATACCTGTAACTGTTATGGTCTGGTTGACTTAACCTTTCAGTAAAGTTTTGACTTGCACATTTTACTAATTATTGGTGTCACTGCATTTGATGCTTCTTGAAGTATGTCAGAACTCAGAGTGTCAGAGGTGTCTGGGGGCTTGCAAGGTCAGGGCAACCAACGGGGACAAGCAACTTCCAAAGGGCCCATGCAGGGGTAGCGCTACTTTTTTTTTTATCTTGCCTTGGCTTTAAGTAGATTAAAGCTCAAAAAGTTTCCAAGAAGGTAGCATTTTTGGGGGCACTGATGTAAGGAACCACTCTGGGAACACGGATGTAAGGTGGCACTCTGGGGACATGGAAGTAAGGTGACACGGATGTATGGGGGGGCTCTGCGGACTCTGATTTATAGGGAGAATGCTGAGGACTTTGATGTAATTGAGGACTCAGGTGTGAACGTGGCACCCATCCTGACTGCTGCACTCTATAAGTTGTTGTGCTTGTTGCTTACTTGACCCCTGCACTCGGTGTATTATGCTGTACATAGACCTTACCAAGGTGTTCACTGTTTCAACAGTTGTTGGTATTAGCAAAGTTCTAATTTAGTCATTTTTGCATTGTCTGGTGTGGATCCAGGTGACTTTTCCTTCAAGTTTTGCACAACTATATATATGTGTATGTGTGTGTGTCTCTTAACAATCCACAAGTCACCTGGCTTTAGTTTTAGATCCTTCCAAACTTTTAGGATCTTGAATTGGGAGAAAACACATAAATGAGTTTGTCAAAAATCTTAAAAGATCAGCAACATTCTCTGTGAGATCGGAATGGAGGACTTCAGCTGCTGAGACAAAATATAAGCAAGTGAGTAACACACTCCCAAACCAAATCCCATAGGGAAAGAGTCCAACATCCCCTAAGGGGCTTGATAAAATATAAGAAAACATTCAGGCAAAAGTTTTCTAGTTTCTTACTCTACTTCTCTTCTCTGTCCGCTACATTGTAGACAGTAGGGGGTGTAAAAATAAAACCTCAAAACTTCTAGTAGGGACTCTCCTAAAAAATGATTTCCCCTGTTACTCTCTGTAGATTCTGTACTTACAAACTGCTTCTGATAACACTTTTTACCGTGGCCTTTGTAGTAGCATTTGCCACTAGACATCCAGAAAACATGTCCATAAAGACAAAATGCATACTCGTAAGATCCTGACTTGGGCATCTGGGTATATATCGTTTTGTAATCTCTGGAAGGGATGTTCAGCTTTTGGTAACACCTTTGGTAACAGGTAAAACAAGAAGTGGTATGTTATAAAAACAACTGTGGAGAACCCTGGCTCTATCCCATGCTCATTTACTAAGGCAGCCATAACTGCTTGTGACTGATGACACAGTCCATCTGTCAAGCTGGAGGGAAAAGAGTGTCTGGCAGACATAAATGATCGCCTTTTCCAAAGTCCTGTTTCATAAGAAGTTGCCCCTGTGGACCATTTGTTCTTCTCGTTCTGGGGTCCTTAAAGTTGAATTATTAATCCCAGCTATACTGGGCCAGAACTAGGGTGCAATCTGTGAGTTGCGCAGACCCAGCAAGTGTCCGGGGCTGTAAATGCAGCATCGTTAGGTTCGCCTGGTCTGCTTCCATGTGTGAGTTTTAATGTTAGTATGTCTACCTCAGCAAGAACCTGGAAGGCTGAAAACAGCCAATCAAATTAACTTGGCATGCTTGGCATGTTTACCTGCCGAAGTAAAAACAAACTTCTGGCCCTTCAAATGGAACCAAAAGCTCTCTATATCTCGATTATCTATATAAATATATATACCGTATATACTCGAGTATAAGTCGAATTTTTCAGCACATTTTTTTGTGCTGAAAGTGCCCCCCTCGACTTATACTTGAGTCAAGCACTTTTCTGCAGCAAAAAATTTCATTTTCCGAACCGATTTTGGGGCCCCGTATCTCAGGGCCACTTGGTGCTAGGAGCCCCAAATTTGGTGTGCAAACCCAGTAGACCTGATACCACAACATATCCAACGCTGAAGTTCCTAGCACTAAGTGGCCCCGAGATACGGGGCCCCAAAATCGGTTTGGAAAATGTCATTCTCTTCTGCAGAAAAGTGCTTGACATTTTCTGAACCGAATTTGGGGCCCCATATCTCAGGGCCACTTGGTGCTAGGAACCTCAAATTTGGGGTGCAAACCCAGTGGAACTGGTACCATAACATATCCAAAGCTGGGGTTCCTAGCCCCAAGTAGCCCTGAGATACGGTGCCCCAAAACCGGTTCAGAAAATGTCATTCTCTGCTGCAGAAAAGTGCTTGACATTTTCTGAACTGATTTTTGGGGCCCTGTATCTCAGTGCCACTTGGTGCTAGAAACCCCAGCTTTAGAAATTTTATGGTGCTAGTTTTACTGGGTTTGCACACCAAGTTTGGGGTTCTTAGCACTAAGTGGCCCCAAGATACAGGGCCCCAAATTTGGTCAACTGTGTCCATCTGCAGCAATGTCATTTCGGGACCCTTTGGGTGCAGAGACCCCAAATTTTGACTGCAGCTCGGGGGCATCTAGGAACCCTCAACTACCAAGTTTGAAGTTCAGGGGACCTATGGCTGCAAATGGGCACAGTGAGGCATGCAAATGGGCACAGTGATGCTGCAAATGGGCATTGTTGACCCTCTTTTCCACTTACAGTAGCTGTGCATTTCTCACCCTCGTCTTATACTCGGGTCAATAAGTTTTTCCCATTTTTTTTGTGGTAAATTAGGGCCTCAACTTATACTCGGAACGACTTATACTCGAGTATATACGGTACTCTTTTTATAGCTCACAGGCTTTGCTAAAACATGGACCTCCGCTTCTGAAGCTAGGGAAAAAGGATCCAATGACTCTAAATACAGAGTATCCTTCTGGGTGATAAACTGCATACTCAGTATGGGTATTGCCATCCTCAGTATAAAACTAGATCAAATCTACAAAAAATTAAATATCTCGGTCTTCAGGGAGTGTGTCCTGGACTGGGCTCACAGCAGCTGGTTCCTAAATCAACGATTTAACACATGTGGTTTTTCCTTTGTCTTCAGCCTCCTCCAATAGAGGCAGTAAGGTGACTGGATTCAAATGTAAGCATTTTTCATTGTTAGATTTGTACATAAACAAACAAATTCATATTTTGAACCTCTCATTAGACAAACATTTAGTTAGCTGTATATTTGCTACGCAGAATGTGGGACCATTAAAAATCAAATATTTGACCAAAATAATGTCTGTAACTTTGTCTAATAGCACCTTTGCATAAAGCTACAGCTCTGATATATCGGGATGAACCCTTCATTACTGGGTCCAGCTTGCATAAATATATTACAATGGCTTGTTTTCTATCATGCTGTTTGTGTAAGAACTCCAGTTTCATGTTTCAAAAAGACAGCTTTTTCCTGGCAATATTATAATAAATGATAACAATACCCTGCGGTCATGCAGAGATGTCCATAAATCCAAAGTATTCTTATGCTTATACCATGGCACTTGCAAGGAAAAAGGGGCACAATATTTCACAATCCACACATTTTGCTTTGAATTTCAAAAATAAAAATAAATAAAAACAAAAGGACCAACAATCTGTATGATGGACCAGAAAGCACTCAACCACATCAAAAACTATAAAACAACTGGCTGCAGGTGGGATCTATCCTAACGGGTGTGTGGACTTGATGTGGTGGGTCTGTTATATTTAAATTTTTTTATTACTCTCACATCATGGGCCGCACATCAAGTTATTATCAGACCTTAAGATTTCATTTTTGTAGAAAAAATTCTTATGTATCCCATCCATCTTGCCTTTGTTAAATATTATGGCAGCTGTATTCCAAATAACAACCTCATCTTAATCTTTTTTTTTCTCTCAATAAGGGCTTATTGTATAATTGTAAAATTACAAAATTGTTATCTTAATCTAAACTAATCCCATTCATTACAAATTTCCCCATTAACCTGTATTTCATTTCCAACCAAAGGTTGTCTAAACCAGTTTCAATATATCTATATCATTAATAAAATTGTTAAACTCATATTAGAAATAAATACTCAATTGATAATTTCAATATCACACACTAATATATATATATATATATGTTTCCACTATCAAAGGATATTCAATTTGTGTAATACACGGTTAAATGTAACCTTCACTTTACCATGTTTGGATAACAGATTAAAAAATAATTGTGATCACATTGATTATCATTAGATTCGTTAACCCGCACATTTTGTTATAAATGTTTTGTCTAAAAAAACTGAAATTGGCATGGTGTCCTTCCAGCTTATCACTGACCTCTCATCCCAGCCACATTCTTTCAGGAGAGTGCAAAGGAGGGGGTCACATCTGCATACATGACACACACAAGAGATAGAACTAAAGGTTCCAGCATTCACACACATACACGAATATCTCTCTAAAATCGCTTACATTTTTCCCATTTGTACACAACACATGCATATCATTCACTCACTTTCTTTTAACTCTTTTTATTTCCCTGCTTAACTTCTGCATTCCTTATTTTGTTCTGATATCCTTTACATCCCATGTACTGTAATCCCATACTTCACATACTATACCTTCTATGATCTGACGGGCAGCCATAGTGCTCATCCCATCTTCCCTCTCTGACAACATAAAGTATTCTGTTTTAACTCTCATTAATCTGTTTCTTGACTTTACTAGTTGTAGTGACTGACCCCAAATTCATCCCACAACTTAACATCAAAATGTCCCTTTCTGTCTAGTGTTAATTGTCACCCTTGATCCATCCTGCTCACATAGATAGATGTTTACTCTGCATGATTCTTAGTCCCTGTGTACTTTGGTGGTAACCCGGTTACCCACTGTGGATCCCTGTTAATTAATTATACTAGGTGCTCAGTATAGGTGGAATCGCACCTCTGGTTCATATATAGCGCTCCTCTTGCGCTGGGCATTTTTGAGGGTCTCTTACCCTTCATTCCCTTACTTAATTTAATGCCCATAATGACTGGCCAGTCTTCTCTATGTGTGCCTATACCCTCTTTCCTCTAAACTACTTTATCTAGCAGATGTACTACATATACCTGTGAACAGCACTATTCTACCCTTTCTTATCTATAACACTCCAATGGACAGTAGACAGTGACAACATAACATATAACCACCAATCAATACAGTTTGATTAAGGGGAGTAAAATAGGTACCCTTTGTCCCGAAAATGCCTTACCTATCAAGGAAGTCTGATAACTCAAATGTAAGCAAAAGGCTTACCTCAGCCGGCTGATTATCAGAAATTCTCGGATCATCTCAAGCTCCTCATTTCGGATTCTCAGGGTCACCTGCAAAACCCCTCCTGGCTGACTCGCCACCTGAGCTGGACATTTTATAGATAGCCAGCTCCTATCCTCCTATTGATTAGTGGTTCCAAATTAATAATAACTACTGCAGTAGGGAACAGACACAAAAGATACACTCAGCATCTTTCCAAATAACTGTTCTGCTTTATTATGACGCAGTTGAAGGCTTTTATACACATGATTACATAGGTATCACATTAATATTACAATTGTACATTTATGGTAACAAGGGGCGTTACATAGGCAGGCTAATTCTAATCAGGACTCGAAAGAATACAAACATGTTCTGAAAACATTGTTAGTGCTGTGTGCACAGTGAGGGCAGCGTGCAATACGTATAAAATAGAATACAATTATATACAGAACTTACAAATTTCCATTACAATATTAATAGTATAAAGGTCAGGTCTGGGAAGGTAGGCCCTTTACAAAATAATCTGGAGTGGGTGACTGGGGACAAAAAGAAGGTAAATTTATTAAATGCCTTCTTCAGCTCTGTGTATACAAAGGCGCACGCGGGAGCTCATATCCATAATAGGGATGGTATTGCCATAAATCATCAACAATGACTCAAAAGTGTTATGGTCCAGAAATATTTTACAGAATAAAGGTGAATAAAGCACCTGGACCAGATGGTATACACCCACTGATCCTAAAAGAATTGCTCTGATATTTCAATGCATTGTTTCTAATTTTTAGGGACTCTTTAATGACTGGCATAGTACCATTGTATTAGCATAAGGCCAATGTGGTGTGTATATTTAAAAAGGGATCAAAGTCTTTACCAAGTAACTATAGACCTGTTAGTTTAACTTCTATACTGGGGAAGATACTGGAGAATTTATTAAAAGACCACAGATGAATTCTTGCTGGAAAAAAAAGTATTTTAGGCAACAGACAGCATGTGTACATGGAAGACAGAAGTTGTCAAACAAACCTTTTTTTTTTTCTGAGGAGGTAAGTAAATCCATGGACAGAGGGGTGGCGGTGTATGTGGTATACTTGGATTTTGCAAAAGCTTTCGATACAGTTCCCCACACACAGCTAATGTGCATGGTAAAGTCTACAGCAGGGATTTACAATTAGCGGACCTCCAGCTGTTGCAAAACTACAAGACCCATCATGCTTCTGCCTCTGGGTGTCATGCTTGTGGCTGTCACAGTCTTGCTTTGCCTCATGGGACTTGTAGTTCTGCAACAGCTGGAGGTCTGCAAATTGCATATCTCTGGTCTACAGGCTTGGAAAGAGCAGTTTGTAAATAGATAGAAAACTGGCTAAAAGACTGAATTCAGAGTGTAGTGGTTAATGATTCTTACTCTGAGTGATCTAAGGTGATTAGTGGTGTACCCCAAGGTTCAGTGTTGGGACTCTTTTTATTATATTTATAAATGATATAGGGTCTGGGATTAAAAGTACCATTTCAACGTTTGCAGATGACACCAAGCTATGCAGGATGTCTTTTAACTTACAAGCCGACCTCATTGCACTGTTTAATTGGGCAACTATGTGGCAAATAAAAAGAAAGAGGAACTGTCTCCCATAAGGGGTTTTCTAGGCAGCAAAAGATTGAAAAAATACTAGTAAAGTATAATTGATTAAGGTTTTATTATGACATAATATCAAAAATTTTACAAAATCGGTCAAAACATGAGCTGTGGTACAAAAGATAAAAACAACATCATTAATATGGCTGTACACTATAAGGCCCCTTTCACACTGGGGCGGTTTGCAGGCGTTATTGCGCTAAAAATAGCGCCTGCAAACCGCCCCTAAACAGTCTCCACTGTTTGTTCAGTGTGAAAGCCCGAAGGCTTTCACACTGAAGCGGTGCGCTAGCAGGAGAAGAAAAAATCTGCAAGCCGCATCTTTGGAGCGATGAAGGAGCGGTGTATTCACCGCTTCTAAACCGCTCCTGCCCATTGAAATCAATGGGACAGCGCGGCTATACTGCGGTAATACCGCGGCTATAGCCGTGCTATACGAGGGGTTTTAACCCTTTTTCGGCTGCCAGCGGGGGGTTAAAACCGCACCGCTAGCGGCCGAATACCGCGGTAAAACAGTGCTAAAAATAGCGCTGTTTTACCGCCGACACCCCCTACCGCCCCAGTGTGAAAGGGGCCTTATAAACAGTGCTCAAGCACTAGAGTAAAGATGATATGCGAATCCTAACGTGTTTTGACCCCACCAGGTCTTCTTCAGAGGATTTTGTAAGCTGTAGGAATGTTTACATATGTTGGAATTTATAATTCTAATCAGAGAGTAGAAAAAACAATGATAGACATTTTTATATATAGTTACCAATCACATTATGTTATACGATGTCTCAAGAGCCTCTAAAGGGAGACCCCCTTACTTGATCCAAGAGTCCCCGGAGGGAGGGGGGAGCCAAATGCTCATACGTGTCTTACGAGCAGTCACAATGGTGTCAATCCCAATGGCCTAGGAGGGGCGCGGAGGCGGATGGGCAGCACCTGCATTTGGGGCATCAAATTACAATGCTAAGGATGTATTTTGTTTAATGCTAATAGGAATATAATATATACTTCAAATACTAAACACTAGGAATGGTGAATAGACGGCTAAAGAATTGACGGTTAAAAAACACACACACATATATAGATGTGTACATATGTTTTCCTCAATTCTGCAGCATATGGTTATAAAGGGTGAATGCATCAATGTGCAAATAAGAAATCTTGAACTAATGAATATAGATATACTGTATCTGGAAAAAAAAATATATATATGATGGTTGTATTATCAAAAAAAAACAGCAAACTGATATGCTAAAAATAAAAGACATAGGAGAGAATGGAAAAAGGATGAAAATAAAAAAGGAAGAAAAAAGTGACATGGTGTGGAATGAATGTGAGGAAAGGAAGGGGAGGGAGAGAAGGGGGGGGGAGAGGGGGGAGAAGACAGTCTTCACTTCCATTTCCATTGATGATGTTGTTGTTGTTTTTATCTTTTGTACCACAGCTCATGTTTTGACCGATTTTGTCAAATTTTTGATACTATGTCATAATAAAACCTTAATCAATTATACTTCATTTAGTATTTTTTCAACCTTTTGCTGCCTAGAACACCCCTTACGGGGGACAATTCCTCTTTCTTTGACATTACCCGGGGTGTGCAGCTATTTTCTTTCTATTTTTCTCCCATAAGGCACCATACATACTAGGGGAGTACACCTGTGGGAATCAATGGTGGAGAAGGATCTGGGTGCTTTGGTAGATCATAAGCTTAAAAGCATGCCAAGCTGCTTTTTACAACCACTTTAACCACTTAAGGACCGGAAGATTTTCCCCTTTAATGACCAGGCCATTTTTTGTGATACGGCACAGCGTCGCTTTAACTGACAAATGTACGGTCGTGCGACGCTGTACCCAAACAAAATGTACCGCCTTTTTCCAGGAAGTCTAAGATTTCTTCCCGAGAGGGTTGATTTTTATCTTTCCTAATGTTATAGACAGTGGCGGCTGGTGTTTTTTTTGGGGTGGGGCAAACAACCACCCCCCGAGTGGCCCACCCCCCCCACGCTGTTTGCAAGTCGGTCCGGCACTTACACCATCGGTGGCAGAGGGTGGCAGGCAGCGTGGTGCATTGGCTCTTTGTCCTCTCCTCCATGGCTGCTTTTAGCTCCTCCTCCTCTTAGGCATCCAATAGGATTGTCTGTCCTTTAAATCGGCCAATCAGGTGATCGATGTCAAAACCAGCTTCCTGATTGCCTGATTGCCTGGGAGGAGGATCAGAGTTACAACAGCGAATGTTAATTTTCTGTTGTAGCACACCTGGGTGGGATCGGAGTGCACTCTCTGCGACCCGAGCCCACCCTATATTGAAGCATATTTGAGCCTCTGGCTCTAATCGATGCTTAAAAAAAAAATAGCCCCCCCCGCACTGGAATCCATGCGCTGGTGTCTTGAAAGGGGTCGAACGCATAGATGGGGGGGCGGCGCCCGTGAGCCCTTAATGGATGGGCCGCCCCTGGTTGTACAGATCTTTGTAGTATGCACTAAATGCTTCAGAAATGTAGTTAGGTTTAAGTAGCTTTTTGTTAGTTTGAGGGTGGTACAGGAATGGGATTTTAGATTTAGTTCTTTGTCCTTTAATACGTAATGTCATCGCTTTACCTGCTTTGTTTCCTGTTGTGTATATATTCGCTTTAGTTTTGCTATACGCCTTTTCGAATGGCTCTAGGAGTAGAGAGCGTAATTTGTGGCGTACCAAAAAGATTTTAGATTGCAGTAGAGGGGAGGGATTGGTTTTGTTTTGGAATTCAGTGGTTTCAATGTCAAGCTCATCTAGCCGCTGCGTCCTCTTTTTCTTTGCCCTAGCCCCCAATTGAATCAATACTCCCCTAATGGGTATTCCACACCACCATTGGGTCACATACTGATTTTGAATTAATGGAGAAGAGTTATTCTATTTGCGGTTTGAGGGAGACGGAATAGCAGGGAGTTTGGAGAAGATAATTGTTAGCCCTCAATAGATAGGAGTTAGTTACATAGTTACATAGTAGGTGAGGTTGAAAAAAGACCATCAAGTCCAACCTATGTGTGTGATTATATGTCAGTATTACATTGTATATCCCTGTATGTCGTGGTCATTCAGGTGCTTATCTAATAGTTTTTTGAAACTATCGATGCTCCCAGATGAAACCACCCCCTGTGGAAGGGAATTCCACATCCTTGCCGCTTTTACAATAAAGAACCCTCTACGCAGTCTAAGGTTAAACCTCTTTTCTTCTAATCTTAATGAGTGGCCACATTTCTTATTAAACTCCCTTCCACAGAAAAGTTTTATCCCCACTGTGGGGTCACCAGTATGGTATTTGTAAATTAAAATCATATCCCCTCTCAAGCATCTCTTCTCCAGAGAGAATAAGTTCAGTGCTCGTAACCTTTCTTCATAACTAATATCCTCCAGTCCCTTTATTAGCTGTGTTGCCCTTCTCTGTACTCGCTCCATTTCCAGTACATCCTTCCTGAGGACTGGTGCCCAGAACTGGACAGCATACTCCAAGTGAGGCCGGACCAGAGTCTTGTAGAGTGGGAGAATGATTGCTTTATCTCTTGAGTTAATCCCCTTTTTAATGCATGCCAATATTCTGTTTGCTTTGTTACCAGCAAATTGGCATTGCATGCCATTGCTAAGCCTATCATCTGCTAAGACCCCCAGGTCCTTTTCCATCCTTGATTCCCCGGGAGGTTCTCCCCCTAGTGAGTAGATTGCATTCATATTTTTGCCACCCAAATGCATTATTTTACATTTTTCCACATTAAACCTCATGTGCCATGTAGTTGCCCAACCCATTCGTTTCCACATGTTGCAGAGAAGTTATTGCCCTGCTTAGCTTAGTATCATCTGCAAATACAGAGATTGAACTGTTTACCCCATCCTCCAGGTTATTTATGAACAAATTAAATAGGATTGGTCCCAGCACAGAACTCTGGGGGACACCACTTTCCTCCCATGACCATTCTGTGTACTCCCCATTTATCACCACCCTCTGAACTCGTCCTTGTAGCCAGTTTTCAATCCATGTACTCGCCATGATTCCATGCCAATGGACCTTACTTTGTACAGTAAACGTTTATGGGAAACTGTGTCAAATGCTTTTCCAAAATGCAGGTACACCATGTCTATGGGCCTTCCTTTATCTAGATGGCAGCTCACCTCCTCATAGAATGTTAATAGATTGGTTTGGCAAGAACGATTCTTCATGAATTCATGCTGATTACTACTAATGATACAGTTTTCATTACTAAAAACTTGTATATAGTCTCTTATCATCTCCTCCAAGAGCTTGCATACTAACTGGTCTGTAATTCCCTGGGAAGTATTTTGGCCCTTTTTTAAATATTGGAGCTACATTGGCTTTTCTCCAATCAGCTGGTACCATTCCAGTCAGTAGACTGTCAGTAAAAATTAGGAACAATGGTCTGGCAATTACTTGACTGAGTTCCCCCAGGACCCTCGGGTGCAAGCCATTTGGTCCCGGTTATTTATTAATGTTAAGTTTTCCAAGTCTATTTCTAATTCTGTCCTCTGTTAACCATGAGGGTGCTGTCTGTAATGTGTCATGAGGATAAACACTGCAGTTTTGGTTACTGATGCCCCCCGATTCCCTCGTGTAGACTGAGGAGAAGAATAAATTCAATACCTTCACAATCTCCCCATCCTTTGTAACCAGATTTTCTTCGACATTCTTTATGGGGCCAATATGGTCTGTCCTCCCTTTTTTACTGTTTATATACTTAAAGAATTTATTGGGAGGTTTTTTTTGCTCTCCTCCACTATGTGTCTTTCGTGTTCTATCTTAGCCGCCCTAATTGCACCCTTACATTCCTTATTGCATTCTTTGTAAAGTCTGAATGCTGATGATGATCCCTCAGCCTTCTATTTTTTTGAAGGCCTTCTCCATTGCTTTTATATGAATTTTTACATTGGAGTTAAGCCATCCAGGCCTTTTGTTTGCTCTTTTAAATTTATTTCCCAATGGGATGCATTGGCTAATGCCCTTATTTAATATGCTCTTAAAGCAAACCCATTTTTCCTCTGTGTTCTTTGTTCCTAGGATTTTATCCCAATTTATAACTTCTAGCAAGGTTTGTAGTTTTGGGAAGTTTGCTCTTTTGAAATTCAATGTCTTTGTATTCCCCTTATGTTTCCTATTTGACTGATTTATACTGAAGCCAATTGACCTGTGATCGCTGTTTCCTAAATTGACCTTTATTTCCACATCCGTGATCAGGTGTGTATTGTTGGTAATCAGTAGGTCTAGTAATGCTTTGTTTCTAGTTGGTGCGTCTACCATCTGACCCATGAAATTGTCTTGCAAGACATTTAGGAATTGGCGAGCCTTAGACGAATGCGCGGTTCCTTCCACCCAGTCTATGTCTGGATAATTAAAAATCCCCCATTATGAAGACACTTCCCATCCTTGCTGCCAATCCAAATTGAGATAGGAGTTCCGTCTCCCCCTCCTCCCTCAGGTTAGGGAGCCTATAGCATACTCCTAGTATTATTTTCCCCCTAGTTCCATCCCTTTGGAGCTCTACCAATAAGGTTTCCACCTCCTCCCTAGCTCCCTTAGTCATGTAATCTCTCACATTCACTTGTACATTATTCTTGATATACAGGCATACCCCTCCCCCTTTTTTACCCTCTCTATCCCTGCAATAAAGGGAATACTCTTGAATAGTTGCCAGACAATCATGAGAGTCGTTGAACCAAGTCTCTTTAATTCCCACAAAATCGACAACATTACCAGATGATGGGAGCGAGGAGCGGACATGTGTGAGTGAGCGCTCCACCCCCCTCAGGACTCCCGGGCAGAAACACGAATGAAGCAGCTGATCAGCCAGTCAGCTGATCATGACGATGCACAGACAGGCCGCGCTGCAGCCTGTTAGAGGAGGCCAGAGCTCAGTGGACGGAATCCGAGCCTATCTATCTCAGATCCCAGATCGGGGCCGCAAACGGGGAGACAGGAGGAAAAGAAGTGCAGCGGAGCAAACAATAACGCTGGCATGGACAGAACAGAGCGGGGAGTCCCAACAAGGAACCATGGCATCCAGGCGGTGGGAAGAGGTATCGTGGAGCACGGTAGGAGATCCCCTGCAGCAGGAAGGGGGAGGAAAGCCTCCAAACAGGGTTCCCCAGGAGCCAGACAGGGTCCTTGGAAGACCAGAAAAGAGGTGAGGGCCATGGAGCAGGGCCACTTAAGCCCCAGTATAGGAACCCCAATAGTAGATTATGGCAATATAGGGCACGCGGACACTAACCCCCTAAAATCCTTAAATAAACAAGACCCATTGATACTGGAGCAGGGCAAACTGGGCCACTTGGCGGCTGATGGGGGGACATTAGAGGCTCTACATTACACAGAGGCTGTATTAACAACAGGGAGAGAGTTTGGGGCTTTTTGTTGTCCCCTCTTTTTTTTCTCCTTTTCTCCCCCTTTCTTTCTTTTTTTTTTTTTTTGGGAAAGAAGATATGTGTTTCCAATACGATCAAGAGGTATGGGGGAGGGGACAGGGGAGTGATAAGTTTAAATATAAGTGTAGTAAGTAAAGTAATGTATTAGATATAGATTTATGTGAAGAAACTGGGTGACACCCCCTAACCCCCTTCCCCCCCCCTTTTTTTTTTGTTGGTGGTTTTTGTGTAGTTCTATGGAAGGAATAAGATTATATAGATACAGTCACCAGGGAAGGGAATTAAAGGCAAATGCCTGGGGAGGAGGAAGGTAACGAGTACTGTGGGAAATGGAGACCATTTTATGGTCAATAGGTCGGTCCCGATTTAAGGGATTAGTTAACCTGAAAAAGCAGGAAAGGGGGGAAACCTGGGCATGAGGTGTGTTTTTCTGCACAGGCCCCACCCCCGATTAGTTGACATACTCCAGGGGGGAGTATTTAGTTGTGGAAGAGGGTTTTGTATTTCTTTCTGTATGGTGATTATGATGGGTTTTTTGTCTTTTTTTTTGTTTTTTCCTTGTATTATATTTCATTTGTAAATTGGATAGTAGGATCAGTGATAAGAGCGTAAGGGACAGAAGGGTCTTGGGGGCGGTTCCTTGGGATTGGTGCTGGAAATTTAGGTGGAAAATTTAAGGAATGGTTGCTGTATTGAAGATTATATCATACAATGTAAGGGGGTTGCGCTCACCAAATAAAAGGGGGCGCCTCTGGTTGGAACTGCATCATCATGCAGCTGATGTGGTTTTCTTACAAGAGACACATTTCATGGGAAGCTCCATACCTAGCTTGCCTAAACACATAATGAATCAATGGTACCATGCAGTGTCACCGATTGCAAGAGCAAGAGGGGTCACAATCGCTTTTAGTAAATCTTGCCCATGGAAAATGGAGTCTTTGCAGACGGACCCAGAAGGACGTTTTCTATTTGTGAAAGGTACACTGCATGGTGTAAGATATACCTTTGCATTGATCTATGCACCGAATGAAGGGACTGTTAATTTTCTTGCTAACACCATTAGGATATTGGAAAAATTTAGAGAATTTTAATCTCACACTGGACCCAAGTATGGATACACCAACAGGTAGAACTGTGCTGTCCTTTAGAGCGTTAAAACATGTCAAACAACTTCTACGTTCTCAACATCTTGTAGATAGTTGGCGGGTAACACATACAGGAGTTAAAGATTATAGTTACTACTCTAAAACACGTGGTATGTACTCGCGCCTGGACCTATTTCTGGTAGACCAATTTTATCTGGAGAATGTCCTCACGAGTACAATTGAATCCATAACTATTTCGGACCACGCCCCTATAACTCTGACTTTTTATCCAATCCAAGTGGGTCATATAGAGCGAACTTGGCGACTGAATGAGTCATTATTGGATAAAAAGGATATAGTGGAGGAAATATTCCTTAAAATAAAAGCATATTTGAAATAAATGAGCCAGGAGAAGTGTCACAGCAAGCGGTGTGGGAAGCACATAAAACAGTTATAAAAGGAGATTTGATAGAATACGGTTCATATATTAAAAGAAGAAAGGAAGAAAGAAATAAAGGATTTATTAGAGATAATCAATGTATTGGAGATGAAACACAAGAAAAGCCTCGACCCTGTGGATTTTAGGCAATTGGAGAGCTTACGATTAGAGCTCTCATGATGCCTAGATCGCAGAGTTAAAAATAAAATTAGGTATTTTGCAAATAAGTCGTATGAACAGGGGAAGTGTGGGCGGTTACTAGCTAAACAACTTAAAAAACAGCAGGAATCCAGACATGTCCATAATTTACTTTCGCAGGGCAAGAAGATTGTTAAAACTAAAGCCATAGCGACAGAATTCTGTAGATTCTATGAGGCACTATACAACATCCCAATGATGGATACACCGCAATTAGGGGACAAAGAGAGACAAAGTAGGGACGAGATACGAGATTACATTGAAGACGCATCAATGCCCACATTGCCCAATACAATTATAGAGGAAATTGAACGCCCAATCCCGGTAGAGGAGTTGAGTGGAGTGATAGCAGCTTTGCCTCTAGGTAAGAGCCCAGGGCCGGATGGTCTGACGAACTTATATTATAAAAAATTTCTTTCAGTATTAGCAGTACCATTATGTAACTATTTTATTTCAATTAACGCATCCAATCCACTACCTCCAGAAGCCCTATTGGCCTATATAACAGTACTTCCAAAAGGGGGGAAAGACCCCCAATACTGTGCTAACTACAGGCCTGTCTCCTTACTCAAATTAGACACTAAATTGTTAGCAAAGATCTTGGCCCTTAGACTTCAAGAGCATATGGGTGACCAGACCAGACGGGATTCATGAACGGACGTGAGGCGAGGGATAATACTATTCGTGCGCTTCACGTTCTTCAGTGGATGCAACATGGTCCTGATAGAGCCCCAAGGATCACACTGTCAATGGATGCCGAAAAGGCGTTTGATAGGGTGAACTCGGGCTTTATGAGAGAAGTATTGAGGGGGGTAGGCCTGGGGGAATGGATGATGGGTTGGATAATGTCCTTGTATACGGAACCAAGAGCAAGGGTTAAAGTGAATGGCTTATTGTCAGATTACTTTACCACTTGAGCCCCGGACCATTATGCTGCCTAAGGACCACAGGTCTTTTTCCAATTTGGCACTGCGTCGCTTTAACTGCTAATTGCACGGTCATGCAATGCTGTACCCAAACGAAATTTGCGTCCTTTTCTTCCCACAAATAGAGTAAAAACAAAGGGCAGGAGGTAGAGAGCGGCCGCAGTGAGCTGCTTCTGTCGGCCAGTATCTCAGTACCCCATGCAAGAAGGACCAACCCCTGAAGGGGGGGGGGGGGACTATTGCGGTACTAGATATAATCAAGTATTCAGTAAAAAAAGGGTAGAAAAAAAGGAATCATAATATAAAAACTTATATTTTAATAGAAAACATGATTAAAAGATTTTTAAAAGATTTTAAAAATCTTTTAATCATGTTTTCTATTAAAATGTAAGTTTTTATATTATGATTCCTTTTTTTCTACCCTTTTTTTACTGAATACTTGATTATATCTAGTACCGCAATAGTCCCCCCCCCCCCTTCAGGGGTTGGTCCTTCTTGCATGGGGTACTGAGATACTGGCCGACAGAAGCAGCTCACTGCGGCCGCTCTCTACCTCCTGCCCTTTGTTTTTACACTAGACATTTGGGATGATGGTACTTGTATTTGATATTTCAACTTTTCCGATCTAGACGCTCTTCCTTCATAGTTCCCACAAATAGAGCTTTCTTTTGATGGTATTTGATCACCTCTGCAGTTTTTATTTTTTGCGCTATAAACGGAAAAAGACCGAAAATTTCGAAAAAAAATTATATTTTCTAATTTTTGTTATAAAAAAAATCCAATAAACTCAATTTTAGTCATACATTTAGGCCAAAATGTATTCGGCCACATGTCTTTGGTAAAAAAAATGTCAATAAGCGTATATTTATTGGTTTGCGCAAAAGTTATAGCGTCTACAAACTAGGGTACATTTTCTGGAATTTACACAGCTTTTAGTTTATGCCTGCCTATGTCATTTCTTGAGGTGCTAAAATGGCAGGGCAGTACAAAACCCCCCCAAATGACCCTATTTTGGAAAGTAGACACCCCAAGGAAATTGCTGATAGGCATGTTGAACCCATTGAATATTTATTTTTTTTGTCCCAAGTGATTGAATAATGACAAAAAAAAAAAAAAATATTTACAAAAAGTTGTCACTAAATGATATATTGCTCACACAGGCCATGGGCCTATGTGGAATTGCACCCCAAAATACATTCAGCTGCTTCTCCTGAGTACGGGGATACCACATGTGTGGGACTTTTTGGGAGCCTAGCCGCGTACGGGACCCCGAAAACCAATCACCGCCTTCAGGATTTCTAAGGGTGTAAATTTTTGATTTCACTCTTCACTGCCTATCACAGTTTCGGAGGCCATGGAATGCCCAGGTGGCACAAACCCCCCCCGCCCCCAAATGACCCCATTTTGGAAAGTAGACACCCCAAGCTATTTGCTGAGAGGCATATTGAGTCCATGGAATATTTTATATTTTGACACAAGTTGCGGGAAAGTGACACTTTTTTTTTTTTTTGCACAAAGTTGTCACTAAATTATATATTGCTCACACAGGCCATGGGCATATGTGGAATTGCACCCCAAAATACATTTAGCTGCTTCTCCTGAGTATGGGGATACCACATGTGTGGGACTTTTTGGGAGCCTAGCCGCGTACGGGGCCCCGAAAACCAATCACCACCTTCAGCGTTTTTAAGGGCGTGAATTTTTGATTTTACTCTTCACTGTCTATCACCGTTTCGGAGGCCATGGAATGCCCAGGTGGCACAAACCCCCCCCAAATTACCCCATTTTGGAAAGTAGACACCCCAAGCTATTTGCTGAGAGGCATGGCTCCCAAAAAGTCTCACACATGTGGTATCCTCGTACTCAGGAGAAGCAGCAGAATGTATTTTGGGGTGTAATTTCACATATTCCCATGGCATGTTTGAGCAATATATCATTTAGTGACAACTTTGTGCAAAAAAAAAAAAAAAAAATTTGTCTCTTTCCCACAACTTGTGTCACAATATAAAATATTCCATGGACTCGACATGCCTCTCAGCAAATAGCTTGGGGTGTCTACTTTCCAAAATGGGGTCATTTGGGGGGGTTTTGAACTGTTCTGGCATTTTATGCACAACATTTAGAAGCTTATGTCACACATCACCCACTCTTCTAACCACTTGAAGACAAAGCCCTTTCTGACACTTATTGTTTACATGAAAAAGTTATTTTTTTTCTTTATTATTTTTTTGCTTTTTTATCTTATTTTTAAACTGTTCCTTTCATTTTTTTTTTTTAATCATTTTTATTGTTATGTCGGGGAATGTAAATATCCCCTATGATAGCATGATAGCAATAGGTAGTGACAGGTACTCTTTTTTGAAAAAATTGGGGTCTATTAGACCCTAGATCTCTCCTCTGCCCTCAAAGCATCTGACCACACCAAGATCGGTGTGATAAAATGCTTCCCCAATTTCCCAATGGCGCTATTTACATCCGGCGAAATCATAAAATGCTCGTAGCTTCCGGTTTCTTAGGCCAAAGAGATGTTTGGAGCCACTCTGGTCTCTGATCAGCTCTATGGTCAGCTGGCTGAATCACCGGCTGCATTCTCAGGTTCCCTGTTGAGACAGTAGAGCCAGAGAAAAACACGGAAGACGGTGGGGGGGGCATTACCTCCCACGGCTTGTAAAGGCAGTCTAGAGGCTAATTAGCCGCTAGGATTGCTTTTACATGAAAGTCAACCGCTGGCTGAAAAGAATGATACCAAGATGATACCTAAACCTGCAGGCATCATTCTGGTATAACCACTCAAAGTCGTGAATGGCGTACCTGAAGACAAAAAAATGGTTAACAATAAAGCACAGTAAACAGTAAAGTATAAATAATTACATACCTGAAAAACAAACATGATAAAACATAATAACAATAAAACATTGCAGAATAGAATACAGTAAAAAAGAGTAGAACAATAGAGAGAGAATGGAGAGAGAGAGAACAATAAAACGACAACTATTTTTTTTTATTTTATATATTTTATTTTTTTTTTACACTTTTTTTGTAACTAACTTTTATAACTGTAACCGGTTCCAGGTTCGGGTCTCTCAAAATGCGATGGCATCTTGGGAGACCCTGTAAAAGTGCGCCTAGTCTGTGGAATGCTGTAGCCTACGCTAATACTCAACTAGTGCATAGTAGCGTTCAAAACATTCACCAATGCAAAGACCAGGATTGTCAGGACAGGAGGGACAATAATAGCGGGTGTCACGCCTATATCCGCGCTTGCTGCAGACACGACATCTTTTTTGGGGGGGTTCGTTGGGTAGGGGTACTCGGGAGGACATAAAAATGCCTCTCATGCACCCGACTGCATTTGGTTGGGGATGTGAATGGGGGAAGTATGGGCGCTGCAGAAGCGGTGGGTTCCCAATTAGGATTGGCGAATGCAGCAGGAAGGGCATTATGGGCACGATGGGCCTGTGTTTGTCTTTTTGGTGGCAGTGGGACACTACTTGTGCTTGCCACCTCACCAGCTTGAACTGCACTTATGGGACTCGCCACGTCACCAAGTGTTACTGCAGTGCTGGTTTGACAACGACCGGTGTGTACTAGGCCGCTGGTGCTTGCCAGTTCAATAAAAAGCTTCCAAAAAAACTGTTAGCGATCGCAGGGATCAGGCCTGACTCTGCGAACGCTGCAGTTATGCGTTTAGTGTTTTGTAAGTGACAGTGATCGATCGATACTTCACTTGGGTGGGCTGGGCTGGGCCGGGCGGAGGGGCAAAACGCAGGTGCTAGCAGGTATCTGGGCTGATCCCGCTAACACTGCGTTTTTGGGAACCCTAAACTGCTGGGGACGCTAGTATAGATCTGATCGGATCAGATATTGATCCGTTCAGATACTATACCACTAAGGGAGGTGTACGGTGCGTGCGTGGGTGTTAGCGGTACTGGCGCTAACCTGATGCTGCCTGGGGCTGGTGCTTGCTAGTTCACCAAAATGCTACCAAAAAAACTGTTAGCGATCGCAGGGATCAGGCCTGACTCTGCGAACGCTGCAGTTATGCGTTTAGTGCCTTGTAAGTGACAGTGATCGATCGATACTGCACTTGGGTGGGCTGGGCTGGGCCAGGCGGAGGGGCAAAACGCAGGTGCTAGCAGGTATCTGGGCTGATCCCGCTAACACTGCGTTTTTGGGAACCCTAAACTGCTGGGGACTCTAGTATAGATCTGATCGGACCAGATATTGATCCGTTCAGATACTATACCACTAAGGGAGGTGTACGGTGCGTGCGTGGGTGTTAGCGCTACTGCCGCTAACCTGACGCTGCCTGGGGCTGGTGCTTGCCAGTTCACCAAAATGCTACCAAAAAAACTGTTAGCGATCGCAGGGATCAGGCCTGACTCTGCGAACGCTGCAGTTATGCGTTTAGTGCCTTGTAAGTGACAGTGATCGATCGATACTGCACTTGGGTGGGCTGGGCTGGGCCGGGCGGAGGGGCAAAACGCAGGTGCTAGCAGGTATCTGGGCTGATCCCGCTAACACTGCATTTTTGGGAACCCTAAACTGCTGGGGACGCTAGTATAGATCTGATCGGACCAGATATTGATCCGTTCAGATACTATACCACTAAGGGAGGTGTACGGTGCGTGCGTGGGTGTTAGCGCTACTGGCGCTAACCTGACGCTGCCTGGGGCTGGTGCTTGCCAGTTCACCAAAATGCTACCAAAAAAACTGTTAGCGATCGCAGGGTTTTAGGCCTGACTCTGCGAACGCTGCAGTTATGCGTTTAGTGTCTTGTAAGTGACAGTGATCGATCGATACTGCACTTGGGCTGGGCCGGGCGGAGGGACAAAACGCAGGTGCTAGCAGGTATCTGGGCTGATCCCGCTAACACTGCGTTTTTGGGAACCCTAAACTGCTGGGGACGCTAGTATAGATCTGATCGGATCAGATATTGATCCGTTCAGATACTATACCACTAAGGGAGGCGTATGCCGCGTGCGTGGGTGTTAGCGGTACTGGCGCTAATCTGACACTGCCTGGGGCGACGCATATCACCGCCGGGCGATCGGGGGGCTAAACCTTTATTCGGTAATAAACGGCGGGTTCCCTGACACTATAAAAAATAAACGAACTAACCAGCGTCACCCGTAACGATTATACAGTGATCAGTGGTGAAAGGGTTAACTAAGGGGCAATTAAGGGGTTAAAACATTCATTAGGTAGTATATGGGGGTCCCTGTCACTATAAAACGCTGACGGCGAACCTCAATATTTACCTCACTAACTAGCGTCACCAGCGACACTAATACAGCGATCAGAAAAATGATCGCTTAGTGACACTGGTGACAGGGGGTGATCAAGGGGTTAAAACTTTATTAGGGGGGGTTAGGGGGGTATCCTAGACCTAAAGGGGGCTAATATTCACTGTCCCAACACTGTAACTGTCACAAACTGACACCAATGCAGTAATCAGAAAAAAAAAAAAAAAAACTGCTGGTGTCAGTTTGTGACAGGGAGGGGGGGTGATCGGGGGGGGATCGGGGGGTGATCGGGGGGGGGGATCGGGGTGTTTTGTGTGCCTGGCATGTTCTACTGTGTTGTGTAGTGTTGTGCACTCACAGTGAAGTCTTCTCTCCTCAGCGCTGCAACGGAATACCGAGCTGAGGAGAAATGACATCATTTCCTTTGCTGCTGTTTAGCATACAGCAGCAAAGGAAGTGATCTGATTGGCCGGCGGCGATCGCAAGGGGGGGGCCACGAACGGATGGCCACCCCCTCACCTCCGATCACCGGGGGACAAAACAGGACCGCCTCGGGCACCGGGGGGGGGTCCGATCGGACCCCCCACCCGCGGGAGGCAAATCACGTACATGTACGTGATTTTGCCTGCCCGTGCCGCCTTGCCGACGTACATCGGCGTGAGGCGGTCCTTAAGTGGTTAATATACGAAATGGTACGAGACAGGGGTGCCCACTATCCCCATTCATTTTTGCTATAACACTGGAGCCCTTCCTCCGTAATATTAGGTGTAATAGAGAGATATTAGGGACGTGCATTGGTTCTGAGGAACATAAAGTATCAGCCTATGCGGATGATCTCCTCTTCTTTCTCTCCGCCCCACAGATATCTTTACCAGCTCTGATGTCGGAAGTAATGAGATTTGGTAGCCTATCAAATTTCAGAATTAACTTTGAGAAATCTATTCTTCTGCCTAGTCATGTTCCTTCAGTATTGGCAAGGTCACTGCAACATACATACCGATTTATTTAGAATAGAGATTCCATGGTTTACTTGGGGGTACATATTAGTGCAGACCAGAAACTACTATACGATCTTAACTATGGTTCACTACTGACAGGGATAAAAGGAGACATGAAGAAGTGAACGGGCCAGTATTTAACCTGGTTTGGACGAGTAAGTGCCATAAAAATGAAAATATTACCCAGAATAATTTATATACTACACACGATACCGATTAAACTACCAGAGACCCTTTTTACACAAATACGAAAGTCGTTTGTGGCCTTTGTATGGAACGATAGAAGACCAAGAGTAGCCTATGACATCCTGTGTAGGAATAAAGCAGAGCGGGGCTTAGGACTACCAGATATCGCATTGTATTTTAAGGCCATGACTTTAGTTCGGATTCTGAACTGGTGTCATGACTCCCAGAATAAAATATGGGTCCGATTAGAAAAGACAACGGCAGGGAGGAATTTGGCAGGGGCACCTTGGATTTCAAGTTCATCAAGAGGGCTCTCAAAATGGACGTCACCGTTAACTTGGAACTCGTTAGCGGTATGAGATAAGTTGAATAAGATGGGTAAATATGCCCCTCAGATGTCCCCTCTGGCTCCACTGGAGGGATTCCCTTTGGTTCCCCCCCGGGGGAGGAGACGGGGTATCTGGGGGCATGGGGCCAGGATGGGGATACCACGTGTGGCAGGTTTGCCCCACATGGAGTCCTGTTAACCTTAACAGATCTGGTGGCAGGCTTAGGGAATATACCTTTAGCGGAATGGAAATATCTTCAATTAGTGAGTTTTTTTAATAAAATAAAGTTTTTAGTAAGACCTTTGAATTCACTCACCATATTTGAAAAGCAGTGTGTACATTTGCTGTCACAAATGTATAGAGTGATACTTAGCGGGCAGGATGGAACAGTTCCCTATTTTGTTAGAGAATGGGAAATGGAACTGTACCAGGTGTTGACTAATACGCAAATTAAAAAGATGATTAGACTAACTTATTCCACATCTATAAGCTCTAGGGTGCAGGAAATGGCCTATAAATTTATAACGAGATGGTACAGGACCCCAGTCAAACTATCACAGATGTTTTCAACGACAGAGGATCAGTGCTGGAGAGGTTGTGGGCAGAAGGGCACATTTCTCCATCTGTGTTGGACATGTCCCGTAATTAAACCATTTTGGGAGTCAGTTGCCCCATGGATTGAGAAATTGACCCTCGGATCTTTGGAGTTTAAACCTCTACATTATTTATTTCATGGGATTCCTGGGTCTATTAAAGTTTATCGGAAAAGTTTAACTCCGCATTTATTAAATGCAGCGAAATTAGTTATACCTAAATATTGGAGACAGACCCGATGTCCCACACTAATAGAATGGAAGAACGAAGTCAATTTAATAATGGAAGCGGAGAGATGGGTACATGTAGTGAAAGACCAACAAGATAAATTTGAAAAGACTTGGGCGGGGTGGGTATACTATGTTACGGAGATAGGGTAGGGGGAGATAGGGTAGGGGGGAGGTACCGTTGAATAGGTGAGATTAGAAATGGTACAGTCCCCAGGAACCTATATAAATTAAGAGGTTGATACGGAAAGTGAATTGTGAATAATTGGAAACTGATCCTATATATTTATGTGCGGAAGGGGCCGAGGGCCTTTTTTTTTTTTTCTCTCCGAAGAGCCCAGTGTGTTGATCAGGGTACCTTATTTTCACAGTGTGGGGTTTTCATGTTTTTTCCGTGGTCACTTTTTTTTTTTCTCTCTTTTTTTTTTGCTTGTTTTTTACACTAAATGGTTAAGTTTGGGTAATATATGGGTAATAACGGCCTCTTAACAATTTGTTTATTATTTCATAAGGACACCTTTTTTTCCTTAAAAAAAAAATGTTTGTGTTTTTGTAATATAATATAAGGCTAAGTAGGGCCTCTTACACAATTTGATAACTATTTGATGATGATCACATAAAAAAAAATGTTTTATTTTTTTGTGTGTGTTTTTTAATATAAGGCTAATAAGGGCCTCTTACACAATTTAATAATTATTTAATGATGCTCACTTGGAAAGGGAAGAGAAGATTAATTTTTTAATTTTTTTTATTTTTTTGTTCCTCTCTATTTTTGTAAGAGGAGTGGAGAACAGGGCACATTCACAGGGGTTATGGAAGGAAGTAATTAGCAGGCCTTTGATCAACAATGAAGGAACTTGGGGCAAGGGGGGAGGGGAACGGAGATTCCCCCCCCCAGGGTTTTTTTTTGTTTGTTTTTTTGTAGGGAAGGGTTATGTATGTAAGAATGTGTTATGGATGTAATGTAACTGTATAGTTTTTATATATGGATTATGAAATGTAAAACTGTATAATTAGGCATGGATATGTTGTATCTACAAAAATGGAAAATAAAATTTTGATTATAAAAAAAAAAACTCCCACAAAATCGAAATCCTCCTCATACAACAGTATCTCTAGTTCTTATCCGCCAGGCTCCTGGCATTGGTGAACATGCCACGCAGTTTAGACCTGTCACATAATGTCCTCTTATTGGGTGTTCCGAGATTGCAAATAGGACTTGTTACTATACTTACCTCGGGTTTATGTGCTTTAGTCAACCTACTACTAATGCCCCCAAAATACCCTCTGGAATATGCTCCACGCTGACTATCTCTACCTCTGGACCCTCACCCCATCACCTAGTTTAAAAGCCTCTCTAACTTTTCGGCCATCTTCACTCCCAGCAGATCTGCACCCTCCTCATTTAGGTGCAGTCCGTCCCTTCTATAGAACTGGTGACCGACTGAGAAGTCGAGAAGTCGGCCCAGTTCTCCAGAAACCCAAACCCCTCCTTACTACACCAGATCCTCAGCTGCTTGTTTACTTCCCTAATCTCCCTCTGCCTTTCTGATGTGGCTCGAGGTACTGGTAGTATTTCTGAGAATAGTATCTTGGAGGTTCTTTTCCTCAATTTAGCTTCTAAGTCCATAAATCGTTCTTTAGGGTACTCCATCTGCCTCTGACTTTGTCATTGGTGCCAACGTGCACCATGATAGCCTGGTCTTCCCCAGCCCCTCCCAGTAACCAGATCCGTGATGTGCCGAACCCGAGAGCCTGGTAGCCAGCATACAGTTTGGCGCTTCAGGTCTTTGTCACAGATTATCCTCTCTGTCCTTCTTAGAATTGAGTCCCCTACCACCAGAATCTGTCTTTCCTTTCCCTTCGCTCCCCCCCCCCCACACACTCTCCCTGGAGGAGTTCTTCCCCTGGCAGCTAGGGGAGTCCCTCAGCTCCAGCACTGCTGGTCCCTGCCAAGTTTCACCAATGTCACTTAATGGAGCGTACTTATTGGGATGTTCCAGCCCAGGATCGGCCTCCCTGGCACTTTCCCCTCTAACCTTCCTAACTGTCACCCATCTACTCTTTTCTATTGCCTGCACCTCGTTGTCTCCACCCGCCTCTGTGCTGGCCCCTGTCGACACCTGCCATGTACATTCCCAGCTTTCCTTTAGTATGGAGGGACTTCTCAGCGCTAACAGTTGCTTTCTTTAGATTCAGAACCTGGGCTTCCAGGGAAACAATGTGCTTACATTTTGCACAGCAGTATTCGCCCTCGATCAGATGATCAAAGAACGCATACATGCCGCAAGATGTACACCGAGTCGCATCTCCACACCCGCTGATTATCGTACCTACTAATTTATTTTTTTTATTTGTATTGATTTTAGGTTCAACACAAACCAACAGACACAAAACAGTCACAATTAAAATAAAAACAAAAACAAAACACACATGAGTATCTGATCCATTAAGTATACAAAAGTGGTGTCCAATTAGTAGTTAGATCACACAAGTCATTGTAAGCATGTCATTTCATTTCAAGAGAGTTGAGATATTGGTAATAATAACAGTCAGATATAGGCACTTTTACACGACATAACCATATTAATGGACCTGGTATTGAAGGTCCCTATGGCACGGCCCATCAATGATCAATCAATGATCAATTGTATTCAATTTTTAGAAAGAGTTAGCGGACTAGCCAACCATTTTCCCCAAATTTTATAAAAGGTTTTATTTCGTTTGCGAATTTCAAAAGTTAGTTTGTATAATGGAATGGAGTCATTGATAAGTTTTAACCAGAGGGACTTCAAAGAGGCCTGTGCACCTTTCCAGGACAGTAGAATAGATTTTTTAACATAAAAATAAAGAATACGGAGCAATCTCTTGGCATGTGATGGTATATGTAAATCTCCAAATACTCCCAACAAGCAGTTCTTAGGGTGGATTATGCTAGGAAGGCCCAACACAGTCGAAATAAAGGCACCCACTTCCTCCCAGAAGTCACTAACTATCGGGCACGACCAGAAGCAATGTAAGAAGTCTGCCTCCTGGCCACAGCCTCGGAAACAGGCAGCTGATGGCAAGAGACCAATTTTATGCAGTCTGGCCGGAGTGAGGTGGGTCTGATGAAAAATTTTAACTTGTATAATACGGTCTCGGGAGGAAATGACAGAGGTTTTATATGTGTCACTAAATTCTGTCAAGTTGTCGTTTACCATATCAATATCCAATGAATCCCACTTCTCCTGTGCTCTGTGAAACCTAGGGTTAAAGTCAGTCATTAAGGCTGCATAGTAAGTGGAAACTAATTTAGAGGGTTCTGGTTGCCTAAGTAGTCTTTCCAGTGGAGGCAGATCAGTGATATCATCTAAGGTACCAAATTGGGCATGTATGGCATGTCTAAGCTGATAATAATAAAATAAGTGTGATCTTGGCAAATCAAAGTCCATACTCAACTGAGAGAAAGTTTTAAAGCCCTGTGTAGTATATAAGTGACATAGATATTTAACTCCCTTTGAATACCAACGATTGGCATCTGGAAAAGAGTATAATTCTTGCAGATTGGGATTAAACCACAAGGGGTTGTTAGGGGATTTCAGCCAAGAATGTTTCGATATTTTTGTGGTAATGTATGTAAACAGTGAGAGGGAGACTGAAAGCAGAGAAGTTCCAGGGCGGTCTGGGACCTGGCCTCTATATATTATGTTATGTAAGGTTTCATGGAAAGATGCGATAGCCCCCTCTGTGGCTGTCGTACCTTCTAATTTAATGAGGATTGGGGATTATTCCCTGTCCAAATTACCTAACAGCTAGCTTCCTGGCACTAATACTCAACCATACACAGGTACTCAACAATACAATACACAGGTACTCAACAATACACTACACATGTACTCGCATTGTAATGGTGTGAATTATGCCCATAGGATAACCTACATTTCGAACTGTGTATGCAGTAGGAATGTTGTCAAAATGCATCTGACTGCATCTGGTGTGAATGGGCCCTTTCTGCACTGCTATGCCCTGCAGCTGAGCTGACAGCTGCCAGTAAGTGCAAACAAGGCACACAGAAAAACATTGCATCGCATACTAACATATTATGTGAAACTTTCCTGAAAAAAAAGCATTCCAAACAATGTCATCGCTGGAGGCCACTTCCATCTTCACCCGGGTTCACAGACTGTGGCATGCACGCCGGAGCCGCCGTTTACAGCACTGGGCTCTGAAGGAATGGCACGGGTGGTTGTTTCTTTAGAGTGCATGCACCAGTGTCACTGGCTGCATGTACAGTAAATGTCTCCTAAACAGGGCACATTTAGGAGATATTTACACTACCTATAGCTTTGTTATAGGCTTACCTATAGGTAAAATTTAGTGATGGAAGTTTACTTCCACTTTAAAGAGGAGGTTATGTGACAGCAAATTAAGCTGGCCGTGGATAGATCAAAATTTGACAGGTCCAGCAGGGACTGGACAAAATTAGATCCATCTCCCTTGTGCCTGTAACCACTTGCCAACTACCTCACAACGATATTCTGCGGCAGAATGGCACGGGCAGGCAGAGTAACGTACCCATACGTTACTCCCCTACCGCGGGCGGGTGGCACAAATCACCCCCTATCACCCCCTGACCACCCCCCTGTCACAGTGACACCAATAGCAGTTTAAATTTTTTTACTGATCACTGCATTGGTGTCATTTTGTGACTGTTATAAGTGTTAGGGCAATTAGTGGTAGGCCCCTTTAGGTCTAGGGTACCCCCTAACCCCCCCCTAATAAAGGTTTAACCCCCTCGATCACCCCCCAGTTAAGCCTTTCACCCTTGTCGCTGGTGTCACTAATCGATCATTTTTCTGTTCGCCGTATAGGTGTCACGGGTGACGCTAGTTAGCCTGTTAGTTACTTAGGTTCACCGTCAGCTTTTTATAGCGTCAGGTACCCCCATATACTACTTAATGAAGGTTTTAACCCCCTGATTGTCCCCTAGTTAACCCTTTCACCAGTGATCACTGTATAAGTGTTACGGGTGACGCTGGTTAGTTCGTTTGTTTTTCATACCCGCCGTTTATTACCCAATAAAGGTTTAACCTCCTGATCGCCCGGCAGGTGACATCAGTTGGGTTTTAGGGTCTGCGTCGCCCCAGGCAGCGTCAGATTAGTGCCAGTACTGCTAACATCCGCGCACACAGCATACAACACCCTTAGTGGTATAGTGTCTGAACGGATCAATTTCTGATCTGATCTATACTAGCATCCCCAGCAGTTTAGGTTCCCAAAAACGCAGTATTAGTGGGATTAGCCCAGATACCTGCTAGCACCTGCGTTTTGCCCCTCCGCCCAGCCCAGCCCACCCAAGTGCAGTATCGATCGTTCACTGTCACTTACAAAACACTAAACACATAACTGCAGCATTCACAGAGTAAGGCCTGATCCCTGCGATCGCTAAGAGGTTTTTTTTGGTAGCGTTTGATACAGTTGCTGACAGCCTAGGAGCTTTTTTACCTGTGAGTCTCACTACTTGAGTATTTGAGTATTTTGCAGATCTCGCTTTTTGTCACAAAGTTTTGAAAATTGAAAACAGAAAAAAAAAATACATTTTTCTTTTCTTTCTTCATTTTCAAAAACAAATGAGAGCTGAAAAATACTCACCATGCCTCTCAGCAAATAGCTTGGGGTGTCTACTTTCCAAAATGGGGTCATTTGGGGGGGTTTAGTGCTATCTTGACATTTTATGGCCTTTGAAACTGTGATAGGTAGTGAGGAGTGAAATCAAAACGTCCTTAGAAAATCCTGAAGGTGGTGATTGGATTTCGGGGCCCCGTACGTGGCTAGGCTCTCAAAAAGGCCCACACATGTGGTATCCCTGTACTCAGGAGAAGCAGCAGAATGTATTTTTGGGTGTAATTCCACATATGCCCATGGCATGTGTGAGCAATATATCATTTAGTGACAACTTTGTGCAAAAAAAAAAAAAGTTTGCCATATTCCCGCAATTTGTGGCAAAATATAAAATATTCCATGGACTCTTCCATGTATCTAAGCAAATAGCTTGGGGTGTCTACTTTCCAAAATGGGGTCATTTGGGGGGGATTTGTGCCATCTTGGCATTTTTTTGGCCTTCAAAACCGTGATAGGTTTTAAAGAGTGAAATCAAAAATGTATGCCCTTATGCCGCGTACACACAATCGGATTTTTCATTGGAAAAGCCTTGGATGGTTTTTCCGACGAAATCCTGCTCTTGCATACACACGGTCACATCAAATTCTGACCGTCAAGAACGCGATGACATACAACAGGTACGCGGGACTAGAAAACAGAAGTTCAATACCCAGTGCGCCACCCTTTGGGCTCCTTCTGCTAATCTCGTGTTTATCTCGTGTAAGTAGAAGTTTGGTGAGAGGCGATTCACGCTTTTCAGCCTCGTGCTTTTCAGTCCATTACTGCTCTTCAGTTTGTGCTTGTGGGTTTGTATGTGGTTTTCAGTGCGTGTAGTCAGCTCGTATCTGTTTGTCAGTGCGTTCTTGTCCGCTCGTTTCTGATTTTCAGCCTGCTCTTCACAGGCCTTCAGTGCGTTCTGTTAGTTTGTTCTGACCAGCCGACCGTTTTGTAGCCATGTTGCAGTTATGTACTCGTCGTAGAGTTCGTGCTATGCGGGGGCTTGGTGTTGGGGTTCTTGCCTTGACCCAAGCCCAGTCCATGAACAGGGTGGGGAGGAGTTCATGGACAAAGAATTTGTTACTCCAGTGTGACCAATTCTCTCAACGCATGCGTTTGCAAATGCGTGCGGACTAAACCCCTTTTTTAACGCATACTGTTAGATAGGTCAATTTGGTTGTCTGCAAGCTGGTGGTAAGTAGACTTTGGCTTTTTCCTGGGCACTCCCCAGACACTTGTTGGTACCTGTTTTAGCCTCCCAAAGCTGCTTACTGCGATAGCCAGCTATAAATGAGAGTGGTGGCAAGTTTGTGTTATCACGTGAGTGTTTGTATTGGTCCAGCAGTGCACCAGCACCTTTGCAGCCATTGTGCTCTTGCTGGGTGTTTGGTGTGCTCCTGTACCTTTAAGGTGGGGTGGGCTCCCCTCCAGCCACCTGCTCTCATTTATCCATTAAATGCATGTGCCTCCACTGCGGGGACACTTATACTTTAGTGTTAGGACCACAGATACAAGGGTGCCGTGACGTGGCTCTGTGGCTCACGCATGCGTTTGCAAATGCGTGCGGACTAAACCCCTTTTTTAACGCATACTGTTAGATAGGTCAATTTGGTTGTCTGCAAGCTGGTGGTAAGTAGACTTTGGCTTTTTCCTGGGCACTCCCCAGACACTTGTTGGTACCTGTTTTAGCCTCCCAAAGCTGCTTACTGCGATAGCCAGCTATAAATGAGAGTGGTGGCAAGTTTGTGTTATCACGTGAGTGTTTGTATTGGTCCAGCAGTGCACCAGCACCTTTGCAGCCATTGTGCTCTTGCTGGGTGTTTGGTGTGCTCCTGTACCTTTAAGGTGGGGCGGGCTCCCCTCCAGCCACCTGCTCTCATTTATCCATTAAATGCATGTGCCTCCACTGCGGGGACACTTATACTTTAGTGTTAGGACCACAGATACAAGGGTGCCGTGACGTGGCTCTGTGGCTCACGCATGCGTTTGCAAATGCGTGCGGACTAAACCCCTTTTTTAACGCATACTGTTAGATAGGTCAATTTGGTTGTCTGCAAGCTGGTGGTAAGTAGACTTTGGCTTTTTCCTGGGCACTCCCCAGACACTTGTTGGTACCTGTTTTAGCCTCCCAAAGCTGCTTACTGCGATAGCCAGCTATAAATGAGAGTGGTGGCAAGTTTGTGTTATCACGTGAGTGTTTGTATTGGTCCAGCAGTGCACCAGCACCTTTGCAGCCATTGTGCTCTTGCTGGGTGTTTGGTGTGCTCCTGTACCTTTAAGGTGGGGTGGGCTCCCCTCCAGCCACCTGCTCTCATTTATCCATTAAATGCATGTGCCTCCACTGCGGGGACACTTATACTTTAGTGTTAGGACCACAGATACAAGGGTGCCGTGACGTGGCTCTGTGGCTCACGCATGCGTTTGCAAATGCGTGCGGACTAAACCCCTTTTTTAACGCATACTGTTAGATAGGTCAATTTGGTTGTCTGCAAGCTGGTGGTAAGTAGACTTTGGCTTTTTCCTGGGCACTCCCCAGACACTTGTTGGTACCTGTTTTAGCCTCCCAAAGCTGCTTACTGCGATAGCCAGCTATAAATGAGAGTGGTGGCAAGTTTGTGTTATCACGTGAGTGTTTGTATTGGTCCAGCAGTGCACCAGCACCTTTGCAGCCATTGTGCTCTTGCTGGGTGTTTGGTGTGCTCCTGTACCTTTAAGGTGGGGTGGGCTCCCCTCCAGCCACCTGCTCTCATTTATCCATTAAATGCATGTGCCTCCACTGCGGGGACACTTATACTTTAGTGTTAGGACCACAGATACAAGGGTGCCGTGACGTGGCTCTGTGGCTCACGCATGCGTTTGCAAATGCGTGCGGACTAAACCCCTTTTTTAACGCATACTGTTAGATAGGTCAATTTGGTTGTCTGCAAGCTGGTGGTAAGTAGACTTTGGCTTTTTCCTGGGCACTCCCCAGACACTTGTTGGTACCTGTTTTAGCCTCCCAAAGCTGCTTACTGCGATAGCCAGCTATAAATGAGAGTGGTGGCAAGTTTGTGTTATCACGTGAGTGTTTGTATTGGTCCAGCAGTGCACCAGCACCTTTGCAGCCATTGTGCTCTTGCTGGGTGTTTGGTGTGCTCCTGTACCTTTAAGGTGGGGTGGGCTCCCCTCCAGCCACCTGCTCTCATTTATCCATTAAATGCATGTGCCTCCACTGCGGGGACACTTATACTTTAGTGTTAGGACCACAGATACAAGGGTGCCGTGACGTGGCTCTGTGGCTCACGCATGCGTTTGCAAATGCGTGCGGACTAAACCCCTTTTTTAACGCATACTGTTAGATAGGTCAATTTGGTTGTCTGCAAGCTGGTGGTAAGTAGACTTTGGCTTTTTCCTGGGCACTCCCCAGACACTTGTTGGTACCTGTTTTAGCCTCCCAAAGCTGCTTACTGCGATAGCCAGCTATAAATGAGAGTGGTGGCAAGTTTGTGTTATCACGTGAGTGTTTGTATTGGTCCAGCAGTGCACCAGCACCTTTGCAGCCATTGTGCTCTTGCTGGGTGTTTGGTGTGCTCCTGTACCTTTAAGGTGGGGTGGGCTCCCCTCCAGCCACCTGCTCTCATTTATCCATTAAATGCATGTGCCTCCACTGCGGGGACACTTATACTTTAGTGTTAGGACCACAGATACAAGGGTGCCGTGACGTGGCTCTGTGGCTCACGCATGCGTTTGCAAATGCGTGCGGACTAAACCCCTTTTTTAACGCATACTGTTAGATAGGTCAATTTGGTTGTCTGCAAGCTGGTGGTAAGTAGACTTTGGCTTTTTCCTGGGCACTCCCCAGACACTTGTTGGTACCAATTCTCTCATATGCCTTTGCTGCGGGAGATCCATGAGAATTACCCTGATGATTTCAGGAATTTTCTCTGGATGACGGACCCCGTTTTTCACCGTCTGTTGGCTTTGCTGTCTCCTTATATTATGAAGCAGGACACCTGCATGCGGCAAGCCATCACTCCTGAGCAGAGGCTAGTCGCCACATTGCGGTACTTGGCGACAAGGAGAAGTCTGCAGGACCTCAAGTTCTCGACAGGCACCTCCCCCCAGGCTCTGGGGATCATTATTCCAGAGACCTGTTCTGCCATCATTCAGGTCCCGCAAAAGGACTATATTAGGGTATATATTAGAGTGCCAGAGGCTTTTTTTGAGGGGTCCCAAAATCATTTATAACCCCCCCTAAAATTTTTCAAATGGGCAATCAGAGGGGGTGAAGAATCTGATAAGTGGACCTTATATTTTTGTCTTAAAATACTCCTTAAAATAAATGTTATACTGATGTTGGACAAGAATGTTTGTGTCTAATTTGCTTGCAATGTTATGTGCAAAAGTACAAATTTTTTTTGTTTCTTTTTTGATTACACAGTTTCCTTCAACGCCACAGGAATGGCAGACTGTGGCCTCCCAGTTTGCTGAGCGTTGGGACTTTCCTAACTGCAGACGGGCAATCGATGGCAAACATGTCCACGTTGTCCCACCACCCCACTCGGGGTCATACTATTTTCATTATAAGGGTTTCAATAGTATCGTGTTGATGGCGGTGGTCTCTGAGACATTAATTTTTATATGTGGACGTGGGGAAGAATGGCCGGATGTCGGATGGTGGAGTCTTTGCCCAGACCAAGTTCTACCGACATCTCCAGAGTGGTGGCTTGGGATTACCACCTGCGGAAGAGAACGTTGAAGGACTCCTGTTTGTTTTTATCGCTGATGAAGCATTTGGTCTGGGTGATCACTGATGAGGCGATTCCCCCAGAGGACCCTCACCGCGGAGAAGAGGGTTTTTAATTACCGGCTGGCCAGAGCCAGAAGAGTCATGGAGAATGCCTTTGGGATAATGGCCAGCCGGTTCCGCCTATTTCTTACGGCAATTAATATGGCGGAGTACAAACTGAACCACATAGTTCTAGCATGCTGCATACTTCACAACTTTTTAAAGAGAAATGCTCCTAATTATGTTGCCTCAGTTGGGCCTGAGGCCGGACTTCCTGAAACTACACTGACGGCCCTGGAAGCTGGCCGTTCTGGCTTGCCCCCCCAAAGCGCACTTGAAGTGCGTCAAAAATATGTGGATTATTTTACGGGTAGGGGGGGCATTGCTATGCCAGCAAATTTGTAAATATTTTCTATTTTATCTGATAAAATCTTGATTTTGATTTACTGCTTTTAGCTGTCTCTTAGGTTCTCCTTGTGCACTTGTAGTGCCAAGTGTTTTTTTCATTATTAAATAACACCCATTGTCACTGTAAACACCAACTTAATACAAAAACTGGTATTGAGTAGGGATGAGCCGAACACCCCCCGGTTCGGTTCGCACCAAAACCTGCGAACGGACCGAAAGTTCGCACGAACGTTAGAACCCCATTGACATTTATGGGACTCGAACGTTCGAAATCAAAAGTGCTCATTTTAAAGGCTAATTTGCATGGTATTGTCCTAAAAAGGGTTTGGGGACCCGGGTCCTACCCCAAGGGACATGTATCAATGCAAAAAAAACTTTTAAAAATGGCCGTTTTTTCGGGAGCAGTGATTTTAATGATGCTTAAAGTTAAAAAAAAAAAATGAAATATTCCTTTAAATATCGTACCTGGGGGGTGTCTATAGTATGCCTGTAAAGTGACGCGTGTTTCCCGTGTTTAGAACAGTCCCTGCACCAAATGTCATTTTTAAAGGAAAAAATCTCATTTAAAACTGCTTGCGGGTTTAATGTAATGTCGGGTCATGGCAATATGGATGAAAATCAGTGAGACAAACGGCATGGGTACCCCCCAGTCCATTACCAGGCCCTTTGGGTCTTGTATGGATATTAAGGGGAACCCCGCACCCAAATTAAAATAAGGAAAGGTGTGGGGCCACCAGGCCCTATATACTCTGAACAGCAGTATACAGGCGGTGCAAACAAGACAGGGACTGTAGGTTTGTTGTTAAGTAGAATCTCTTTGTAATTTTGAACGGGTACATTTTTAACGTGTTTAGCTCCAGCCAAAAAATCTTTTTTAAGCTTTTTGGAAAACATAGGGAAGGGTTATCACCCCTGTGACATTTGTTTTGCTGTCTTTCCTCCTCTTCAGAAGATTTCACCTCACTTTTTGTCCCAATGAAAAATGTTTTTTGAAAATTTGGGTTTTTTTGTGGAACAAGGATTGGAAAGCATCAGTGGAAAGGAGAATTTTTTTTCCCATATTAACTCTTACAGGAGAGAATTTCCCTTCCTAGGGGTAGATTTCATCTCACTTCCTGTTGTCTCCTTCCGTTTGCAAGTAGGAGTCGTTTGTAAGTTAGATGTTTGAAAGTAGGGTCCTGCCCTATATACTCAGCAGAAATTTGGGTCTTAGGTGTTGCTGTGGCCACAACACTGTAAGCCCTCACAGGGTCCTGCTGTGAAATATTAGATCAAGAATTGTAATTACATGACCCTGTTGAACAGGAGCTGAAAAATTAGGCCTTAGGAACTGGTGCTGGTGCCACAACACTGCAACCCCTCACGGACACTCTAGTTGGAACGCAGGAACGAGCCCTGCTGCAAAGTATTGCATCAAAAATTGTAATTACACGCCCCTGTTAGACAGGGGCAGAAAAATTGGGCCTTAGGCACTGGTGCTGGTGCCACAACACTGCAACCCCTCACAGACACTCTAGTTGGAACGCAGGAACGAGCCCTGCTGCAAAGTATTGCATCAAAAATTGTAATTACACGCACCTGTTAAACAAGGGCTGAAAAATTGGGCCTTAGGCACTGGTGCTGGTGCCACAACACTGCAACCCCTCACAGACACTCTAGTTGGAATGCAGGAACGAGCCCTGCTGCAAAGTATTGCATCAAAAATTGTAATTACACGCCCCTGTTAGACAGGAGCAGAAAAATTGGGCCTTGGGCACTGGTGCTGGTGCCACAACACTGCAACCCCTCACAGACACTCTAGTTGGAATGCAGGAACCAGCCCTGCTGCAAAGTATTACATCAAAAATTGTAATTACACGCCCCTGTTAAACAGGGGCTGAAAAATTGTGCCTTAGGCACTGGTGGTGGCGCCCAGAACCAAAAATGTTCTTACAAGCTATCAGCGTGATGATTGAGGAGGAAGAGGATAATTACTAAGGGATAGTCACTCAGCATCAGCATAGGCAATCTTTGATGGGATCTGAGATTTCAAAAAAAATTATTCGGTTACATCAGCATCAGGTGCTTGGTAGCTGGTGGTGATCCAAGACTGATTCATTTTTATGAAGGTCAGTCGATCGACCGAGTCGGTGGACAGACGCACCCTGTGATCGGTTACCACGCCTCCAGCAGCACTGAATGTGCGTTCCGAAAGAACGCTGGATGCAGGACAGGCCAGTAGCTCAATTGCATACTGTGCAAGCTCTGGCCAGTGATCCATCCTCAAGACCCAGTAACCCAGAGGATTTTCGGTGGGAAAGAAAGGTGTCCAAGTCTGATCTTGCCCCTAGGTATTCCTGCACCATGTAAAACAGACGCTGGCGATGGTTGCTGGAACCGATCATAACTTGGGGCTGCGGACCAAAAAATTGTCTGAACGCATCGGTCAGACGGCCACCTTCTCCACCGCTCCTTCTTTGACTGACCGAAGCCTCAGCAACACGTTGTCCAAAAACAGGAGTTTGTAACCTCCCAGTCTCTGGGAACGCGTTGCACAGACCTTTCTGCAAGGCCTCCCGAAGATGTTTCATCCTCTGCTACCTCTGCGATGGCAAGATAAGGTCCGCAACCTTACCCTTGTAACGTGGATCAAGGAGGGTTGCCAGCCAGTATTGGTCCTTCTCCTTGACACCACGAATACGAGGATCCTTACGCAGGCTTTGCAGGATCAGGGAGGCCATGCAGCGTAGGTTTGCTGAGGCATTCGGTCCGGAGTCCTCTGGGTCACTAAGGACGACATGGTCCGCAGCCACCTCCTCCCAGCCACGTACAAGTCCATGTGTTTCTTGGGACTGATCCCTTAAAGACTGCTGCTGATGCTGAGTGCCAGGCTCCACCTCCATACTGACACAATCTTCCTCCTCCTCCTCCTCGTCCTCTTCCTGTGTGATCGGCGGGCACGCAGGAACACTGTCTGGATAAAGGGGGCCTTGAGAGCTAAGGAAGTCCTCCTCTTCCTGCCTCTGTTCTGCCTCAAGTGCCCTGTCCATTATTCCACGCAGCGTGTGCTCCAACAGGTGGACAAGGGGGACAGTGTCACTGATGCATGCACTGTCACTGCTCACCATCCTCGTAGGCCTCCTCAAATGGTGACAGGACAGTGCATGCATCCCTGATCATGGCCCACTGGCGTGGGGAAAAAAAACCAAGCTCCCCTGACCCTGTCCTGGTGCCATAGTCGCACAGGTACTCATTGATGGCCCTCTGCTGCGTGTGCAGCCGCTGCAGCATGGCCAACGTTGAGTTCCACCTGGTGGGCATGTCACAGATTAGGCGGTTCTTGGGCAGGTTAAACTCCTTTTGGAGGTCCGTCAGCCGAGCACTGGCATTATATGACCAGCGGAAATGCACACAGACTTTCCTGGCCTGCCTCAGGACATCCTGTAAGCCCGGGTACCTGCCCAAGAACCGCTGCACCACCAAGTTAAGGACGTGAGCCAAACAGGGCACATGGGTCATTTGTCCCTGTCGGAGGGCAGAGAGGAGGTTGGTGCCATTGTCGCAAACCACCATTCCTGCCTTAAGTTGGCGTGGCGTCAACCACCTCTGAACCTGCCCCTGCAGAGCTGACAGAACCTCTGCCCCAGTGTGGCTCCTGTCCCCCAAGCACACCAGCTCAAGCACCGCATGGCATCTTTTGGCCTTAGCATTCAACCGCTGGGCATGTGGATGGCTGGGAGCAAACTTCTTTCGGCGGTGCAGCAGCTGGGGCAGGGAAATTTGCCTGGTACAATCTGACGTCGGTGTACCAATAGCAGATTGCCCACAAGTACTTGGCTGTGACACACCTAATTCTACACCTTCATTCCTATCAGTGCAGGTCTCAGAGAGGACTGAAGGTCTAGTGGGGTTGGAGATCTCAGCTGATGAGGAGCAAGGAGAGGTCCTATTTGTTCCTTGGTGTGGGTCTTTTAGATACGCTTGCCAACGAACTGCATGGCAGGTCAACATATGTCTGGTCAAGCATGTGGTACCCAAGCGGGAGATGTTTTGGCCACGTGAGATACGCTTGAGACATATGTTGCAAATAGCAGCGGTGCGATCTGATGCACTCGTCTCAAAAAAGGCCCACACCAAAGAACTTTTTGAATAACGCGCAGAGACTGCAGCGCCCTGCACATGTGGAGCTTTGGGGTGTGATGCAGTCAATGTGCTGCCCTTAGGCTGGCCCCTGGAGGGCATCCTGCCTCGTTGGTGATGTGCCGCCTCCTCCTCCTCCTCCTCCTTCTCTCTCCTATCAGGCACCCACGTTGAGTCAGTGACCTCATCATCCCCTCCCTCCTCATCACTGGAGCAAACCTGGCAGTATGCTGCAGCAGGGGGAGCATGACTGCCAGATTGCTGTCCTTCTTGGGCACCCCCTCTGTCCGTGCTCATGTTACTGCCTTCATCGAGCTCAGTATCATCATCAGAGCCTTCCAAACGCTGGGCATCCTCCTGGAGCATGTACCCAACACTGTGGTCAAACAGTTCGAGGGACTCCTCAGGAGGACATGGTGGAGCTAGGGAAGGAGTCACTGATGACATTGAGGCGAGGGAAGAGGCCGCTGCTTTGCCAGACAAAGCACCCTGGGCATGGGTGAGAGAGGATGAGGAGGATGAGGACGGCTTGGTCATCCACTCGACCAAGTCTTCCGCATGTTGCGGCTCAACACGGCCAGCTGCCGAAAAAAAGGCCAAGCGTGTCCCATGGCCACGTGCTGATGAGGATGCACCGTCTCCACGACCAGCACTAGACACAGAGCCTGCTTGCCCTCTCTTATTGGCTTGTGACTGTCTGCCTCTCCTTCTTGGCCTTCCAGACATACTAATGGCCTGTAGCTGCACTAAGCTGGGATATATATATATATATATATATATATATATATATATATATATATATATATATATATATATATATATATATATATATATATATATATATATATATATATATATATATATATATATATATATATATATATATACTGCAGCTAGCAAAATCAACTGCCTGCCTGTAGTATGAGAACACCACCAACCTTCTACAGGTAGCTTTAGCTGAACACTGTGAGGTGGACGCACCCCACTAACTTGTAGGTTTAGCTGAACACTGTGAGCAGGACGCACTGCACTAACTGTAAATAGTCTAGCTGCCTGACCGTGGTACTAATAGGATCAAAAGAACACCAGTAATTTTCTTCAGGTAGCTTTATATACTGTAACAAGACAAGCCTGCCTGTCAGTAGGAAGATAACAGGAACGGATCTAGCTGAATACTGTGAGCAGGACGCACTGCACTAACTGTAAATAGTCTAGCTGCCTGACCGTGGTACTAATAGGATCAAAAGAACACCAGTAATTTTCTTTAGGTAGCTGTAAATACTTTAACAAGACAAGCCTGCCTGTCAGTAGGAAGATAACAGGAACGGATCTAGCTGAACACTGTGAGCAGGACGCACTGCACTAAATGTAAATAGTCTAGCTGCCTGACCGTGGTACTAATAGGATCAAAAGAACACCAGTAATTTTCTTCAGGTAGCTTTATATACTGTAACAAGACAAGCCTGCCTGTCAGTAGGAAAATAACAGGAACGGATCTAGCTGAACACTGTGAGCAGGACGCACTGCACTAAATGTAAATAGTCTAGCTGCCTGACCGTGGTACTAATAGGATCAAAAGAACACCAGTAATTTTCTTCAGGTAGCTTTATATACTGTAACAAGACAAGCCTGCCTGTCAGTAGGAAGATAACAGGAACGGATCTAGCTGAACACTGTGAGCAGGACGCACTGCACTAAATGTAAATAGTCTAGAAGATAACAGGAACGGATCTAGCTAAACTGAATACAGTGTATATATATATATATGCAACACCTGGGATGCATATATATACACAATACACTTTAAGTGCAGCTAACTGACTGACTGTCCTGTCTAATCTAGCTAACTCAAATGAAATGACACTGTCTCTCTCTCTCTCTAAGCACACCGGAACACACTGCACAGGGCCGCCGTGCAGGCGGCCTTATATAGTGTGGGGCGTGTACTAAATCCCCTGAGCCATAATTGGCCAAAGCCTCCTTGGCTTTGGCCAATTACGGCCCTCTGTTCAGGCGGCGCTGTGATTGGCCAAGCATGCGGGTCATAGTGCATGCTTGGCCAATCATCAGCAAGCAATGCACTGCGATGCCGCAGTGAATTATGGGACGTGACGCGCCACACGAATTTGGCGTGAACGGCCCATATCGTTCGCAATTCGGCGAACGACCGAACAGCCGATGTTCGAGTCAAACATGGGTTCGACTCGAACACGAAGCTCATCCCTAGTATTGAGCATTGAAAGAAGAAGCCACACATTGTTGAGTATAAAACCTTTTACTCCGTGCACATGCACATGTGCGTTCTAAAACATTTTTGGGTAAAAAAAACAACATCTTGGTTTTATAAAGTTTTACCTTGAAAATTTTTTTTTGGTACATAAACAGGCATGTTTCAAAACATAACATACACAACTCAGGAACTTACAAAGTTCAACATTGAAAAACTGAAGGCAATATCAGACATTATAATTTTGGGGGGTTCCTGGTGTCTCAGATGTCCAGAGTCTTTTCTCAAAAGGTATACTTAGCACACAGATATTTGAGGCCTTTAAAAAGGAATATAAAACATTGCTTGAAAGTGTTGTTCCAAGTTCCAAACTGAAGACATGATTTTCTCCCTTTCCAAAGCTGGAATACTTACCTTTTTTGGACAAGTTTTACACATGGAGACAACTCAAGTATCCACTGGAGTACCTGTGTGGGACACCCTAAAAAGTTTGTTCTGGTGTCCAACACTAGTGCTCCTGAGTCCAGATGTGTAAACAGCTGCTGAGTGTCCTCTCCTTACATTAGACTGAATCAAGTTTGCAATTCTTTCTAGTTTCAAACACATCTAGACAAAAATATCCTAAACTTCTTTTAATACAAATTAGCATGATCAAATGTAGTTAACCCTGTATCTGCCAAAAACATTGTTTTTAGTTGGCAAATGAACAATGTTTACTGTGACCGATTACAGTGCCCACACACATGAAAGTAGCCATTTAAAACTGTACAACAGTAAAGAAAAGCACATGGAACAGTATGCAAGTAATAATAGGAACACACAACAAGTGCTTACTTTTTAGAAGCACTTTCTTGATTCTTCTGTACTGACCCTGCTCCCTCAATTTCAGAAATCAGGAGCAGCGGCAAAGGATGTGTATGTACCTAGTCTGTGGTACTACAACAGGATGCGGTTTCTGGAAGACCAGATTGAAGCCACGGAATCACTTTCTACACTTCCATCCACCCTTCCCTCAACCCCAGCTGAGGCTTCTGAGGATCAACCTGGGCCTTCCATCATGGAAGAAGCTGAGGAGCCCAGCTGGAGCCAGGTATTTTTTAACATATTAATTGTCCAAAAATTATTGTTGTTAACTAGATGTTATTATTGATAAAAAAATGAATGATTTACCAAAGGGTTTTACATATCAATAGACAGTAGGGGCCAAAAATGATTGTGACAAGAATGAAAAATGTTGGGCTCAGAATGATAGTCTTTTCTATTTATTAACATTCAATTTGCAACAGTCATGAGCTGAAAATTGTGTGTGATTGATGAACCAAAAAACTAAAACTATGTCCCTTTTTCATACACAGGAAGAACTCAGCTAGAACGAGACTCTGGAATGTGGCAGACAGAAGGAGGCGAGGGTAAGTGTCAGCCAGGAGGTGGGGGTAAATGTCAGCCAGGAGGTGGCCAGCCCCAGTAGTCTCACCCAATCCCAGGTGCCTCCCCTCCGCCTTACAACAAAAAGGGCCAGGAAGGGGAATAACGTAGAGGAGGCAGCACTGGGTCTCATTATGGACGCTAATGCGACCCTAAAAACACCCCCCTACGCTGAAAAGGCCTATGGCTGCTATGTAGCTGCAAAATTGCAGCAAATGGAGGAGGGCCAACGCCTCATCTGTGAGCAGATTATTTTTTAGGTCCTTCATAAGGGGTTGAGGGGCCAAATGACTGATAACATGCACTTATGTGCGCTCACCGATCCTCCTCCTGCCACAAGTCCACCTCCAGAGCCACAGCCTCCAAGGAAGGCTGCAGGGAAGCATGGAGGGAAGGCTGCAAGGAAGACAAGAAAGTGATGGTCTGGGTTCATTCTGGTCTGACAGAAGACGCATGCTGTGGTGGTACCACAGCCTGGGGACATATATGTCATCTACTGCTGTTCCTGATCTCTGGGAGTCCTGGACCAGATTGTGCTCCCTATTATATGGACTTCTCAGGCTATCAATTTTTAGTTACAAAGAGTTGATGTGTGCCCTGGGGTACAAAGGATTTGCAAATCCATGCAGTTTCTCCAGCGTTGCCTTCCTCTTTATTTTGTTATGAGCCAGAATAAATAGAGATTTTTTTATATGAAAATACTTGCCTATGTGTTTTTCTTCAAATAGGACAGTTTGTTTGTGAGTAGGCAGGTACATTTCAAAAATACAATGTCTAATTAACAAGAGACACCAACCAACCTCCCTGAGCTTTAAAAATACATGATAATAATGTTGTTGTAGAAACTTGACACACACAAAAAAATTATAGAGATCACTAGAAAATAATTTAAAAATAACCCAAAAAAAAGGAGTTCTTGATTAAAAAAAAAAAGATGACTATAAAAAATAATTCTAAACATTATTATGGAGATCTGGCTTTAAAAACAAAAAAGTTTATTCAGGAGATCACGAGAAATAATAAAGAAATCACTTTGTCAAAACTCTGTGTAAATATGAGCTGCAAAACAACTTCATTCTTCTAGCATTCTAAAAGAACAAAAGAATGCGCTGCATTAAAAGATCCAAAATGTGCTATCTCCATTACGAACGCTAGTTTTACCAGACCAAGCGCTTCCGTCTCGTACTTGATTCTGACCATGCGTGATTTTTTGCGCATCCGAATTGCATACAGACAAACGCATTTTCGGATAGGAACTTTTTCCGAACGAAAATTAGAGAACCTGCTCTCAATCTTTTTTCCGCCAGCAAAAGTCTGATGGAGCATACACACGGTCGCATTTTCGCAGTGGTCACAGGGCCAAATTGTGAAAAGTCCTCTGGTCTTTAGGCAGCCAAATGGTTCGGGACTTAAGTGGTTAAGGATGGGTGGGCTCCCTCCAGGCTCACCTGCCCTCTGCCTATCCATTGTAATGCATGTGCTTCCACTGTGGAGACTCTCAAAATTTAGTGTAGCAAGGACCCCCAAAGGAGCTGCTGATATTCATCGGGCCTGTTCTCTGATCTTTTACACCCCTTCTAAATCTGTTTCAATACCCTTGACAGTGCAGTGCAGTGTTGTAATGATACTGATACAAATTATAGTTCAAAATATATATACTACAATTATATATATCTTTACCTGGGTGTTTGTTGCTCCACCTGCAGGAGAAAACAACACTGCACACAAGAATTTGTGGTTAACCAGAATTACTTCTTTTACTGAACTGATATTAAAAGTAATTACAACAACTATGCTGTCACACAAACGTAGCGTGAAAGCACAGTGAATATTTACAACAATCTTAGTACATAAATATATATATATATATATATATATATATATATATATATATATATATATATATATATATATATATATATATATGGTTTTCTTGAATAGATCCCCTATTAGTGTGTCTCCAGGTGGGACCAGTGTTCAAAGTGGCAACACTTTAACTCTGGACACCTTCCCATCTCCAGCACACTGTATCAAACACAAAAACACAGGAGGATTAACACCCCACAGTTTTAATTCCCTAGGGAGCTCCCTCTGCTTAGACAGTGCAGTCACTCTATTTTCAACTAAATGCAAGGTCTTGCATTGATAAAAATAGTCCTGTTATCTTCAGTCTTCTGCTAGCTATAAAACCAATAATTGTAATCCACAAGGCTTGTAACCAATAAGATGCTGAAGAATGATGCACTGTAGTAATGACAACTGAATTTGTTCCGTGGGTCTATCAGTCCCAGCAACACTTTGCAATCAATATAAATGTGTGTAGTGTGACACAAACTTCTGGGCGTTAGCCTTCTCACCGCACTGAATTCAGACGAATGGATGCCTCTGTTCCGCAAGTCCTCAGTCTATCTGAAGTCACAGCTGCGCTGCTACGCCGTTCTGTTCACTAACGACCAGGAGTCCTCGGTTACCTCCTTCACGGGTCTCCGGAATGATCACTTTGCTGCTTCAGCACACTGTGATCTAAGGCAGGATCGCTGGCTGCTGTTCCGCTCTGCACAGGGTGGGCCACAACTCTGTGGGACACACACCCACAGAGCCCTCTGGCAGGCCAACGTCCCAGGAACAAGAGACCTAAGATGGCCACTCCCAGCCTTTTTATCGTCTTCCCACGATGCAGTTCAGTTCTCCCAATGTTTTATGGGAGTTTACGGGCATCATGGGTAGGTCAAGTTATTGTCCAGAAGTAAATAATAAAACACTTCCATGTCACTTCCCCAAGTAATGAAATATAAAGGTGCTGCAATTATATATTTTGGCCGCTAGATGGCACCATATACCAACTTATTAACCTTACAGCATTACATATAACTAGAAACAAATATTGTCAGCGCTACATTAGCGTTAGGGTTATATATAATATCGGGGTGCCGTTAAGTGGCTGCAGCTTACGGATGTATTTGCAAATGTGTGCAAACGAAACCCCTGTTTTTAACGTATACTGTGAGACAGGATAATTTGGCTGGTTGCAAGCTGGTCGGTAAGTTGAGCTGAAAAATTTTCTTTGGTTTTGTTTGAGAAGAGTCGATCTAATGATCGACTTCTGTTGAACAGGCTTGTTGGAAAGTTATTCTTGATCAACGGCTGCAGGAGAGCCCCCGCTGTCAGAATACAATGTCTCAGTGGGGAGAATTCTTCTAGCCACCTTGATTGTGTAGATGGAGGAATCTGTTCATTTCTTTCCATTCAGCCCACTAGCTGAATAAAAAAAAAAAGCAATCTATCTACAGTATATCCAGCCTTAGCTTGTATTCTCACAAGTTACCTGTGACCATGTGTAGCAAAAAAAGAGAGGCAAAGAAAAATGTTAGAGTGCAGTAGTGTTGCTGTGGCCTTTGAGCCATTTTAATTTAAAAAATGTTATGCTTGACACAAGTGTACTTTTAATTTAAGCTGGGTAATCTCAAATTGATTTAATGCGTATGTACTGAAGAAAAATAGTTAATACTTTTTTGTGATATTCATAAAAAAAAAAAAAAATGTTAATTTTGTGCAGTGACACTTTTCTGAACTATTTCTCAGCTACTCACGGCTGTGCTAGTACTAACCGTGACCTTATCCTGACAGTATATGATAAACCTTTTGCACATTTTACCTACAGGCTTCTCTGGAGGTTTACAGAGAACCGAGTGAACTTCTGATGATTTCAATACACTCACAAACATAGATACTGTGCAGATATGTTGCATCTATCATGTGAAAGCGAAAACTTTTTTCAACAAGCTTTCATGTTTGACTAGAACATTATAAAGGGTCTATTGTAATTTGGAAGTATTATATCTTAAGAAAATGTATAGTAGATTTGTACTATATATTTTTTCTTAATTAAAGTTAAGACTGAAAAAAACTTTTAAAAAATATTTTAGTTGGATAAATATAAAACACAGCATATTAATATTTTGTATTGTCTTTTTAAACCCGCAGGCAAAGTTTAAGGCTCCATTCTGTTTATAGAGATTGATAACTTAATCTGTATGTATAGCCAAAACGTTTTTTTGGGGTTTTTTTTATTAGAATAGGGAAGAATTAAAACCCCTGCTGGGTGATTTTTTTTTTTTTGCATTTTTATTAGGAAAATTCCCCTTCACTTCCTGTCGTAGCCAGAAATTAGAGGGAATTAGTGGGAAACTTCCCTCTTCGTCATTTTCGATGATGATTGTGACAGACCTAGCCGGGACAGAGGATTTTGGAGAGGACTGAATGTTAGCCTCTTGCCTTCCGATTATGGGCCATGGATTTTAAGGGAACAATACTCTTTGCGAGGTGTATGCCTGGGGACCTTGAATTAATGTTACTTTGGATTCAAGTCCATTTCCCCCCCAAAACACACAGACTCTGGAAACCCTGTATATGCCATATTATAGTGATGGCTTCATAATGTTGAGGCTCATAGAAGGTGGTGATGTCATCAACTCCAGCCACCTGTCTGTCTGTTGTCTGCTAGAATGTGTTTATTGTAAATAAGTCTAGTATGGCATCTAAGAGTCATTAGATTCCCATTGTTGTTTGTGTTAATTAACTCTGCTATTGTGTGAAGGAGTTCTGTGTTGATTTGTGATAATGTTGATTGTGTCTTCTGAGCTACAAGATGGCAAATCTGACCTAAAGGTCATGTCTCTGAGTCATCTAGGCTGTCTAAAGGGATTAATTAATTAGCTCATGTTAATTAGATTTCTGGTCACAGGTGTATTTTCAGAGTAATATGAGCAGGAGGTATGCACCTCCTCTTTTACTGTATATAACACTTGTATTCTTTTCAGTAAAGTCAGATTCCTGTTTGACCCTCATCACACAGCCTCGTCTCGTACTTGGGGGGAGAATTATTCGTATGGGTTTCTTGTTCGGCTGGTTGGAGTGTTCGGTAGCTGCCTTTGTGTTTGGGAATGGAATGTCCTAAACGACTTTAACCCCTTTAATACTCGGGGTGTCATTACAACTGGTGGCAAGCAGCCGGATGATTCCCACAGCCCAGAAGGACAGCTACAAGAGGATACAGACCAATGGAAGCACAGTATGAACGGCTAAAGCGCTCTTCCCTCAAGGAATTACTGGAGAACCGGGGCCGAACGGCCAACAACCGTAAGAAGATGGACATTATCACAGAACTAGTCAAAATGGATAGAGCCGAAAGACCCAACATAACGGAAAGGCCCAGAGTAACAGACAGGACACCCGAACAGACAAGTTTTGATCGGGCTGTTAACGTAAGACTGGCACATTATGGTGCTAACCCTACAGCGGAGATCATAGACAGAGTCATAGCGGCTGTGGAGGCAAAATGGCTACAGCAAAGAGGTGCTGCAGCAGCAGAAGTCACAGCAGCACCAACTGAAAGGAGAGGAGAGGTACAGATACCAGCCATCATAGAAGAGAAATTCAGAAGGAGGTTGCGAGAGATGCAGATACAGCATAGAGGATCAGTATCAGAGATGGTCCTGCTGGGATGGTCTGATTCTATCCGCTGCAAACTCTGGAAGAAAGCGCTAGCTCTCGAGCAGCAACACCAGGGAAAGGTTCTCCCCTCCATCCATGTAAGGTACTGGTCGTAGTATGAAGTACGAATGCTGTTATTGGGGGAACAACCAGAGCAGCAGTGGACAGCTGAGTTAAGCAGGCTGATCTGGGCAGAGATGCGGTTGGACGAGAGCTACAGAGCCGGTGATATGTAGCCCAAAAGTGCCCGTGGTCAGCGGATGACTTTGAAGGCATTGATTATGATGGCCTGGGATTGTTGTATTGGAGGCTGTCCAGGGACTCTGACTTTGGGAGTGATCGGGAGTGGAGTTTGGAGGAAATAATGGAGCACAGAGAGCGAAGATTGAATGTCTCGGAAGGGCACTGGGCACAGGAAGATTTGGAGTTTCTGGCCGTTCAGGAATGGGAGCTGGAAATCGCCTACAGATAGCTGCTAGACTCTGCTCAGCAGCAGGGTGGGGCTCCCTTTGCCTGGGACTATCAGGAAATACCAGTTGACATCTCTGAAATCCTGGTTGAAGAATCGGCAGTGGAAAATCTGGAGATTGCCATCCCCAAAGCTGAAGTGCTGACAACAGGGCAGACCTCTGCTAACCTTTGCCCAGCACTGATAGCATCTTCTGGGTTTCACGGACAGCAGATGGTGAACCTTTATCCCCAGACACCAGTTGCAGAGACAGGGGATTTGATAGACTTTTCTGCTGAGAAAGAACAACCTGATGAGCCTCCAGCAGAAGAGCTGGTATCAGGGCCAAACTTCAGTGTGCTCTGCCCAGCACCAACAGCAGTATCTGTGGAGTTGTAAGGAACTTCCCCAGCTGAGGCGCTGGTCACCGGACAGAGGGTCCAAGACCTCTGCCCCACACCTGTGGCAATTCTGGAGGCTTATGGTGAGAAGGTGGCAATCACTTCCCAGCAGCCAGATGAGGGAATGGAAAAGGAAGCAGCCAGCTCACCTCCCCAATGGCAGCTGCACAGTTTGGGAGGGGAGGAATTCAGCCTCCTGCCCCAACGGATAGCCGAAGCGGATGATGTGGAGTCCCTAGCAGAAGTGCTGGCAACAGGGCAGAGTGCTACCAAACTCTGCCCAGCAATGGCAACAACTGTGGAGTTCCAGGGAGCTGGGGTAGTCGGCTCATCTCTCCAGCCACAGATTACAGTATGTATGGACTTAATGGACTGTTCAGAGGACGTTATAGATTTTGCATCACCTGCTCAAGTACTGGCAGCAGGACAGAGTACTGCAGACCCCTGCTCTACACCCGTGGCAGTTTCAGAGGCCTGAGGTGAGAAGGTGATGGTTCCTCTCTCCCAGTGGATTTCAGAGATGCAGGGAAGAGAAGCAGCCGTTTTCCCTCCCCAACAAGGGTTCGTGCACCTGGGAGACAATACCAGTGAAAGGGAGTTCCAACAGCAGAAGACGCCCCAGAACGATGACACCTTCCCAGCTGAAATGCTGCCAACCGGGCAAAGTACTACCTACCTCTGCCCAGCACCGGCAACAACTGCATAATTCCAGGGAGCCGGAGCAGTCGGCCTCCCTCCCCAACAGTTAGCTGGAGCAGATGGTGTAGGGGTTCCAGCAGAAGGGCTTGCAACAGGGCAGAGTGCTGCTGGCCTCTACCCTCAACTAACAGAGGATGAATTTCCTGTAAAGGTGGATGGGGCTTCAGTCCCCACCTGTATACCCAAAGGATGCTGGGCATTCAGCCCAGATCCCCAACAGCATGACGGAGTGAACCCAGTCACCCTGTCTTCTCTTCAGTGGCTGAAAGGACTCCAGGGAGAAGGGCCAGTGGCAGGCCTCTCCCCAGTGGCGGGCATGTTCTCTGAGAGAGGCAGAGGTTGGCTGGGTGAGTAATGCTCTGTTTGGGACAATTCATTTGGGGTACTGTGTGGATACCAGCATTGGGGGACTGGAACTACTGACTAACATCGGAGTCAACCCATCTGGGGTCTCCTCCTATGTTAGTCTCCTGCCGAAAGGGGAGATGTGTGACAGACCTAGCCGGGACAGAGGCTTTTGGAGAGGACTGAATGCTAGCCTCTTGCCTTCCGATTATGGGCCATGGATTTTAAGGGAACAATACTCTTTGCAAGGTGTATGCCTGGGGACCTTGAAATAATGTTACTTTGGATTCAAGTCCATGTCTCCCCAAAACACACAGACTCTGGGAACCCTGTATATGCCATATTATAGTGGTGGCTTCATAATGTTGAGGCTCATAGAAGGTGCTGATGTCATCAACTCCAGCCACCTGTCTGTCTGTTGTCTGCTAGAATGTGTTTATTGTAAATAAGTCTAGTATGGGATCTAAGAGTCATTAGATCCCCATTGTTGTTTGTGTTAATTAACTCTGCTATTGTGTGAAGGAGTTCTGTGTTGTCTAATGTTGATTGTGTCTTCTGAGCTACAAGATGGCAAGTCTGGCCTAAAGTTCATGTCTCTGAGTCATCTAGGCTGTCTAAAGAGATTAGTTAATTAGCTCATGTTAATTAGGTTTCTGGTCACAGGTGTATTTTCAGAGTAATATGAGCAGGAGGTATGCACCTCCTCTTTTACTGTATATAAGACTTGTATTCTTTTCAATAAAGTCATATTCCTGTTTGACCCTCAACACAGAGCCTCGTCTCGTACTTGGAGGGGAGAATTATTCGTATGGTTGGAGTGTTCAGTAGCTGCCTTTGTGTTCAGGAATGGAATGTCCTAAATGACTTTAACCCCTTTCATACTCGGGGTGTCGCATAAAACAGTAAATCTACCCAATAGGGGCACAGTCAGCTTTAAACACTATGCAAACAGAAGACACTCTAAACGGCTTAGACAGTAACCACCACATGTAAACACCTAAAATGCGCTTTTTTTTTTTTTCTTCATTTCAAAGGTTAATATTGCCTAAAGTGCACATGATAAACAACAAACATTAACTACTATATCTAGAAAGAGAATACTTCTTGTCATGCTGCACAGGCCTGTCCATAAAATTATTCTTCTTTGTGGTATCACATCTCACTAATAAGAGTGTATCAAAGTTCAGCAAACTCAGATGGCAAAAAGGACACAGGTATGGACCCAGGTCTCTTGTAGATCAGTCAAGAGGTCATGCCACATACACAGGGCTCCACTCTCAAGACTACATCAGCTGGATTTGAGGCCTTCTCCACTGGAGTTAGGAGTCTCATTCTCTGAAGCCCTGGACCTCACTCCCCAACTTGGGTAACTATTTCTGTGGCTCTGTCCTGTATTTGTCTGCCACTAAAGAGCTCTCTGCAGTCAATTTCTCACTCAAGGTCCAACAGCTCTAGTCTCTGTTCTTTGTGGTTCTGTCCTGTATTGCTCTGGCACTGAATCTTTCTCTGGGTACCACAGCTTTTAAGCACTGCATGGTTCACCCAAGTTCCAGGCCTCTCAAACGTAAGCCAATTGTCCTGCTAGTGATGTGAACAGACAGATGATTACCCTCTACAGCTGATTTTATATCAGGGATCTGCTGCTAGATTTGCCAATGATGACATGTGCGCAAGCCAAGCAAGCAAGATGGATCCAGTCTCCATCACTTCTGATGTTTCTGCACCAGCACCTCCAGGATTTACTCCACCCACTCTTTACGAACAGGAAAAGATTGGTAGAAAGCTTAGTAAGAAATTCATCTCTGCCTGTGAACTATAGTTACAGAAATCTGCAATTTTATTCAGGTACCATCTGGAAAAGAAAATTTCAAGACCTGGATAGATCAAGCTACACAGGTCATGGGAAAAGGGGAGGTCTCCAACATTATCAAGAGACAGAGGATAGGAGAGAGAGAGCCTGCGAATACCAGCTTAGGATATTATTTGCTGTTTAACCACTTGCCCACCGGGCACTTAACCCCCTTCCTACCCAAGCCATTTTTCAGCTTTCAACGTTGTCACACTTTGAATGACAATTGTGCGGTCACTGTACCCAAACAAATTTTTTATCATTTTCTTCACACAAATAGAGCTTTCTTTTGGTGGTATTTAATCACTGCTGGGTTTTTTTTTACAAAAAAAGGCCAAAAATTTTGAAAAAAATGGTTTTTACTTTTTTCTGTCAGTAAATTTTGTAACTAAGAAATTTTTCGCCTTCACTGATGTGCGCTAATGATGCGTCACTGATGGGCACGGATAGGCTGAACTGGTGGGCATTGATGAGGTGGCACTTATGGGCACTGATGAGGTGGCACTGATGAAGAGGCACTAATATGCCGTACTTATAGGCACTGATAGGTGGCACTGGTGGGCACGGATAGGTGGTACAGATGGGCACTGATGGGCATTGATGGGTGGCACTGATGGGCATTGATTGACAGCAGTGATAGGCATTGATGGGCAGCACTGATAGATGGCGCTGATTGAAAGCACTGACTGGCATCGCTAATGGGCACTGATTGGTGGCACTTGTGGGCAGTGGTGGGCACTGATTGCTGCCACTGGTGGGCACTGTATGCTGGCATTGGTGGGCAATGGTGGGCACTGTTTTGTGACACTGTATTTATTTATTGTATTGAGGGCACTGATGATCAGTGCCCTGATTACATCCCTAGATGTCCCCCTGTGAGGAGATGCCACTGATCGTCTCTCCTCGCAACACCCTCTGTCAGTGTGAGGCGAGGAGAGCCGATTACCGGCATCTCTGTGTTTACATGTGACTGGCTGTGATTGGACACAGCCGATCACATGGTTAAAGAGCTGCGGATGCGTCTCTTTACAGAGATTGGGGTCGCGCCGTGTCCTACCAATACGGCGCAGCAGCGATTGCTGAGCGCTCGTGATCGGCACACCACGCCCCTGCAGGTGGGCAAGAGCGTCCGTTCTGGGACGCCGTCATTTCACGGTGGGCGGGCGGCAAGCAGTTAAAGAGGGATAAGCCAAGCTGCACTGCCATAGAATATCTAAAGGTGCTTCGAGAGGTCTGTGGATGGGTTGAAAGCTGCCCTGAGCTGATTCAAGAAACAGCTACTCACACATGATCCAGTCAGCTTTGTGATGGTATCTCCATGTATTCAGCATTACTTTGGGTTCACCAGAAGAGATAGAAAATGGGGTGCTTCCTGTTCGAGAAGCCCTAATGCAAGTAGTAACAGATGGCCCAGCCACAGTCTACTTTACAGCAAGCCTTCACTGAGATTCAGTTGGTAATGCAAGTAATAGAGACTCAAGCAGGGAAGCAGCAATCGCCAATGCTCAAAAGACTATGATTTCCCAACCTCAGGAAGGAAGGCACTAGGAGAGGTTAAATAAGATGAAACCAGGCAATTTGCCAGATAAACAATGTTATGGCTGTGTAGAAGCCTTGCACCTCAAAGCACAATGTCCAAGGAGGAGAGCCCTATCAGATGCTGCGGAAACAATTATAAAGACCTTGCAGGACATACAGCATTAGGAGCCAATCAGGTGCCGACACTGCATCAAGACAGCTAAAAATGTCTTCCTTTGCGTTGAATCACATTACATGGGGAAGAAATGCACACCAGCTTCCAGAACAATGTTTGGACCATCGCTCTGGACATCACAAAAATAAGAGAGGAATACAAGTCCAGCAGTGGTGTCGGTAAATCCCACTGCTTCCGGAATGTTTTCAACAAAATCAGCCCCTCTGCTATAGTGCCCATTTAAGTAGAAGGCATTTACACAGAGGCTGTTCTCAATTTAAGTGCCCAAGTAACTCTGCTGTTTTGGAAATTTTAATGAAAGGGTATGAAGTACCTGTCCTTAGTCATACAACTTGGAACCTTCAATACCCTGGCCATTCTGTGCTCCAGTTTCCCGGAGTCTATAAAAAAAATTCTCTAATTGTTGAAATCAACACAGACCTGGTAAGGAGGATCTTGGCTCCCATAATCACGATCCACCACCAGAGGGTGTAACCCTTTCTTGCAGCAGTGTACCAAGAATTAGCTCAAGAGCAGAAGGTCCAGACTGATGATTGTGGCAAAGACAGTGTTATAGCCTGGGGAAGTGACCTACTGTCAGGTCTCAGTGAAGCTAATATAGAAACAAACTGGATCCTAGGTCATATTAGAGGCAAGCCCAGAGGAAGTAGTACACTTTAGTATAGAGTTGGGCCCTATGATAGAAACATGTGTCGGCAGAAAAAAGATTAAGTAGTCCATTGAGTCTGCTCATTTTTTTTTTGTTCTGTTTTTCCGTGTGTGTGTGTCAGTGGCGGCTGGTGCTCCATCTGCCGGGGGGGTGGTAGACTGACCTTACTACAGACCCCCTGTCACTTTAGCCCGCCACCCCACACTAACCCCCCCATTGCTCGAGCCCACCACCACACAACATTGACAACACCGCCAACTCCCCCCCAGTCGCCGTCTTGCCCTCTCGCCGCCAGGCCCACTTGCCCTGTGCACTTGCCCCGTGCAGGTCACAGTTGCAGTGGCGGCTTCCTCCTTACGTCTCCTCTGTCACTTCTCTTCCTGGCCAATGGGGTTTTCGGACATCCGGCCAATGGGGTCTTAGGATCTGCTTCTTGATTGGCCGGAAGGAAAAACAGGAAGACATTGGTGAAGATTGATTCACAACAGAGTGGGCTCAGGGTGCAGTGCTCTGCGCCCTGAGCTCACCCTTTTTGAAGCCAATTAGAGCCTCAGGCTCTAATCATGTGCTTCTAAAAAAATTTTTTATAGAAATTCATGTGTCCAAAGCCCTACATGTATATTAGGGGGCCAGGCGCATGGATTATGGGGACGGCACCCATGCGCCCCTAATGAGGGGCCGACGTGTGTGTGTGTCAGGGAAGAATTTCCAGAAGACCTGGCAAATATCCACTATGGCCGTGCTAATTCGCACATGCGTATTAGCGAACAGCACGCCATGGCGACACTGCGGCAAACGCAAAGCACGCTAATTGCCAGCATCCACTAGCCTATATAAGGACAGCAACTCCTCTCACAAATTGCTGGATTGTTGACAGCCCCCCCGCTCTTGTGTCTTACCGCACAGCTTCCCTTTTGACCTGCTTCTTCTTGACTCCTGGCTCTGACCCCTGACTTGAACTACTGACTTTGCTTCTGCTTCATCCACTGTGTTTGACCTCTGCTTGGCTTACTGACTCTGCTATTGTTTGTCTATTGTCTGTCTACCTGTGTATGTCCCCGGCTTGTTCTAGTTTCCGATACCTGCCTTAGCTACTGACTGATTTACTGTGTATGACCCTTTGCCTGGTTTCTGATTCTGCTTCCTGCTTTTCCCTGCTGCCAAGTACACCCGGAAATCCTAAGGACACCTGCAGCGCATTCTGCTTGTTCCTGCTGTCATCTGGTGATCAGCTCTGCAGGCTAGTACAACTGGCAACCTGTGCGTCTTTGAGCACTGCATTCCCTGTACCACCTCCGGGGGTGTTCTGCACTTAGCCACAAGGGTAGCCCTTTCAGCACTTTGGCCTCCGATCAGGTAGGTGACAGTGTGTTTTGTTTTGTTTTTGTTTGTTTTTTTATTAACTTTTTTGTCTAGGCTTAGGCTGCTTCTTAACTCACCAGGACATCAGAATAAATAGCGTGGCTTAAGGGGATTCCCCAGTCAGAATCCAGGCAGGGAATTCAGAGGCTGGTATGGGAGGAAGGTCAGCACAGTGAGGGAGAGAGAGAACAGTTGTGCCCGAGCCCTGCTCCGGTATTTATCTCTGAAGCTGGGTGCAAGCTTGTGTCCAGGCAACCCAAGGCTTGGCATCAGGTTACGTGGGCAACAAGCCCTGCCCAGTCCCGCACAAGAAGCACAACCTTTGTCTCTAGCAGGCACACAGCACAGGAACAGGGGGATCATGCTGTGCCCGCTAAGACATGGGGGGAACGCGTAGCACCAGACAAGTGTCCTGCACAAGAATAATTATTTCAACCCTGAAATCCTATGTGATAACACATTACTCAAATATACTCCAACATACTGCCCTTCAGGTAGTCTACATTCTATGCTACCTATGCTAAGGGTTTATTCATTGAAACATTTTATCACATGGTGTATGCTGATCTAATGGACTTATGTAAATCTAAAACTCATGACACAAAAATACTCCAATTTGAAAATAAAAGAGGCTACAGCCATTAAAGTGTTTGTCAACCCAAATATGTAAATCACTGTCAGCCCCTCTATTATAGCTAGGCATACCACACTGTATAAGTCTTTTAATAAAATGAGGCCTGTACTGTAAATACCTTTTGAAAGCGATCTTCAGGTCGGTAACGTGACCCGCGGTCGCTGTACACCTCCGATACAGGAGGGGCCGAGATCTCCTTCTGACGTCAGCCGGGGAAGTCACATGGTTATTCAGCCCCTCCCACAGTAGCCCTGAAGACCCGCCGACAGTCACGTGACCGGCTCTAAAATGGTATTTACATGCCTTGTTTTAATAAAAGACTCATACAGCGTGGTATTCCTAGCTATAATATAGGGGCCGGCAGTGACCATTTCTAAAATTGTAATTCTAATAATAGCGGCGGGGGGGCAGAGACAGAGACACAGACACAGAGCTGACAGGCAAGGAGGGAGGGGGAGAGAGGAGGACAGAGGAGAGCTGTGGATGACGGAGGGACGTACGCTGACCAGGGTGGTCAGGGCTCAGCAGCTCTGATTATCATGTTCAGCACAGAGAAGGGGACACAAGAAGTGGCTGGATCACCCAGGTTTTTTACAGTTTAGAGAGGGGCAGATTAGATAGAACTAGCACTGTGCTGTTTAATCTGCTTTAAGAGAACAGGATCTCTATTTTTTTTTTAGGTTAACAAATGCTTTAAGGCTCTTGCAGATGATAAAAATATTATCATAAATTTTTCCGACGAGGTAGATGGTATCATCAAACAAAACAGGACCCATTATGTACTCATTATGTACAATCAGCTATTATCTGATCTTGATACCTATAAACCATTAACTAGAGGCTCTCTTGACATCATAGAATTAAAAGAATTAGTTGCACTTGCTGTTAAACAAAAAGTAATTAGCAAAAAGGAATCAGCTTTTTTTATAAAAGCTATGTTTACTTTATTATTTTTATTATTTGACCAAACACAGTCAGAACTAACCAAGGAGACCCATAGTTGCTTCTATATCTAGTATCACCCACAGGTTATCCCTATACATTGTCCAATTCCTGCAACCGCTTGTAACAGATTTCCCCTCCTATGTGAGAGATTCAGCACATTTAAAGGAAACCCTTAAGGAGTACAGATGGGAAGACAGTTACTGCTGGCTTTCCCTGGATGTCAGCTACCTATACACTTCAATCCCTCACCGAGCCGGTCTTCAAGCACTCCAACATCTTCTCTTTTCTAAATCAGGTTTGCAATATAAACAAGCTGAGTATATTCTAAAATTCATAGAATTCTATCTAACACACAATTATTTTGTTTTTGAAGACACATACTATTTACAACCCAAAGGAACTGCAATGGGTGTGATTTTCGGGCCCTGTTATGCTAATCTAGCCATGGGTTTGTGGGAGCACAATGATATATACAATAATAATCCTTTCGTCAGACAAATCATCTACTTCAGTAGATATATAGATGACTTAGTCATCATTTGGGACAGGCCACCCACATCCATCATTCCCTTTGTTGAACATTGCAATTAATATAAGTTTGATTCTTCATTTAAGCATGTCGCGAACAAGTATTCTTTGATATTTCTAGATTTGGTTCTCTCCTCCTGCAGTGGGAATATCATTTTTACCAACCACTTCCAACCCACGTAAGGAAATTCTTACATTCATGCCCCTAGCTGTCACCACCTTCTATGGAAGAAAAATATATCTAAGGGCCAGTTTTGTAGACTGTGTAAAAACTGTACTAGAAATGAGGACTATACTAAATAGAGTGACACACCTTAAAACAAAAGTTTCTGGAAAAGGGTTACCCACAAAACTGATAGAAGGTGCATACCATGTATATACTAAGGGAAATGTTAAGAACAAAAACTTTCAAAATGGTAATGAAGTCTGGTTTATCCCACAGTTCCATTCACAATTTAAATACTTGGAAGGTATTTTGTCTAAGCACTGGTCTATCCTTAAACGTGACCCCCTTTTGGGACCTCCTTCCATCTAAACCCAATTTCACATACCTTAAAATGTAGATTGCCCCAAGTAAACTCAGTGAAAAGAAAAAAAACATCTATGGGGATTAATCTGTTTGGCAACCTCATTGGGACGTACCAGTGCAATAAAAACTTTGCTTGACTTGAGCATTCATAACCCATGGCCAGAAATCTTTCACAAATAATGGAAAAACTTTTGCCATCAAATAATTTTTTTAACTGTTAAAAAATGTTGTTTTATATTGTTTGACCTGCCTATGTGGCTTATTATATGTTGGTCGAACCGTTCACCCTTTGTGAACCAAGTTTGGCAAACATTCATTGAACAGGCTCAGCATAGTGTACCCCGTCACTTTAGGGAAAAACATGCACAAAATACAGATGGTCTTATAGTTTAGACCAGGGGTCTTCAAACTGCGGCCCTCCAGGTGTTCAGGAACTACAATTACCATCATGCCTAGTCATGTATGTGAATGTCAGAGTTTTACAATGCCTCATGGGATGTGTAGTTCTGCAACAGATGGAGGGCCGTAGTTTGAGGATCCCTGGTTTAGACCATAGTAGCCATCCTTAATACCGTTACTAAGGCAGAACACTTCAAAAAGTTTTGTAAAACAGAATCCTACTGGATTTACACGCTAAATACGTTGTCGCCTTCGGGGCTCAATGAAGAACTGTAAATTAATACTGTTATCTAATATTATATAATTTTTCTAATTTTTTTAGTATTGGTGTTTAACCTGCACATGTCCCTGTGATCCTTCTTATATCATGTGTTATCAGGTTGACTTGTCAAGCTCTAACATGTGTTCCTAAAATTGATGCTGATTTATGTTGACTCCCCTTTAACTGTGTACTATTCTATAATGATTTTTGTTGTATCCTCTTTTACGAGATTTTTGTTTGGTATTAGGCATCTATTACTTGCAAATTCCTCCATATGAATTCATGTTATCCAAAATACTTTTTGTTTAGTTGTGTATATTCCCCTTTAAAGAATGTTAATCTCATTGCAATAGGCTTTTATTCTCTTTTTAGATGTTTCATATGATTTTGTGTGGTTTATTTATGTGTGTATATTTCCCTTTAAGGGATGTTGTGTCACACTATTCCAGCTTTTCTTCAGATTATTATTAATCCACCTGTCCATTCTGTGGTCGCGGTTCCCACCCACATGATTTTATGACACATAGTTACATAGTTGATGAGGTTGAAAAAAGACACCAGTCCATCCAGTTCAATCTATGATGTGTGTGTGTATGTGTTTATGTCAATAGTACATCGTATACCCCTGTACGTTGTGGTCGTTGAGGTGCCTGTCACGGAACGTCCCACATTCCGCTTGGGTGCTTTTGTTTCCTAAGTCCTGGAACATGAGTCCAATGGATCTGGCTATAGGAACCCCCAAGAACTAGACAACACCAGTCTTGGAGTACATCAGGAATCATCTTTTATTTGAGATCTCACACAAATATATACAGCAGGATGACTAAAACCTAACCTTAATAACATGAGCTAATTATCTAAATCATTTACCCAGACTAGGTGACTCAGAGACATGACCTTTGGGTTTAAGACTTTACGTCTCCTAGCTCAGTGACTATTCAATACACAATACCATAAACATCAACACAGGGTTAATTAGAGCAAACAACAATGTGTGGAATACCCTTAGAACCTGTGGTAAGCCAGACCAGACTCATTTACATTAAACACATTATAGCAGACATCAGACAGGTGAGTGGAGTTGATATTAGCATCTCTTCACAGTATGAGTCCCAACAGTATGACTCAGTCACTATTGCTAATATGGCAAATAAAGGGTTCCCAGAGTCTGTGTGTCTTGGGGGGACATGGACCTGAATCCAAAGTAACACCAACCCCAGGGTCCCCAGGCATACAGCTCACAGAGAGCACCATTCCCCCAAATGCCAGGGCCCATAATCGGTGGGCAAGAGGCTTGCGTTCAGTCCCCTCCAAAAGCCTCTGTCCTGGCTAGGTCTGTCACATTTCTCCCCTTTCGGCAGAAGACTAACAAAGGAGAAGACCCCAGACGGGTTGACTCCGAAGTTAGTCCATAGTTCCAGTCCTCTAATGCCTGTACCCACACAGTACACCAAACAAATTGTTCCAAACAAAGCATTACTCACCCAGCCAACCTCTGCCTCTTTCAGAGAACATTCCAGCCACTGGGGACAGGCCTGGACTGGCCCTTCTCCCTGGTGACTGGGCTCACTCCGTCATGCTGTTGGGGATCTGGGCCGACTGCCCATCATCCCTGGGGTAGACAGGTGGAGACTGAAGTCCCATCCACTTTTACAGGAAATCCATCGTTTGTTAGTGGAGGGCAGGGGCCAGCAGCGCTCTGTTCCATTGCCAGCAGTTCAGCTGGGCATAGGAGCTTCCCTACATCATCTGCTCCAGCTTACTGTTGGGGAGAGAGGACAACTGCCCCAGCTCCCTGGAACTCCGCAGTTGTTGCCGGTGCTGGGCAGAGATTGGTAGCAGTCTGCCCGTTTGCCAGCACTTCTGCTGGTTTTCTGTTAGTGGAGACCACAGGCCCATGCACCGAAACCAGATCAAGCTGCAGTTGTGAGGTGACGACTACATTCTCTCCTTGGATCCTGATCTGCAGCTCGCAATAGACTGCCACCTCCTCACCCTGGGCCTCCAGAATTGCTGCACGTGTGGGGCAGAGGTCTTGGACCCTCTGTCCGGTTGCCACCACTTCTGCTGGGGTTTTGCTAGGTGGTTCCTCCTCTACAGAAACGTCTATTAAATCCCCAGTCTCTGGAATTGCTAAAAGTGTGGGACAGAGGTCTTGGACCCTCTGTTCAGATACCAGATCTTCAGCTGGAGAAGTTTGTTGTAACTCCATAGATGCTGCTGGCAGAAAATCACATGTCCCTGTCAGTGTTGTGGGAGAAAGGGCGACTACTTCTTCTCTCAAAAAGGCCGAAGCCACTGTTGGTGCTGAGCAGAGCACAGTGAACTTTGGCCCTGATAGCAGCTCTTCTGCCGGAGGCTCATCAGGTTGTTCTTCCTCAGCAGAAAAGTCTATCAAATCCCCTGTCTCTGTAACTGGTGTCTGGGGATAGAGGTTCACCATCTCCTGTCCATGGAACCCAGAAGATGCTATCAGTGCAGGGCAGAGGTTAGCAGAGCTCTGCCCTGTTGTCAGCACTTCAGCTTTGGGGATGGCAATCTCCAGATTTTCCACTGCTGATTCTCTGGCATGCTGCTGGACATGCACATTCCTCCATCCAAGATCATCCCATGCAGAAACAGGATCGTCAAGGTCAGTCAGCACTTGCTCCATCCGCCATAAGACCTCCGCCTCCATAGCTGCAGGGGCAGGTTGGCAAAGCACACTATTACTCTGCCACATTGCGGACTCTTCAGCCAGGATTTCAGGGTTGTCAACTGGCATTTCCTGACAGTCCCAGGCAAAGGGAGCCCAGCCCTGGCACTGAGCAACGTCTACCAAACAATAGTCTCCTGCGCTCCAGTGTTTTGCTAGACATGGATGGTATGATCCATTCTTTAATATAAGGCAAAGTCTATAGTCTTGCAGCACTCCTCAGAACAATGGGTATTCGTACAACTAAAGAGAAAACAAAAAGAAAAGAGGGCGCACCGACCTAGTGCATTACCAATATGAGATTTATTAAAAATATTTAAAAGCAATGGTACTACTCACAAAGGAGCGTAAAAAACAGGCTTTTCTTAGCAGTCACAACTGCATCCCTTGGCACCTGCAGACAGGACCTGATGACAAGAGGTAGAAGATGGCACCCCAAATGGCTGAACGTCTGACGCATTTCGGGGGCATACCCTTGCCTTCAGAGCCTAGATGGTCTGTGGCTCCTCTGTCCTGTGTGCCCCAATATATGCATCCATATGCCCACGTCCCAGGTGACCACTACCCTACTAAGCCTCGCCCATCAGTATGGGCTGGCTCCAACCAAAGGGGCGGGACTTATTTCCTTTTCTGCAACACGCTGTACTGATATCACCAAGTGCAGGGTGGCCAACAGGTCAAACAATTAACCATACAAATATTGAATCATTCTAAAAAGTGTATCAGACATAATAGAGACACGTTAGTTGCCCAATATTCATTGCACTAGCCACAATCTGACCGATACGAATGATCCATAGCGCGTTCATGCACAGCTCGATCCCCCAAGAAAAGAAAGGTCAGGCAAAAACCTACTCTCATAGCTCTCTCTCCATGACTCTCTGCAAGAGGGGGGTCACTGCCATCCATTCCATAACCCTGTGGTCCCTCATTGTCCCTCAGCGCCCATTGGAACGCACGCCATCATAGAGCCAGGAAGTGCGGGTGTCCCTGTGTTCCAACCCACACTTCCGGCCCATGCGGCATCAAATCCGCTCCTGCGCGCGCATCCAAATTGAGTCAATCATGCGAGGAGCGTGGCCCGGAAATGCGGGTGTGTTTGCGTTCCACCCAACACTTCCAGCCGCTTGAGAGCTGCTCCACCGCCCCTCCTCTTCCGTATTTGGCCCATGCGCACCTGGGCATCTATATAAGTGAGACGCTGCTCCCTCTAGTGGCACAAAATGGGGGAAAAAAATTTAAACAAAGCTATAAATAAATAAAAAGGCCAATGTAGCCTATGATACAAGTGAAGGATGGGGTTAGTGGTCATATTTTGGGTGTACTATCACATGAATGCACATATAGAGCCCACAGGGGTTCACAGTGGGTCAGGCCCCCCCCACTATATTCAACACATATCTAATTGTTAAAGGCTCATCAATACATAAATACATTAGTTAAAAATTGATTAACCAGGTGAATAATAGGATAAATGACGTCATGATGTCATATTGTTATAAATCAAGGTAATATAACTTATTCATAAAAAATTCTGAATTGTCTGAAAATATATATATAAAAAGTAATAATAGTAATAAATAAAAACATGTGAGGGTGTGTATATGTATGTATGTACATACAAAAACAAGCCAGCAACAATAGTACTGAGCAACGTCTAGCAGCCGTCTGTAGGCGATCTCCAGCTCCCATTCCTGAACAGCCAGAAACTCTATATCTTCCAGTGCCCAGTGCACTTCTGAGATGTTCAGTAGCCCTTCTCTGAAATCCATGATTTCGCCCAACCGCCACTCCAAATGACTCCCAAAGTTAGGGTCCCCTGTCAGCTTCAAATACAACAGTCCCAAGCTGCCGTAGCTTAAGCCTTCCGTTGGGCTGTCATCCGCTATCCAAGGACTTGCTAGGGATACATGCCACCGGAGGGCTCTGTAGCTCTCATCCAGCTTCATCTCTGCCAGCCAGCCTGCTTAATTCAGCTGTCTGCTCCTTGTGCGTTTTTTCTCCCAAAAACCGCACCCGCAATCTGTACTGCGATCAGTACCTTTCCTGGATGGAGGGGAGAACTTTTCCCTGGTGTCACTGCTCACGGGCTAGCGCTTCTTTCCAGAGTTTGCAGTGAATAGAATCAAATCATCTCTCGCAACTTCCTTCTGAATTCCTCTTCCATGGCGGCTGGTATCTGTACCTCTCCTCTCCTACTATCCGGACCTTGGATCCAGGTGAAAGTTTGGATGTCCCAGACTGCAGGAAGCGTCCCACTGCTTGCCACCAATGTCATGGAACGTCACACACTCCGCTTGAGTGCTTCCGTCATATACTACTTCCTCCCAGTCTGGATATAGATATCAGATATTCCAACCGCTTACAAAGCACAAAACAAGGCGAGACTTGCTTAGCTGCTACCATGGACTGTTTTATTATAACACATGGACACAACAGATAAAATAACTCAGAGACTCTCCCCCCCCACCCTTAGAAAAGAGGGCGGGTTAAACTGTCCAAAGACAATGGACACACAGGTCAGGTGTGTTCAAACTTCTCCTCAGTAAACAGTCTTACCAGCAGGGTGGCTGCTGGAGGAATCCCCCCTCCCTTCTTAGAGATACACTTCCCAAATGATCACAGCAAAGAGTCCACAACAGAATGAGACAACATACAATATATACATATATACAAGATTGAGTCTTATTAGTACAGATCAGACTGGATTTCTCATTCCCTTGAAAATCCAGGGCCCATAATCATAATAAGGCAAGAGGCTTGCATTCAGTCCTCTCCAAAAGCCTCTGTCCCAGCTAGGTCTGTCACAGTGCCCATCTAATCGTTTTTTGAAACTATCGACACTCCCTGCTGATACCACTGCTTGTGGAAGAGGATTCCACATCCTTAACGCTTTGGCAGTAAAGAACCCTCTACGCAGTTTAAGGTTAAACTGCTTCTCTTCCAACTTTCCCATTCCCTTTCACTAAATTGTTTTTTCTCTATGCTAGGGTCGCCAGTATAGTATTTGTACATTGATATCATATCCCCTCTCAAGCGTCTGCTTTCCGGAAAGAATAAGATCAATTCTTGTAGTCTTTCCCCATAGCTGAGGTCCTCCATTCCCTTAATTAGCTTTACTGGCCTTCTTGGGACTCTCTCCAGTTCCAGCACATCCTTCCTGAGGACTGGTGCCCAGAACTGAATGGTATACTCAAGATGCGGCCAGAATAGAGTCTTGTAGAGTGAGAGAATTATCGTTTTATCTCTGGAGTAAATCCCCAATATTCTGTACAAGCACGAGTTATCCGTGTGAAACCGATCTACAAATGTTCCTGTAATGTCTGTCAACGTCCTTTGGCACCTTCACAATAAAGTAACTGTTCTACAGAAGTTCTTCCTTCCATGGTTTGCAACCAATCTTCTTTTTCTTCAACTACTATTAACCGTGGTGACCCGGGGCCAGCACCCATGAGGAAATCTTTATTCACAGTCTGAGCTGTGTTACACTCTTTCTGGACTTTGCTTGCAAGAGCCTGGCATTGTATGCCATTGCTGAGCCTGTCATCTACACCCAGGTCCTTTTCCATTCTAGATTGCTCCAGATGTTCTCCCCCTAGCCAGCAACGTGCGTTTGTATTTTTGGCACCCAAATGCATTACCTTACATTTTTCAACATTAAACCTCATTTGCCATGTAGTTGACCACCCCATTAGTTTGTTTAGATCTTCTTGTAAGGTTTCCACATCCTGCGTAGAAGTTATTGTCCTGCTTAACTTTGTATAGTCCGCAAATACTGAGCTGTTTTTCCCCATCCACTAGATCAGGGTTCTCCAAACTATGGCCCTCCAGTTGTTCAGGAACTACAATTCCCATTATGCCTAGTCATGTTAGCGTTTTACAATGCCTCATGTGACGTGTAGATCTGCAACAGCTGGAGGGCCGTAGTTTGGAGATCCCTGCTCTAGATCATTTATGAATAAATTAGACAGGATTGGTCCCAGAACAGATCCTTGGGGGACCCCACTTTCCACACCAGACCATTCCGAGTATTTACCATTTATTACCACCCTTTGGACTCACCCCTGTAGCCAGTTTTCAATCCAGGTACTCACCTTATGGTCCATGCCTACCTTAGTTTGTACAGTAAACGCTTGTGCGGAACTGTATCAAATGTCTTTGCAAAATACAGATACACCACATCCACAGGCCTTCCTTTATCTAGATGGCAGCTCACTTCTTCATAGAAAGTTATTAGACTGTTCTGGCAAGAACGATTCTTCATGAATCTATGCTGATTACTGCTAATGATACCGTTTTCATTACTAAAATCTTGTATATATTCCCTTATCATCCCCTCCAATAACTTGCAGACTATTGATGTTAGGCTAACTGGCCTGTAGTTCCCAGGGATATGTCTTGGCCCTTTTTAATATATTGGTGCCACGTTGGCTTTTCTCCAATCAACTGGCACCATTCCAGTCAGTAAACGGTCAAATAAAATTAGGAACAGTGGCCTGGCTATCACTTGGCTGAGCTCCTTAACCACTTCAATAGCAGGCACTTACGCACCTTCCTGCCCAGGCCAATTTTCAGTTTTCAGCGCTGTCGCACTTTGAATGACAATTGCGCGGTCATGCTACACTGTACCCAAGCTCTTCCCACAAATAGAGCTTTCTTTTGGTTATATTTGATCACTGCTGGGGTTTTTATTTTTTGCGCAACAAATAAAAAAAAGACCAAAAATTTTTTTCTTTGTTTTTGTTATAAAATGTTGTAAATAAGTAAGTTTTCTCCTTCACTGATGGGCACTGATGAGGCTGCACTGATAAGGCGGCACTGATGGGCACTGATGAGGTGGCAGAAATGAGGTGTCACTGATAGGCGGCACTGATGGGCACTGATGAGGTGGCAGCAATGAGGTGGCACTGATAGGCGGCACTGATGGGCATCTGTAGGCAGCACTGGTATGGAGCACTAATGGCCATTGATAGGTGTCACTGATTGGGCACTCATAGGTGGCACTGATGGTCACTGAAAGGCTGCACTGATGGGTACTTATGGGTGGCACTGATAGGTGGCACGGATGGGCACTGATTGGCATTGATAGGTGGGCACAGATGGGCACTGATAGATGGCACTGATGGGCACTGATGGGTGGCACTGATGGACACTGATAGATGGCACTGCTGGCCATCACTGAGGAGACATCTGGCAGGCAATAATAATTGGCACTGACTGGCAAGATGTGTGGGCACTTACTGACATCTTTTGGGCACTTACTGGCATCCCTGGTGGCCATGGGTGGCATCCCTGGTCATCCATCCATTGTGGTTATCCCTGGTGGTCCTGGCGGCATCCCTGGTGGTCCAGTGTGGGCATCCGCAGGGGGGCTGCGCTGATAAACAATCAGACCCATCCTGTCAGGAGAGCCGTCGATCTGCTCTCCTCTACTCTCATCTGTCAGATGTGAGTGAGGAAAATCCGATTAATGGCTCTTCCTGTTTACTCCGTGATCAGCTGTGATTTGACACGGCCGATCACGTGGTAAAGAGCCTCCGTCATAGGCTCTTTACCGAGATCAGTGTAACGGTGTGTCAGACTGACACACCGCACCACTGATCGTCACGCTGCGCACCCCCACGGGCGTGTGCCGGCAATTATCCTGAAAGACATCATATAATGTCCAGTCAAGATAACTGAACTACCGCCCCGGTCGTCATTTTGCTATAGGCCGGGCGGGAAGTGGTTAAGGACCTTTGGGTGTAAGACATCTGGTCCTGGTGACTTATTTATATTAAGTTTTTATTTCCGATTGATAGATTTAAGTCTATTTCTGATTTTTATTCTGTTAGCCATGAGGGTGCTTTCTGTGACATGTTATTAAAATTTACATTATAGTCTTGGTTACTGCTCCCCCCCCCCCCCCGTTTCCCTTGTGAAGACTGAGGAGAAGAATATATTCAAAACCTTCACTTTCTCTCTGTCCTTTCTAGACAAATTCCCTTCATCATTCTTTATGGGGCCAATATGTTCTGGCCTCGCTTTCTTAATATTTATATATTTATAGAATTTCTTGGGGTTTTTTTACTCTCCTCCACTATGTGCCTTTTGCGTTCTATCGTAGCTGCCCTGATTGCACTCCTACATTTCTTATTGCATTCTTTGTAAGGTTAAAATGCTGACAATGACCCCTCAGCCTTGTATTTTTTTTAAGGCTTTTTCTTTTGCTTTTATATGCATTTTTACGTTGGCATTTAGTCAGCCAGGATTTTTTTTAGGTCTTTTAAACATATTTACCGTTGGAATGCACTGGCAAATACCTTTATTTAGTATGCTCCTAAAGCACTCCCATTTTTCCTCTGTGTTCTTTGTTCTTAGGATTTTATCCCATTTAATGTCATCTAGCAAAGAGCGCAGTTTACGGAAGTTGGCTCTTTTGAAATTCAGTGTCTTTGTATTACCCTTGTGTTTCCTATATCTGTGATTTATACTAAAACTAATTGACCTATGGTCACTGTTTCCTGTTGCCCTGTATTTCTACATCAGTGTTCAGGTCTGTATTGTTAGTAATCAGTAGGTCTAGTAAGGCATGGTTTCTTGTTTGTGCATTCACCATCTGACCCATGAAGTTGTCCTTCAAGACATTTAGGAAATGACGAGCCTGAGATGAATGCACAGTTCCTTCTGCCCAGTCTATATCTGGATAATAAAAATCCCCTATTATAATGACATTTCCCATCCTTGCCGCCATTCCAAGCTGCGCTAGGAGGTCCACCTCCCCTCTCTCTCTGGTTAGGGGGCCTATAGCATACACCCAGTATTATTTTCCCTTTAGTTTCCTCCCTTTGATGCTCCACCCACAAGGATTCCACCTCCTCCCTAGCTCCATTAGTGATATCATCCCTCACAGTCACTTACACATCATTCCTGATATACAGGCATACCCCCCCCCCCTTTTATTTACCCTCCCTATCTCTGCGATATCCCTGAATGGTTGCCAGCCAATCATGAGAGCTGTCAAACCAAGTCTCTGAAATCTCTACAAAATCAAAATCCTCATCGTACATCAGCAGCTCCACTTCTCCAATCTTGTTAGCCAAACTTCTAGATCGCATACCATGTTCAAGTTAGTTGTAATGAGGCTGCAAATTGGATTTGCCAACTTGCTTACCTTGGGTTTTGGTATTCTAGTCACCCTATCGCTAATGCCCCCAATATTACTTGCTGAACCTTGTTCCACGCTGGCTAGCTCTACATCTGGATTCCCCCCCCCCCCATCACCTTGTTTAAAAGCCTCTCTAACTTTTTGGCCAACTTCTCTCCCAGCAGAGCTGCACCCTCTCCCCATTTGGATGCAGTCGGCCCAGCTCTCTACTTTGTTTCTTAATAAACATGTTTTTCCTCTCTTCAAAGACCTTGTGGATATAATACCGGTCTTCTAATGCATCTATTTGGCAAATCTTTGAACACAAGCTCCCTTAGGCTGAAATGCATCTATATTTCTTTGCATGCATTCCTTTATCTGTATGTAGTAAAGCTACAGCCATTTTCTTGTAGCACATGGCCAGCAGAATCAGGCTATTCCCTTGTAGCCATTTTCTTTTAGCCTGTGTTCAGCAGAAGTAGTCAACGACCCCCCTTCCTCTTTATATACAGGTGCTTTTTTCTGAAGAAAGGGGCTCCAAGCCCTGAAACATGTTGCCATGCTCACACACGTTATGTATGATGTCATCACAACCACAGCAGCCACCATTTTGTTTTTTACATATTAATAGTTAACAACATTCTGAAAAAAATAATAGGGACACTTTTTTTGTATGTAGGCGGAGTCCTATTTTAATTATGGCAGGGGCACTTATTTGTAGGTGTGGCTTAGCGGGGAGAAGAAATGTGGGGTGCATAGCTCGCCACAGGAAAAAACAGTAATGGTTTAAACTACATATTTGGCGTGGCTTAAAGGGGGTGTGGTTACAGTCTGAGATGAAAGAGGGATGGAGGGAGTGTCAGGGCTGGGCTTAGCCCTTCCTTCTCAGAGCTGGCCGCTTAGCTGTCGGCTAATTGCCAGCTCCTATCTCTCCACAGTTACTCAGCTGTTGGTGATATCCTGTTCATCAGTCCTGCCTACTTAAGCCGTCCAGTCTGGAGGTTCTCTGCCTTCGCCTTGGTCAACATCACAGAGCCTAATCAGTAGGTCCTGCATTCCTGTTTAAAGGCTTGCTTGGTTGACATCCCTTTTGGCTCCAGATCCTGATTGTTGTTCCACTACATTGATCCCTGACTTCTGGCTTGGCTGACTATCCGTTCCAGTTACTGAACTTTGACTATGTTTTGACTATGTTTGTTCCTTTTTACTTTTATTATTAAACAAGTGCGATTTAACTGTACTTCAGTCTCGGTCTGATTTCATGGTTTCTGACAGGATGAAGGAAGAGAGGGATAGTGGGAGAAAGAAAGTGAGAAAGAGAGCGAGAGAGAAAGAAAGAGAGAAAGGGAGAGAAAAGGAGAAGGATGGAGAGAGAAAAAGAGAGAAAGGGAGAAAGAGAGAAAGAAAGGAAGAAAGAAAGAACCAGATAGGGAGGGAAGGAGAGAGAAGGAAGGAAAGAAAGAAGGAAAGAAAGAGGGATGGATGGACAGCAGGCCCAGATCCTACACCACAATAGCAATATGCGTATTCCAGAAAGTTTAACATCAGCAGATAAAGATACTCCAAACACCATCCCCCCAGACAGATCCCATCAAACAGATACAAGAGATGGTCAGAGACTACAGACATGATACAAGAGATGGTCAGAGTGTGAGGACATGATACAAGAGATGATCAGAGAGGGTGAGGACATGATACAGGAGATATTCAGAAAGGGTGCGGACATGGTACAGGAGACAGTCAGAAAGGGTGCGGACATGGTACAGGAGACAGTCAGAGAGGGTGAGGACATGGTAAAGTAAACAGTCAGAGAGGGTGCAGACATGGCACAGAACTTGATGTGCACCTCCAACCCCCAACACAGCTCTGTACCCCCCAACACACAGAATGTCTAGTGGATCACCCCATGGCCACTCGCCTGCAGCATCTCCCCCTGCACCTCTGGCTGTCAGCTCACTAAGAATTGAGGGGGGGATTTGAATGACAGCTCTGTGGTGCCCGCGGAATCTTCCTCTGGCTAGCAGGTCTCTTCCCTTTGTACAGTGGAGAGGGGAGGGACCTCTGACCCGGGCAGCTAATCAGCTTCAGTGTACAAGCGAATTGCTCTGCTTGTACACTGAAGTGGGAATCCGATTAGCTGCCCAGGTCGGAGGCCCCTCCCCTCTGCACTATACACAGGGAAGAGACCTGCTAGTCGGAGGTACCTTTTGCCTTTTTGGCACCAGGGACTGGCTGTGTGGAAGTAAATTGTGCCAAGGCCCGGGGGGGTGGGTTGGGGGCACGCGGGGGTAAGTGATTTTTTGCGGGCAATTTATTGGAGCAATAGCTGGAGCTGGTGTTGGCGCTTCAATCATCACGGCACCATGGTTGTTATGGTGTCAGGATGATTGAAGCGCATTATTTCTATTATTACATTGTAATAAAGAATGAAAAAGTTCACCTCAACATAATGCAGAATCAGTGGGAGCCCTGAGCGCGTCACTTGCCACGTCGCCTGCCACCAGATGCAGCTTGTCACTTGCCATGCTGCCTGCCACCAGATGAGGAATGTCACTTGCCAGGTCCCCTGCCACCAGATGAGGAATGCCGCTTGCCACGTCACCTGCCACCAGATGAATGCCACTTGCCATGCTGCCTGCCACCAGATGAGGAATGCCACTTGTCATGCTGCCTGCCACCAGATGAATGCCACTTGCCATGCTTCCTGCCATCAGATGAGTGCCACTTGCCATGCTGCCTGCCACCAGATGAGAAATGCCACTTGCCACTCTGCCTACCACCAGATGAATGTCACTTGCCACATCGCCTGCCACCAGATGAGGAATGCCACTTGCCACTCTGCCTGCCACCAGATGAATTCCACTTGCTACGCTGCCTGCCAGTGCCACCAGATGTGGACTGTCACTGCATTGGTGGCACTGGTTCATTTAGCACAGAGGCAGTGGTTGTTCTTAAGTGACGGCCGGAGATCGGTGATGCGGGGAGGCAGGTGAGAATTGATGTCATCTCTCTGCTCCCCGCCGCACCTCCGACACCAGCGTTGTGAGAGCGGAAGAGCTGTGATGCGGGGCGGGTGCAGAGAGATGATGTCATCTCTGCTTGCCAGCTTCTCTCATTCGCCTGCCTCTGTGATCCACCGGGCTCTCTCACCCGCCCACCCACCTTGCTCTCTCATGCCACACGCTGCATTGACACAGCCGGGCTGCAAGGGCGCTAAGGCCCGGTAGTGGGCTGCGGCCCGGGGGTTGGAGGCCCCTGCCTTACATGATGAAATCCAATGCAAAGTGATGGATACACAATAAGTCCTCAATCACACGATTTGTTATGCTATTTAACAGTTCAGAATCACATAACAAGTTGAACTATATTTTCGGCAATGGAAATGCTCAAATTTGCGACTCGAGTCACAGCGACTTTGAGAAAGGTTCCTGCACTACTTCTCTGCAATTTCATTACAACTTGCACTGTTACATGAAGTTACATGCCGAAAAAAAATCGCTGATTCAAATTGCAGTGCGGCTTTAAAATCGCGTTGAAATATCTCAATTTCAAAGTCAAAGCCGCACTGGTGTGAACCAGTGCTAAGGGTTCCAAAACACTCCCTGTCTGAAATTGTTAGATTTCACTATTAAATCATAACATGGCTTTAGTGTAAGACAGATGGCTTGACCATGGACCCTACAAAGCATAACAAAAAAGAAAACATGTAAGCATGCAATACAAGAACTTTAGCCTGTATAGAATGAGGATGATTCTTGAAGTCCATTGTTGAATCATGGAGGCCATAAAATATCAAACCTCATCTGACTCAATATAAACAAAAGAAGAAGAAACAGAAATGCTGTCCAGTTATGTCCTTGATTTCCTGGACTCAAAATCCTAAAACAGTCCTTACATCAGGTCACCTCTCCAAGGCAGGGGAAGTTTGCAGCATTCCTTTAGGTTGGCAGCAGTAAAGTCTCTCTAGTGAGTATAATGAACCTCTTGGAAACTCTGAGAGACTTTGTGAACAGGAGGATAATTTGGTGGGATTTTATGGGTGCCAGGCAAATTAAATTACTCATACACCAAAGTAAAAAAATATATTATTACAATTTATTGAACATAGAACAAGTTTAAAAGTTGTATTGGCTAGACATAAATAACTCAGACATCAGTACACATCAAATTAGATGTTAAAAAGGGTCACTCAGCACTAATATACCGACATGTTTCGCCCGCTAGGGCTTCCTCAGGGGATGTTTGTTGAGAGACAAGGGTAGATGTGTCACTGCATGAAACAAAGTATAGTTAAAGACCATAAAAAACAGAATACAACAAAAATGTATACTCAGAAAAAATACCATTGACCGTTTAAAACCACAAGTTCAACTGCCGCCCATTGGATAGTTACTGAGAGACTTTGTTTCATCCACTGAAACATGTAGTGATTTAGAGCTCATTCACACAGGAGCAACTTTGGATCCGACTTCAAGTCGCCACAAGTCTCCTCTAGTCGCCTCAAGTCGCACTACATCAAAAAATCAATGTAAGTGAATGGATCCGTCTTAATGCACACTACTGCAGTCACTCCGACTTCAGAAAAGGTTCCTGTACTACTTCAATCCGACTAGAAGGAGACTTGTACCCATTGATTTCAATGGAAGTTGCCTCCAAGTCTGATCACTGTTCATACTGAGGCAACTTTACAGGAAGCAGAAAGGAAACAGAAAGTAATTTACTCCACTAAACAGCCAGCCCCCTCCTTCTCACACACAGCTGATAAACTCTGATTGGCCACTTGTAAAGTTCCCTGTCCTGGAGACGACTTCAAGTTGTGTTGTAAGTTGCCCCAAGTCGTGCTGTGATTCATACTCAAGTCGTGTCCAAGTTGCCTCCCAAAGTCGCGCTGGAAGTCGTGTTGCCCCTGTGTGAATGGGCTCTCAGAGTTTGAAGTCAAACAGTCCATGAGCTGATGAATATTAGCATTGTTGTACATGTAGCGGCTGCTCTGCATCCTGACTATGTTGCCAAGCTGGCCGAGACTTTCACTGAAGAGATACAGCTTGTCAGCTCTGTAGGAGTGGTTTTCCCCCTCCCTTTTTTTCCCTTCTCACTGTGGGGTGAGTCATAGACATGTGCTCAGGTTGCAGCGACAAGGGACTCTGGGAGATGGAGTTCTCAGCACAGGCTGCTGGATTGAAATCAACACACAGAGAACTACACATTCCAAGAAGCACTGCTGCATGGGAAACGTTTTTCCCAGAGGCTTTCTGGGAGAAAGGAGAGCTACCACGAGACGGGAGAGCGTATGGACGTGGGGGACTGAGTGCCGCAGCCTGAGATCTGGAGGTTTGCGCCTGTTACAGCTGGGAGGTCAGTGGTGGGCATCCGTAGTTAAAGAAGGACCCCAGGTGCATCTCCAGGCATCCCCATTTCAGCGTGTGATGTCCCCGTGAGGAGGTGTCAATCGGGCACTCGTAAGGACAGGTACCACAGTATCTTCCCTTTGGACACAGGAGTTGGTGAGAGGACTTTCGCCAATCCAGTGGAAAGAGGGGGAAAACACTGCGCTAAACAAAAAATGTAGAAAAAGCTGCTAAACACTCAAACAAACAAAGTTAAATAAGAATGGGGTAAAGTAGTGTAGCGCTATAAAGTGCAAATGCCAAAGTACAGTGGTATGTGACTACACAGTGTAGAGTAGCATGGATGAAAAAGTGTAAATATCAATGCATGTATTCAAAAACTATAAAACACAGGGAGTGTATACATCCAAGGGTGAGTAAGACTGTAATAAGTCATATGGAATATAGTCCAAAAAAATGAATGAATGAATGATTTGTAAAGCGCTGCAAATGCGAACTGAATCGCCTCAAGGCGCTAGATGCGTTCTGTGTTGTCAGCTTCTTAGAAGAGGTAGGTCTTGAGTTTTTTCCTGAAGGCCTGATGGTTTTCTTCCATGCGGATGTAAGTCGGAAGAGCGTTCCATAGCCGAGATCCTTGGACTGCAAATTTTCGTTCTCCCTTTGCTTTGTAGCGGTATTTAGGAATGAGAAGGAGGTTTTAGTTAGATGATCGGAGACTGTGATTGGGTGTGTAGTCTGTGTTATTTTCTCTCGAAGGTATTGAGGAGCGTTTCTTTGTATGCATTTTTGGGTGAGGCAGAGGGTCTTGAATGTGATCCGATTCTTTACGGTTAGCCAATGTAGGCTCCTCAGGGATGGGGAAATGGATTCCCAGGGTTTTTTTCCTGTTAGCAGTCTTGCCGCCGTGTTTTGGATGAGTTGTAAGCGCGGAAGCTGATATTGGGGTAATCCTATGTAGAGCGAGTTTGCGTAGTCGAGTCGGGAATTGATGATTGTTCCAACTACTGCTGCTTTGTCCTCTTCTGGGATGAAGGGGATGAGTCTACGTAGCAGGCGGAGGAGATGGTGAGATCCGCTAACTACTAATCCTATTTGTGCATCCATTGTCATTTCTGAGTCAAAGGTGACTCCGAGACTCTTGGCTTTGGTGCTTGGAGAGATGGTCTGTCCAAAGATGATGGGAGGTGTCCACGGAGTCTTGGTTTTGGAATTTTTGTTAGCGTGTAGGAGAAGAAGTTCTGTTTTTTCTGTTGAGTTTGAGGGAGCTAATGGTCATCCAGTCATCTATCAAAGTGAAGCATTTCTCTAATTGCTGATGATGGTCTTTTTGTCCGGTGATGCGAAAGTAGAGTTGGGTGTCATCAGCGTATGAGTGGAAGCAGAGGTCCGATTTCCTGATGATTTTGAGGAGTGGGCAGATGTAGATGTTGAATAGCACTGGTGACAAGGGTGAACCCTGAGGGACTCCGCAGGAGATTGCGCGGGTTTCAGAGGTGAATGCTCCTAGTTTCACTGTCTGAGAGCAATTCTCTAAGAAGGATGCAAACCATTTTAGACCAGAATCTGTGGCTCCTGCTATTTCTGTGAGGCGGACAAGTAGAGTATTGTGGTCCACTGTATCAAATGCTGCACTGAGGTCTAACAGTACCAGGAGATATGATTCTCCGTCATCTGCTGCTTCAAGGGCGTCGTCCCATATTTTGAGAAGTGCTGTTTCTGTGCCATGGCCTGGGCGGAAGCCTAATTGCAACGGGTCCAGGAGTTGGTGTGTGTCCAGGTGGCGTTGTAACTGTTGTACTACTGCTTTCTCCATAATCTTGGAGATGGTGTTGAGGCTTGTTATCGGTCTGCGGTAGTTAGGGTCCTTAGGGTTAAGATTGGGTTTCTTTAGCAGGGGTTTGACGATGCCTTGCTTGAGGGTGGTTGGAACAATTCCTTCTTTGAACGACTGATTTATGAGGTGTGTTATAGCTGTGGCCAAGATGTCAGAACATTCTTTCAGGAGTTTTGTGGGAATTATGTCGTTTGATGATATGCTGTCTCGAAGGCTTCTGATAATGTTTTTAGTCGTGTCAGTGGTGATTGGGGTCAGAGAGAAATTCGGTGGTTGTGTGATGTTCGTGTCGATATCCTCTTTTTGCTTTGGTTGAGTGAGGTTGGTTGTTTTTTTCTGTTGAATTGATTTCCGAATGTTGTCGATTTTGTCGATGAAGAAATTTGATAACTCATTGCAGAATTCTTGAGTAGCGTTTGCTGGGGGCTTTAAGCAGGTTGGGTTCATTGACTGGGCGACTATTTTGAAAAGTTCCCGCGGTCGGTTTAAGGCAGTTGAGATGGTGTTCGAGAAATGTTCTTTTTTGGTTTTGAAGATTGCTTTGTGGTATTTCACAGTGAGTGCTTTGTAGTTTGTATGGTTTTCCTTGGTAAGATTTCTTCTCCATGCTCTTTCAGCTCTTCTACTTTCTTGCTTGAGCAGGGTGAGAGTGCCATTAAACCATCTCAAGTTTTTTTTGCGGATGATTGTTCTGCGTTTTGGCGCCACTGAGTGTAGTAATGCCTTGTTTAGGGAGTGGAGTGTTTGTTCCGTTGCGAGGTTTAAGTTTAAGTTTAGCAATGGTATTTTGTTTGATAATGTGGTTTTGAAGAGTTCAGAGTGTAGTTTCTTCTGAGATCTGTTCCAGTGTGTTGTTGTTGCATGTTTCTGTTTTTGGAGGGTGGTGTTAGTGGTGATTTTAAATTTGATAGCGTGGTGGTCCATCCATGGTAGTGGTGTGTTGCCGAATATGTTGATGTCCATATTCTGTTTGAAGATGAGGTCTACAGTGTGTCCTGAACCGTGCGTGGGAGCATTTATTAGCTGTTGAAGACCTAGTTCTTGCAGTTGGTTAATGCAGGCAGTCGCGATAGGGTCTTGGGTAGAGTTTGCCCAGAGGTTAAAGTCCCCAAGTACCAGAAGGTTTTTAGTTTTCAGGGTGTGTATTGAAATGAATTCAGTGAGTGGTGTAAGGAGATTGGTCTTTGGTCCTGGTGGTCTGTAGCATAGTAGTATGTAAATGGTGTCTTGGGGTGTTGTTTGAAGATGCAGGGAGAGTGTCTCCATGAAAGGCACTGAGTTCTGTAAAGTTGGTTTGGTGAACACAAGGCGCGATTTGAAGATCACTGCTAGGCCTCCTCCTTTTTTTCCTATTCTATGCTCAGTTAGGATACTGTAGTTCTCAGGCACCAGTTCAGTTAGGATGGTGTTGCAGTCGGATGTTAGCCAGCTTTCTGTAATGAAGAGGCAATCTATGTTGTTTTCGATGATGAAGTCGTGGATTTCCAGTCTGTGCTTGACCGCAGATCTGGTGTTGATCAGGGCGCATGCTAGTTGTTGTGGTTGGATTGGTGTCTCCCTGTGTTTAATGGTTGATTGTGGGTTGGTCCTTAGTAATTGTTCTTTTTTTAGTCTTTTTTGAGTGGCGGTTGGTAAAGTTGAGGCGGTGTTTCTTAGCCTGTGGAATACGTCCGCTGTGTATTTGAAATTGCACATGGTGAGAAGACAAAGTTGCTGAAGGAAGGATGATCTAATGATGGTACTGATGTAGCGATGATGAGTTTGCTGGGGGATGGAGGGATCAGATAGGGCTACCTACCACCCTCCTGTTGATCCAGAGGAAGGCGAAAAACCCCTAGCTGAGCTGGCCAATTGCTACAGCAGAGGAAAAAAATTCCTTCCTGACCCCCCGAGGACTCGAGGACCCTGGATCAACTGCTAGGGTACCTGGGTGGGCTTACCTGTACAGGATGGTCCAGAAGAAAGACGGGGGAGAGGAGGGAAGGGGGGGCAGTGGAGGGGTGAGGGGGATCTGGCCACTACTTACTGGTTGGACTGGTGCTGTGGCTGCGTCTAGGAGGATCTAAGATGGACGCTGGGAAGGGCCAGAGCCATGGACATTCTGGCCTCCGGTGTCAACCTGTGCCCCTGCAGTGAGGTCCAGTAGCAAGGAGGGGCTGTTCCAGGTGTAGAGGGGCCTGGGGGCCCTCTGGACAAGTGTGGGAGGGGTATGAGGTGGCTGGCTGGCCGGAGCTAGGCCGCAGCCATGGTCTGTCCCCCGAGTCTAGTGGCTAGAAAACGGGGTGATTGGACGGCGGCTGCGGTGGTGCCCCGGGGGCGGGTGGTGGGACCGGGACCGTGACCAGAGAGGGGGTCCTTGGGATGGTGGGTCCTACCTGGAGGTGACGGGAATGTTCACCGAGGCCGGTGGAGTGCTTGTGGCCTCAGGAGGGAGGACCAAGATAGCCGCCAGCTAGGCCCGAGCCACGGGCTGTCTGGATGCTAGGGAGTACCAAGATGGCCGCCGGCTAGGCCCGAGCCACGGGCTGTCCGAGCGCTATGTACCCAGTCCGGCTACGATGATGGTGAGAGGATGAATCCGGTAGGTGGGGGGGCGCGGGCCAGCCTGTCAGGATGCCGATCGGTTGTGGGAGGTAAGGCGGCGATTCGGCGCTGGCTGGAGCTAGCTGGCCGGAGCTAGGCCGGAGCCGCGGGGTGTCCTGTGGGAAGGGCCTGTGCGGCCGGCGGCTGGATGCGGCGTCCGGATGGTGTGGATGGCATGATGGATAGGTGGGGGGGGTCCCGGTGCAGTTATGCTGGGGGAGTCCAGGATGAGTCCTAGGTGGCTGGGTGGCCAGATGGCTGGATGGCTGGAGCTGCTGCACAGAGGTCTGCTCTCTACAGCAGAATGGGGAATAGACAAGATGTGCTTCTTCCTGTTGGGATGACACCAAAACAGTGGAAAGGAAAACAAGTTGTCTGTAGTCACTTAAATAACTCTTGAAAGATAAGATGGATACTCTTACCAGCTGTGGTGGACACACATGTGTAGCACTTACCCCCAAAGGAGCTGCTGATATTGATCGGGCCTGTTCTCTACTCTCTTACACCCCTTGACACAGCTGTAGTGCAGTGTTGTAATGATACTGATACGAATTTTAGCTCACAATATATATATTACAATTATATATACCTCTACCTGGGTGTTTGTTGCTCCACCTGCAGGAGAAAAACAACACTGCACACAAAATATTGTGATTAGCCAAGATTACTTCTTTTACTGAACTGATATTAAAAGTAATTACAAAGAAAAGCCTGGAGCAGCCGAATAAAATGAGGTATGTGCAAGGCGCACATGACGGAGGTAACAGGGTTAATTATTGAGAGGGTGGAGACAAGGTGCCGAGGGGGAGGATAACACAGGGAGGGGACTGATAAATACTAGGCCCGCCCTGGGAGGTACAAGCAGAAAGTTGTGGAAAGTTCAGAGGCAGCATGGCAGAGATCGAGCGGATCATGGCCCAGCTGAGGGAAGAAGCGGCGGTGCGGGGCACAGCTTGGCTCCAGGCAGCGGTCGGTGCAGCATTAGCAGTAGAAGAGCGGCTACCGGTGGACAGCGGGAGAACCGGTAACAGAGCGCGCCGCTCTAGGCCGCCGGAGCGTTTCTCCCCAGAGCATCCAGGGACATCACAGCGGCAGCGGGGTAGTCCCGGTGCGGGGCTCCCGGCGGGCCCACCGTCGAAAAGAGCGGCCGGGGGAGAAGGAAGTAGCAGTTATGCGGCCGCAGTGGACCGGAATGCGGGGCGGGAGGAGGAGAGAGCGGAGATGAGGCCCAGGCGGAGAGAATCGGCGAGAAGCGCAAGCCCCGCCCCCAGGAACATGGCGGGCGGCCCATCAGGAGCACAGGCCAAGACAAGAGCGGGGGTGCCCGGGCCATCCGCATCTGCGGCAGGGGACCAGAAGAGAGGAGAGAGAGGCCGATCGGGCATGGTGAGCAGGAGAGCGGAGGCCGGCAGGACTGCGGTTTCCCACACCGGTCCTGGGAAGGCTGTCCGGAAGTCGGGCGGAACGGTGCATGCGCAGAGGAGGGGAAACATGGAGGTGGCTGCGGCAGCTCTGGTCGGCAGGCCTAGCGGGCCCTCATCTGAAGAGGAAGAGGAGATCCCTGGCGTGGTGGAGGAAGGATCCGGATCGGAAGAGGAGGCGCACCCCCCTTCCAGGAGAGCAGCAGCAGCAGCAGCGGGCGGAAGGTCGGCTGATGGGACGGTTCCTGTGCAGCCCGGTAAGTCTCTTACATCAGGGCATACTATAGGTAGTGATGACATGGCAGGGACAGGGGTTACTGTCGGGGGGCCAAGTGCTAGCGGAGTAAGCGTTGGGCCTGCTGGGGGGGGTTTCTGGTTTATTAGGGTTTTTGGCGGGCATCAAGGAGTTGGTACAGAAGTTTGAGGCGGTAGAGCGGCCGGCTCCGGTACCGGCGACGGCGTGGGTCCCGACAACTGGGAGCGCAGATGTAACAGTAGCTTTGCCAGCGGTGGCGGCACCGCCCGCGGTGCCGGAGGCAGTGGCGAGTGGCGATAAGCAGGGGACGGACAATGCTGTGGCGGCTAAGGAAGTCGCGGGTAGGCAGGATATAACTAGATTGGGGGACGCAGCACGTTGTGAGATATATGTGTGTTTTGAGGGGCCATTAGGAGCTCACCTGAAGCAGGAGGTTCGAGAAAAGCTGTGGAAGGGTGAGTACGTAGAAATTTTTTCATTGTTGCCCCTAGAGAAGTTTAACTTGGATAGGGTTAAACCCGATAGTTCCAAGAAAGACGACGAGGAGAAGAGGAGATATCGTTTAATACCTAGGACATTTACGAATTGGTTGCAGGCATTTGCTATCATGGCAAGTGTGATCGGGGAAAAGCAGCCGGAACACTGTTCCGCGTTATTTTGCTATCAGGATGCGATAGGGGAAGCATACAGGGTATACGGTGGCACAGCGTGGCTCCGGTACGACGAACAGTTCAGGCAGAGGAGAGCGGTGCGTCCGGAGCTTCGTTGGGACCACAAGGACATCAGCCTGTGGATGCGCCTGATGACGACGGCGAGGGCTCCTAACCAGTTTTTTCAGGGGGGAGCCGGTGGACCTTCAGCCCAGGGACACTCGGCAGGAAATAAAAAAGGGAGCTGCTGGCAGTACAACACAGGGGCCTGCAAGTTTGGGGCCACGTGTAAGTACAAACACGAGTGTACAGGCTGCGGGGGAACGCATCCAGCGTCAAGATGCTTTAAGCAAAGTAAGGGACGAACAGGTGACGCTGGAAACAAAAGGGAGGACTCCGGTGAAAGTGGAAAGGATGCGGCCGTTTCTAGGTAGGTATCCGGATAGAAGAGCGGCAGTCCTGTTGGAGGAAGGTTTTTCGTTAGGCTTTAGGATCCCAAGTACGTTATCGGTTATTCCTCCTGTGCCAAAAAATTTACGTTCTGCATTGCAACATCCGGAGGTGGTTTCAGAGAAGCTGAAGAAGGAGGTTGCAATGGGTAGAATGGGTGGCCCTTTCGCCGAGGCACCTTTGGCAGATCTGATTGTATCTCCATTGGGGGTTGTGCCCAAGAGGGAACCCAACAAATTTAGGCTAATTCACCACTTATCGTTCCCTAAGGGTGGGTCGGTGAATGATGCCATTGGCCAGGAGGAGTGCTCGGTGACGTATACGTCATTTGATGCGGCAGTAGGATGGGTACGGCATTACGGTAAGGGGGCCTTGATGGCAAAGGCAGATGTGGAATCGGCATTTCGCCTGCTGCCGGTTCACCCGGAAAGTTTTAGACTGCTGGGCTGCCATTGGAATGGGGAATTCTATGTAGACAAGTGTTTGCCAATGGGCTGCTCAGTGTCATGCGCGTTATTCGAGCAATTTAGCTCGTTCGTGGAATGGGTGGTGAGGGACGTGTCAGGGGTGAATTCAGTCATTCACTACTTGGACGATTTCCTGTGTATCGGCCCGGCGTCATCCAGAATCTGCGCGGTGCTCATGGCAACGTTGGCACATATCACTGACAGATTTGGCATTCCATTGGCGGCGGACAAGACGGAGGGACCATGCACGGTCATCAAATTTCTGGGCATAATCTTGGATTCGGAGGCAATGGAATGCAGGCTGCCAGACGACAAGTTGGAGGATTTAAAAAAAGAGGTTGCAGGTTTAATAGGTTTACAAAAAGTTCAGTTGCGTGTGTTGCAGTCTGTGTTAGGGAAACTTAATTTCGCGTGCCGGATACTACCGATGGGGAGAGTGTTTAGCCGCAGGCTTGCGGCTAGCACAAGTGGCATACAATCACCAAGGCATTTCGTTAGGATCAAAAAAACGCACAGGGAAGATTTAAGGGTATGGCATACCTTTTTGGAGTCATTTAATGGCAGGGCAATGTGGATGTCGGGCCCAGTCAGCAATTTTGACTTAGAGCTCTTTACTGATGCGGCGGGTGCCACTGGTTTTGGTGCGTTTTTTCAGGGACAGTGGAGTGCTGGTCCTTGGCCACAATCTTGGGTAGAAGGAGGGTTCACGAAGAACTTAGTGCTGCTGGAACTGTTTCCAGTGGTGCTGGCAGTGGAATTATGGGGAGCATCTTTCAGGGATCGGAAGGTGCGTTTCCATGGCGATAACTTAGGGGTAGTGCAAGTGATAAATAGAATCACGGCGTCCTCTCCGCCGGTGATCAGGTTGTTACAGCATTTAGTGTTAAGATGTTTACAGTTGAATATTTTCATTCATGCCGTTCACTTACCGGGGGTGGAAAATGTGATAGCTGACGCGTTGTCTCGATTCCAGTGGGACAGGTTCCGAGAGTTGGCGCCGGAGGCGGAGCAACGCGGGGTGCCTTGTCCCGAGTGGATGTGGGACATAGCATCAGAGTCGCCGCAGGATGGATTGAGCGGTCGGTAAGTGGGGGCACCTGGTCAGCATACCAAAAGGTATGGAAGGAGTGGATGGCTTTTGTGGAAGGGACTGGGGAGGAACCGATCGGGCAGGAAGTGAATTTGTTACTGTTATATTTCATTATTAGGAAAATGGAGGAAGGTATGTCGGCATCTGTGATTAGTGCGAACTTAGCAGGGTTGGCTTTCCTGTTCAAGTTACAGGGACAGCCGGACGTAACAAAAGATTTTCGAGTGAGACAAGCGCTAAAGGGCTACAGGAGGTCGGTGGTGAAGCGGGACTCCAGGAGACCGGTTACTTTCGAAATTTTGGGGGGTGTTGTTGATCAATTGAAAGTGGTGTGTTCATCTGAATACGAAGTTTTGTTGTTTAAGGTGGCCTTTGTGTTAGCGTTCTTTGGGGCATTCAGGATAGGGGAACTGGTCAGCCCTTCAAAAAAGGTAGAGGGGGGTTTGGGGTGCCAGGATGTGAAGTTGGATAAGGAGATGTTGCAGGTGTTTTTCAAGAGGTCAAAAACGGATCAGGTAGGAAAAGGTAAGGTGGTACAAGTTTTTCCGGTTCATGGTTCCCCTTTGTGCCCGGTTGCCACGGTCAAGGAATTTTTAGCGGTGCGTCCAGATTTCAAGGGTTCCTTGTTAGTGCATCGGGATGGTAGCTGGTTATCCAGGTTTCAGTTTGCTGTAGTTTTTCGAAGATGTTTGAAGGGGGTAGGCTTGGAGGAAAGGGAATTTTCTTCCCATTCGTTCAGGATTGGGGCTGCTACAGAGGCATCCAAGCATGGTCTCGATGTGGAGTCGGTAAAACGTATTGGGAGGTGGGAATCCAACAGGTTCCAATCTTATGTACGTCCTCATTTGGTGGTAGGAATATAAAAAAAAAAAAAAAAAAAATATAAAAGTTAAGGAAGAGGAAGAGAAATCTTGCAGGCAAATTGATGTCGTTAATGTTTCAGTTATAGACGTTAGTGGTTTTTCATCACTAGATCGTTAGTGGTTTGTTTTTCTTGTCTTCTTCTAATTTCAGGTCCGGTGGCAAGATTGGTCTGGATTATGGGCCATTCTTATGTGTGTTGGGGGGCAAGAAGGGGGGATGCTCGAAATGAGGGCAGGCAGTTGGGGTTTAACAGGAGAGAAGTATGCATAAAATGGTTGGGTATACCGGGCATGTTATGGGGCAGATTAGTGCCAGAAGTGCAGCGCCACTCCCAGCGAGACAGACCACCGGACATCTTGGTGATTCATGCGGGGGGTAATGACCTAGGATTGCGTTCCATGGTGGATATCACGCGGGACATCAAATGTGATGTGAGGCGATTGATGGTGGATTTTCCCCATACAATTATAGTGTGGTCAGATATGGTGGCTCGTAGATCTTGGAGGATGGCCAGGTCGGTGGCAGGCGTTAACAGGGCCAGGAGGAAGATTAACCGGGAAGTGAGCAAATTTGTAGTTAATAATGGGGGTTTGGCTATAAGGCATATGGAGTTGGAATTTGAGACCTGGAGGTACTTGAGGGCTGACGGCGTCCATCTCAATGAGGTGGGAATTGATTTATGGAACTTGGGATTGCAGGACGGGATTCAGCGAGCTCTTCGGGTTTGGGAGGGCACCCGCGAGTAAGGTTTTACTCTTAGGGTGCTGTGGCGGGCGTTGGTCTGCGCAAGGGAAGGAAGATGGCAAGTAAGAGTGGGACCTGACGTTGTATGGGTCCAAATGCTGGTTCCCGGCTAACGGAGGTTAGCCGGGAAGTGATATGGGGGCACTGCGGTCACTGGCAGTCTCTGAGCCAGCTTGTCGGCTTGAGGCCTAATTTTTGATATATTTGAGATGGACTGCAGTGCCATACTTTTTGGTGATGGCCATCGGATTGAGTGTCAAGATTTTATTGCCCAGACCAACGCTCTCTTTTTTCCGTATGTTATTGTTTTGTTTATTGATGGATATTTTTCCATAGTTATTTTTGAATAAAAGTATTTTTTATATAAATAAAGTAGGCTGCTACGGCCTTTTATACCCCATGGAATGGTGTGGTCTTAATTTATAAGGGATTAAGAACAAAGGGGGGTATAGATATGGGTAGAATAACATCTGGTATCCAACAGTCAAGAAAAGCCTGGAGCAGCCGAATAAAATGAGGTATGTGCAAGGCGCACATGACGGAGGTAACAGGGTTAATTATTGAGAGGGTGGAGACAAGGTGCCGAGGGGGAGGATAACACAGGGAGGGGACTGATAAATACTAGGCCCGCCCTGGGAGGTACAAGCAGAAAGTTGTGGAAAGTTCCCGCCCACCCTCCCTAAGGTTGTTGTGTATTTTACAATTGTGCGTGGTGGTTGTTTAACTGTTTTTACAGGTGTGAGATGCAGAGGAGTCGTGGCAGTGGCGGGCGTTGGTCTGCGCAAGGGAAGGAAGATGGCAAGTAAGAGTGGGACCTGACGTTGTATGGGTCCAAATGCTGGTTCCCGGCTAACGGAGGTTAGCCGGGAAGTGATATGGGGGCACTGCGGTCACTGGCAGTCTCTGAGCCAGCTTGTCGGCTTGAGGCCTAATTTTTGATATATTTGAGATGGACTGCAGTGCCATACTTTTTGGTGATGGCCATCGGATTGAGTGTCAAGATTTTATTGCCCAGACCAACGCTCTCTTTTTTCCGTATGTTATTGTTTTGTTTATTGATGGATATTTTTCCATAGTTATTTTTGAATAAAAGTATTTTTTATATAAATAAAGTAGGCTGCTACGGCCTTTTATACCCCATGGAATGGTGTGGTCTTAATTTATAAGGGATTAAGAACAAAGGGGGGTATAGATATGGGTAGAATAACATCTGGTATCCAACAGTCATGACTATACTGTCACACAAACGTAGCGTGACAGCACAGCGAATACTCACAACAATCTTAGTACATATACACACACATATATATATATATATATATATATATATATATATATATATATATATATATAGTTTTCTTGAATGGACCCCCTAGTGGTGTGTCTCCAGGTGGGACCAGTGTTCAAAGTGATAACGCCTTAACTCTGGACACCTTCCCACCTCCAGCACACTGCAGCAAACACAAAGACACAGGAATATCAACACCCCACAGTTTTAAACACTAGGGAGCTCCCCCTGCTTTGACAGTGCAATCACTCTATTTTATGACTAAATGCAAGGCCTTGCATTGATAGAAATAGTCCTGTTATTTTCCGTCTTGTGCTTGCTAAAGAATCAGTACTTGTAATCCACAGGGCTTGTGACCAATAGGATGGTGCAGAAGGAGGCACAGTAGCAATTGCAATCAGGTAAATTGGTTGGATACTCCTTCTCAAAGGGAACAAAGTTCAACGTCAATCCCTAGGTAATGAAGTCTAGTTTGAAATCTGCGCAAGTGTGATTTTTTCACTGAATTGTTCCATGGGACTATTAGTCCCAGCAACACTTTGCAATCAATATAAGTGTGTGTGGTGTGATGCAAACTTCTGGGCGTTAGCCCTCTCACCGCACTGAATCCAGAAAGAAAGATGTCTCCGTTCCACAAGTTCTCAGTCTATTTAAAGTTACAGCTGCGCTGTTATGCTGTTCTGTTCGCTAACGACCAGGAGTCCTCAGTTACCTCCTTCTCGGATCTCCAGAACAATCACTCTGCTGCTCCAGCATGCTGAGATCTAAGGCAGGATCACTGGCTGCTGTTCCGCTCATTCACAGGGTAGGCCTCAACTCCGTGGGACACACACCCACAAAGTCCTGCTGGCAGGCCACACATCCCAGGAACAAGAGATCTAAGATGGCCACTCCAAGGCCTTTTATATCCTTCCCACAATGCAGTTCAGTTCTCCTGAGGTTCATGGGAGTTAATGGGCATTCTGGGTAGGTCAAGTTAATGTCCAAAAGTAAACAATAAAACACTTCCATGTCACTTCCTAAGTGATGAAATATAAAGGTGCTGTTCTTTTATATTTTGGCCGCTAGATGGCGTCATATACCAACTTATTAACCTACAGCATTACATATAACTAGAAGCAAAAATTGTCAGCGCTACACGTGTTTTACAACAGTGGGTTAAAAAGGCTTGTGATCCAGCAGGATCAAAATCAGGTGCTATACACAGAAGATGGATCAGGTGAGGGGTCCTCCATTTCCCAGCAGCAAACTCCAGAAACACTGTGATATCTGGCTAGGTATACCTCAAGACAACTCCTTGTGGGCTCCAACGAACATAGCATAGGAAAAAGAAGGAGGGCTCCAAATAGTGCAGGTCAAACCAATAGGTTTATTGGAATATATCAATTCTTAGATGTGATGGCTGCATTAGGTTTCTTTTTTATGCTTTCTTACTTCTACTTTCATCTGGTGATCCAGCCAGTAAGTCTGTTTGTTGTTTTTGTTGTTTTTTTTTATCAAAAGAACAAGTTCTTAGCCAGATGTATCTTTTTTCTCTCACAGACCAGCATTGTCCGTGTTTTCCCAGGCATCCTCCCTAGTCACCCAAAGTCTTAAGGGCCCCATCTGTGTTCAGGACATCATTTACTAGTGGATCTACACTGGGGGCTGATTAAGTGCACTGGGTCAGGTATTGTGGTTAAACAGGCCTGCTGGTACTGTGGTGCTGGGGTGAAGAATATAGAAGACTGACAGACAAAAACAAGGCCATTCCTCTACCCTCCTCCTGCCTGGACTCATATAGCCCAACTTATGGGAGGTTGTCGGGTGCTCTATTGAAGTTAACGTTACATGTTTGACTTGTTATTTTCATGTGTTTACCTCTGATCTTGGGGCCATTTCACTTAAAGGAGTCCCCTGAAAGCAGACAGACTTGATCTGTTGATTTTTTCCATAACATTTGTCCTTTGTTATATTTCACCATACTTGTTCATTGCCTTATATTACTGTGACTGTTTGTTTCATTCTCTTTTAAGCAAGCACACAGTAAAGGTTACCTTCTGTTTTCAGCATAACTTGTGTCCTTTACTGTGGTATTTACACTACTGTTAGGTGTGCTAGTGTGGTCAAGTCTGTCCTGGGGGTTGAAGAAGCAGAGAAGGGAATCAACAATATTCAAGCGGCTCCTGCGGGGGTAACGCTACATACAGGATGTCATTGTTGGTAAATTTCTGATTAGATGTTGAAGATTTGCATTTGCTGTTGTCATGAGTGACAGTTAAGTGTTGTCTTAGGGGGGCTGTCACAACGCAAATATCTAGTGAAGAATTGTCTTCCTGGTATGATGATCTTGTTGGAATACACACCACCTGGAGTGTGAGGTTTGTGTTCACAGCAAACTCCAATGATTACCCATCCTAGGTCTTTTCTTTGGTCATAAGAAGCATAATTTTAGCAGGTGTGTTTTTCACATCTAAACTAAAAAGCTTGCAAGCTACCACTGCTAAATACCTTGAACGCCTATATTAACAACTGCTGGCATTGATCACGTCCCATAAACTTGTGCCTAAACAATTATATATGTATATATGTATATATTATATATGTATAATAATAATCAATATAAAAAAATATAATTGTGCAAAAAATATTAAGTGATAATAGTGAATTATAGTGCTGAAATGCATTTTTCACTAAACACTGACAATTGATCTCGTGAATCAAAGCAACAAGATTGAATAATAAAGTCCATTTCAGATATTTTTAAATCTTGCCATGGTGATCCAAACGTGTCCAGGTGAAAACACACTTGTGCTCTCCCCTATATGAATCTGCTCACCTCAGAGCGTGTGACCGCACACTTAAGTTTGGTCTATACACGCATACAAACCACCCCTGGGTTCTGTGAATAAAAGACTGTGGGATCCTGAGCTGTCCAGTAGCGTTATCTTCACATGCATATAAAATATAAGGACTGGATAGTGTGATACCGTTTTAAAGAATAACATTTATTAAACAAAATCCCTCTCCAGGGTACTCACATGGTACAGGTGCTTCAGTGCACCCTCTATATAATACAGGAAAAAGCTAAGATCGTATGTCCCTCCGCCTAGAAACAGACCAACTGTCTCCTGCACCATCATGTCCCCTCCCCAACGTGTGTCGATACAGGGATATGACGTATCTTCCTCTGGGGGATTGTGATTGGACGGTTTGTGTGTCTGTTATAAATATTATGACGGCAGCAATTTTCTTGTAGCCTAAAGATGCTCTATAGTTCAAAAGTCCTATTGGGTGTCTCTACCAAGCAAAAGCATGATTTTGGCATCAATGTCAAGTGATGGAACAGAGTCAGTTAGATGACATGGGGGTCAATTCACTAACGTTTACTGTTTGCAATAGGGGTACCATGTTACTCATTTGCATAAATTATTGCATGCGGTAAGTTAAGTACAATTCACAAAAAAAAAAAAAAATTTGCTGTAAATAACGGAAAAAAAATTGTGTCATTAAGTATCGCAAAAAAACATTCGGTAATCGGTTAAGTCCAATTCACAAATATAACAGGAACTAATAAAAGGCGCAGTATTTAACGCCTCCCTTTTGCTGGCGGTAACCAGTGCGGTATTTCCTGTTGGAGTGAGAGGTTGTGCAGAGAGCAAGTTGATGGTATTTTGTCCCCAATGGAGCCATTTGAAAGCAACCTATTCCAGTTGAATCTGCTGAGGAGGCAACAGAGAAGGAGGAAGAGGGTTATGCTGATGGCTCCCCATCAGTTTTCTGAGAGGACCCTGCTGGATGACTTCAGTGAACGTGAGGTGCTGAGGAAGTTCCACCTAACAAAGGAACTGATCCCCATGCTGTACATGAGGCTGCGGATGTATCTGGAGACCACCACCCAGGGGAGTCATGCGATGCCAGGCATGACCAAATTGCTGGCTGTGTTGCACTTCCTGGGAAAGGCGTTATATCAGATGGTAGCTGGGCGATGCAGTTGGCTTCATGCCTGAATCTCGCCAGGAGTGGGATCATATCAAAGGGGGCTTCTATGGAATGGCTTCCACAGTGTAATGGGTGCTATAGATTGCACCTATGTCCCCCTTTTTCCCCTGAGCAAGAAGGGACATATTTACCAGAACCAAAAGGGTTACCACTCCATGAACATTCAGGTGGTGTGTGACATCCAGATGCTCAACAGGGATGTGGTGACCAGATTCCCGCGGGGGGTCAGTCCATGACGCCTATATTCTCTGACAGTCGCAGCTGTTTGAGAAGTTTGAAAAGGGCTCATTCCCTCATGACTTGCTACTCAATAAGTAGTGGAAAACCTCATCTATGTTTTCTTGCATGCATATTTGTTTACATACCTGTAAGATCATTTCATGGCTCATAACTGTGATTGCTCAGTAATGTGCCCCCTCTTTCCAATGCATGTCTCACCTCTGCAAGCTTATACCTGGGACTGCTCAGTAATTTGCCCCCCCCCGCTTTCCAATTCACATCTCACCTCTACAAGCTCTTGCCTGTGACTGCTCAGTAATGTGCCCCTCTTTCCAATTTTTTCCCTCTTATGCTTGTGTTTTGGCAAACTGAAATGCAACTTTCATTTTTTGTTTACCACTTAGGTGATTCTGGATATCCATGTCTCCCCTGGCTTTTCACATCTGTCACCACTGTACCTCTGAAGCCCAGGCAGAGTACAACCAAGCCCACTCCAGGATCCGGATTGTGATAGAGCGGACCTTCAGTGTCCCGAAGAGTCAGTTCCACTGTATCTCCTTATAGGGTGGGTTCCTGAAGTATGCTCTGGGAAAAGTGGGGGACATTGCCTCCACAACCTCGTCCGGCATGCAGGACGGCTGGAGGGTACAGATGTGGACATAATAGAGGATATTTAAATATGACTTGTCTTGTAAAAGTGTGATTTTCCTAATGTAAAAATGTACCCTGTGCACCTTTTCATAGAATGCACATGGGCACATGCCCTTCTATATTTTTTTTTTTAGGTTTGCTTTGATATGGCGGGGTGGTGCTAGGTGATTATTAGGACATTGGCTCTACTTATGAGATGCGAAAACCCCAAAACCAATATATATATATATATATATATATATATATATATATATATATATATATATATATATATATATATATATATATATATGCACAACACATTTTAACAGCAAAGTACACTTAAAATAATTGAAGACAATATGGACACATGTGGTCTTACATAGCAGTAGTACCATGACATGCATAAAAGAACAATTTCCATGTAACATTCAAAAAGGGGCACTCTATTACCCCTGGACACCCACACAAATGGGCAATATTCTTCCCCGGTAAACCCACACAAGTGGGCATTATAACATACACCCACACAAATGGGCACAAGTCAGTTTATTACATATTCCTCACAAATAGAACAAAAATGGGACAATAATTTACCTGCAGAAAAGGGCACAATACTAACAACAGATTCCACCCACATAAAGGAGGCCTAATTGCACCTACAGGAAGGGGTACTATTCAACCCACATAAAGGGGCCCAATTCCACCCACGGAAAGGGACCTAATTCCAACCAGAGAAAGGGGCTTAATTCCACCTACAGAAAGGGGTACTATTCCACCAACAGAAAGTTAACTGAACTACCCTCACTGAGGGGCCTAATTCAGCCTACCTAAAACCCTGACTCAATCTACAGAAGACCCTGATTCAACCAACAGAGAGCTCACAGAGGGCCTAATTCAACTTACAAAAGACCCTGCTTCAACCCACAGAAGACCCTGAATCAACCCACAAAGAGCCTGATTCAACCCACAGAAGACCCTCATTCAACCCACAGAAGACCCTGAATCAATTCCACCAACAGCCTGTCATCACACATTTCCCGTTGGAGAATCCGATCGTGTGTACGGGGCTTAAGGACCCTTTTACACAAGCGATCCGATTGGGTCGGACCCTTTATTCTCCTCTTTGGAGCTGCGAATGTAAATGGACTTGTGTCAGTTTACACTCACCTATCTTCAATCCGATCCTATCTGGCAAAAACAAACGGAAGAGGATCCATTCCCCCTCAGTTCAGAGGACAGTCAGGAGTAAACTGACAGCTCGTCTGTTTCATCTGACTGAGAAAAAGTGGGGGAAAAAACTGCGCTATATAATACTTGAGAAAAAAAAAATTATGTGATGTGAATCAATTATAGTGAAACAGCAGCAATTCTAACAAAATGACACCCATATGGCACTGAGAATTAAAAAACAAAAAGAATCGCGCTAGTAAGTGACAAAAAGTGCATGAAAATATGAAAACAGTGACAACTTCTAAATGAACACAATAATAAATAAACACAGGAAAAAACAATGGTGTCAAAAATTGATCACTCATACGATCTTGAGAAGTCCAAAGAGTGAACTAAAATAACAGTCTTAAAGGTGGCACTAAACTAAACTAAACTCCTTACCGGAAAGCCACGATCCCCCACTACAGAGGATCAGAGCTCGCAACCACAGCTGAAACTGGCAACTGGAACTCGCATCGGTATCCATTACAGGGTCATCACAACATCAGCGATTACGGACCAACTCATGGAAGAGGCGTACCATAAAACAAAGATGGAACATGCATAGTGTAAAACCATAGAGGACTTTATTCAAAAACTCATAAAATACACACAGTGTCATCCAGAAAAAAGAGAGCCTTAAGTCCGGTCCATTGGTCGTGTGGACTCGGACAAACCCGTCCTACTGGAGATGGAGCACAGATTGAAGGTGACGTCAGCGCGTCATCTGGCTCCGCCCTACGCGTTTCGTAACAACATCACGTCTTCCAGGGGCACCTCCTCTGTAGTGGGGGATCGTGGCTTTCCGGTAAGGAGTGACCCCTTCCATGCTTGGTGGTGGACTGCTTTTTCACGGAAGAATATTTGATGATCACTTGGATTTTTATTTAAATAGGTGGTTTAGTGCCACCTTTAAGACTGTTATTTTAGTTCACTCTTTGGACTTCTCAAGATCGTATGAGTGATCAATTTTTGACACCACTGTTTTTTCCTGTGTTTATTTATTATTATGCTCATTTAGAAGTTGTCACTGTTTTCATATTTTCATGCAGTTTTTGTCACTTACTAGTGACAAATTTCATCTGACTGCCCGAAGAGCTGTGTCTGTGTCCGCTCTGCATAAACGAAGTGGAAATGGACCTGTCATCCACCGGCTCTGCCCTACCCTGTTCAGCAGGGGATCCGCTGATCCCCTGCTGAGAAAAATGGATCTGGCCTATGGGAAAGGGGCCCAAGTTTTTGTTTACAGTAATGGTACAATTGACCTTTTCACATTTATGAAATCCCAGCATAAATGGTAAACAAACATACAGAGGATATACAAATTCCATGCAGACAGTACAATACAGTACAAACTGATTTCAGTACTTTTGGGGCTCTTGCACATAGGCTGCCTGAGCCGGTTCAGTGTAATGCTCAGTGTATTTCCTCCACCCAGGCATAGCATACATACTGTCATTATCATGAATGGTTGTGCGCTGCTGTAATCGTGTACACTCAAGTCCAGCACAGGAGAGTTTGCAAAAATAAGAAAATCTTCTATTTTTTGCAAATGCTCACATGCTGTTGTAACACTGTGCATTGTTACTGTAATGCAGATCTTTATTTTTACCACAAGATGGTAGTGTTAAGCAACTCTGTACATCATAAGTTTCCATGCAAGAGTGCAGGATCGCTGGAACTTGTATGCTGGAAGCAGAACTTTTCTTACAATTTAGCTAAGCTCAAAGTACACAGCCCAGGAGCCTCTGCCAGGTTGCAGGATCAGATCCTGGGAACACGAGTAAGAGACCTTGCTGCTGAAAGAACATGTGGAGGAGACCTGTGTGGAGCCACATGAGCCAGACCAGTTTAGGCCAGGAAGCCACAAGAGCCTTCGGAAAGCCGAGTATTTGGAGAAGGGAGACTGGTGGAGCCCACATCATCATTAATCCTCATCATTACAGCCACATATTCAAAGGGCAAAAGAGGCCCCCAGCCAGAGGCTCATCGCTACACTTTCCTGGGCCTAAGGACCAGGTTAGAGGGCTTTTCACCCAAGTTTCAGGACACTGTACAGTGCAGGCCCCTGCAATCGACACAGATTCCATAGTCCATTTATTGCTACAGCCTGCCATTCTTAAGCAATTATCACCTAGTCCCAGAGCTATTGTTTACATCTTCAGTCCTGCAGGATGGGTGGGTGTGTCTTAAAAGGGTACTGTACTGTGTTGCATTGTTCATTTGATGTATTACCTTGCTTATCAATAATTCCAGTTAAGTGCATTTTTTGCCTACCATACTATCCTCTGATCCAAATAAAATGTAATAATTTGTTTTACATGTGTGTGCATATTTTTTCTTTTTGTGACAGCCAGGAGACTACCTGGTCAAGAAACTTTGGTGGTGTCAGCAGGGATGGTGCTCTGTCCAGGGCTCAATGACAAAGAGAGAACCCAAATATTCTAGCGGTTCTTGCGGGGGTAGCGCTACACTGTACTCCTGTGTACATCATCATCGCCGAGTATACTACTTCTCTTCAGTTTTGCACAGTTCCACAGGCTTCTGTACAGGCTGAGCTTGCTTATTCTAATTTTACTGCTCACTGTGAGCTTTTCACAATGTGCCTTAGAACCCGCAGCAAGTCAGGTAGAACCTGCCTCAAAACCTGTTCAAAATTAGCTTAACAACTGACTCAGCTTGCTCCAGATGTGGCATTTAATACATCTATTATGGCGATGCCCAAAACTCCAGAAGTTTTGGGCAGAGGTTGTGGGTACATTTAATGGGATCTTAGATCTGAATCTCTCAGTGGATCCTTTAATGTGTCTACTGAGCTATCTTGATAACGTAATGTTTAAACCACCAACGTGGTTTACTGTTGTAAGAACGCTTTTTGTGGCACGAAGACAAATTGCCATTAGGTTGACCTCCCCTCACCCGCCGACTATATCTGATTGGATTTTTGATCTGAATAGATCCATTTCCTATGAGAGACATCTTTTTCTTAATAGAAATTTATCTAAGAGGTTTGATACTATCTAGAAAACCGTGGCTTGACCACATGGATACGGAACTGAGTTAGGAGGTACGATTAGGTAGGAAGGGAATACTTTTTGTTTTGTTTTGTTTTTGTTTGTTTGTTGTCATGTTAAGAATATAATGAGTTGATTTCAATGTTGTTGTTTTTTTCTCTTTGTTTTTGTTTTTTGTGTATATGTTGTGTTTGAAAAAAAAAGAACCTGCCTCCTTTTTGGCTGGATGACATTCAGCATCATCTAGCCCTTTCCTCCCCAGCCTTACTGTCCTTGTCCCATCCCTACAATGTATTGAATTTCAAGTTCTTTCCATCATGGAGGCTAAGCCTCACATGTAATGCCCCGAACACACAAACGGATTTTCCGTTGGAAAAAACTTGGATGGTTTTTCCGACGAAATTCCGCTCAAGCTTGCCTTGCATACACATGGTCACACAAAAGTTCTCTGAACTTTCGACCGTGAAGAACGCGGTGATGTACAACACTGCGACAAGCCGAGAAAATGAAGTTCAATGCTTCCGAGCATGCGTCGAATTGTTTCCGAGCATGCGCAGTAATTTTGCGCGTCGGAATTTGTACATTTGGAATTCCGCCAGCAAAAGACCAATGGAACATACACACAGTCGCATTTTCCGACAAAAAGCTCTCATCGGAGTTTTGCTGGCGGAATTTTCGATCGTGTGTACGCGGCATTAGTGTTATCTAGGGTGGTTTGCCTGAAAATACATCCTGCCTAGAAATGTCCACTCTTTCACACTGACATCTACCCATCAAAAATGTAAACTGCAGCACCACACCACTGCTAAGAGGTGCAGATACAACATACCAATGTGTTCCAGAGGGCCAAGAGCATCCGCTTCATCAGGGCCTGATCGACATCAATGTGAATTACCTTTGAATTAACTAGAAGTGTACTGGACCTTTAGCCCAGGTTCACACTGACAGCAGGAATGAAATCGTGTAAATTCCGCATAACTCGCACGATTTCATTCCCGCATGTCAGTCCCAACTTCGGGGGCGATTTCAGAGACATCTGTGTGGGTTGCTGCACAGATGTTTATGGAAAACGCACCCCGAAGTTGCCAAAAGTAGCACAGAATCTACTTTTGGGAATCGGTGCGGTATCGCACCGATTCAGACAGTGCCATTGCCGGCTATTGCCGCCGATTTGGCATGCCCAAAACAAAACATGTCCATATTGCATGAAAAAACAGTAGTCTGCTCTCTCTACCAATACCAATATGATTGTATTGATGTTAAGTCTGGTATACTGTACATGTACCGAAAGTTGGCTGGTGTACTGTTGTCTGTTCTAATGACTGGCTTCTGTTGAACGGTCTTGATGGAAAACCAGCATTCAATCAGCGCTCTCAGCCAATGGCTGCAAGCACTGATGAGTGTATTCTGGTGGGGGGGGGCATCAGAATACAATAGCTCAGTGGGAGAGATCCCTGCATCACACATTGTTGTGTTGATGCGGGGATCTGTCAGTTTTTTTTCCATTTAACCTGGAAAAACAACGTGTTTAACCAGCTTTACTGCATCTCCAGGATACATCAGCCAGTATGCTGAATAGATGATGATAACATTACCATACATATACAGGTGGACAAGCTGGGACACCGGGCGATTAAAAGATTATCCCATGATCAAGTGAGAGTATGTGGATGAGCCTGGAGTTGAACTCACGAGCTTCACATTTAAAGAGATTGTGCACTGGATTTGAACACAGCTGTGATTTCCTGACACTTCAGTCACCACAATGCCAGAGCACAATATTGCTGCTTGTCCAAGATTAATGAAATTCGCTTTTGTAGCAGATGGGACAGCTCTCTTTTGCTTTACAATTAGATGATCACATCCTTTAAATCTTACAGGCCCAGAGGGCATGAAAAGCGATGTAGTGCTGCTGCCGGTTAAAGGGTTAAATAAGCAGATATTAAATTGTTCGTCCCTCTTCCCTGTTTTGTTATATTGTGGAACACAACAATGCTTTATTAATTCATGACACTTAAAATGAGCATAGTGTAATAAATGCATATTAGGTAACGATTCTGAATAATCTTTTCTCCCACTTGCAGAGAGATAACGATAACCAAACATAACAAATAAATGGAAAAATCTTCGCAGTGCGGAGGTCTCAGGTCTCCTGCACTGCAGACACCCAGTAAAGCAGCTGCTGCCTGGAGAGGAAAGGATTCACATCTGAGACCATTAATTACCAGATGTCACCTACTGCTGGAGATGCTTATAACAGCCACACAAAGCTTGGAAGAGATGAGCAGCAGCCAGTGATGCAATCTTGTTCCTACAGTGACACCTACAGGCCATTTTACACATTGCAGTCTGCAATACAAAATACTTTACATTACATAGACATAGAGGACTCCTGTAGGGATATTTTACAGAGATAAATATATGTCTCAGCAGCTGCGGAGCATCCTTGCTTTGTCCAGCTGTACTGGAAGTATTTAAAGTGACACTAAACTCTTTGTTTAAAAAATATATATTCTATTCAGGCATGTATTTCAAACTCAAAAAAGACCTTCTACGTGCTCTCAGCCCTCCTCCATATCTTCAGGTTCCTTTTTTTGCTGCTGTAATCTGACTTCCTATTTGAGAGTGACTACCCCCACAGCCCCCCCCCCCACTGTAAAAAGGAGTATAGCCACCCTCTTTTTCTCGAGATGGACTAGGGACTATGGGATTTGTAGTATACATAGAGCAGTGTATATGACTGCAACTAACATGCACTGCTCGTTACAAACAAACGGAAGTAAGAGGAAAAGGACAGGATCAGGAGCTCACAGAGGATGTTACAAGAGGCAGAAAAACACAGTAAGAAATGATTTAATGAAAAATAGATTACAGGGCCATTAAGTAGTGACTTTGTATGAATGATTTTTCGAAAAATAAGGAAATCCTTTAGTCAGTGGCGGCCCGCTTATTAGGGGCGTAGGGATGCCGCCCCCTAATCCATGTGCCCGGCCCGTAATCTTCATGCAGGGTGCTGGATGCATGGGCTTCAAGTGTTTTTTTTAGCACATGATTAGAGCCTGAGGCTCTAATTGGCTTAAAAAAAGGGTGGGCTCAGGGCGCAGACTACTGCGCCCTGAGCCCACCCAGTTGTGTGACATTAGTGAATTAATATAATGTCTTCTTGCTTCTACTCCCAGCCAATCAGGAAGCGGGTCCTGAGACCTGATTGGCCAGGGAGTTTTAGGACTTAGGACTCGGTCGCTTGTCACCCCCCTTTCCTGACCTGCCGGGCTGCATGCACGGATAAGGGTCTGATATGGATTTTGGGGAGACCCCATGCCTTTTTTTAAAAATTTTGATGTGGTTCCCCTTAAAATCCTTTCCAGACCCGAAGGGCCTGGTATGCATTGGGGGAAGGGACCCCACACTGTTTTTTTTTCGTAGTTTTTAATTGCCGGCATATATCATAAATATTTTACAGCTCAAGAGCTAGTGTTAACGTATGTTTAGACATGGTTACATGCGTTTACAAGCACCAAGTGTTTTTTTCTGTAAAAACACTGCTGTTCCTGGATGCACTGGCAGTGGGATTTTTTTCATGCCTCTAAACTCTCCTGCCACTAAACGCTGCTAAAAGTCTATGTGTGCATGGACACATAGGCTAACATGGAGGGGCGTTTAGAAGCAGGAAAAAAAAAACACCTGAAGCCCCTAAAAGGAGCAGTAAAAACGTCCGGTATGCATGAGGCCTAAAAGCTTCTAGGAGAGTTTCCAAAATGTCCTGTGTGCATGAGGCCTTATTTAAAATTCTCCTTTCATGTTGTGAGTGCTGCCTGTCTGCTGGTCATCTCTTTCCACAACTTCCTGGATTCCCTGCATGCTTTGCAGCTTCTCTTCTGCTGTTTACTTTCAATCTCTAAGTACTACATATCCCATGGTACCTTGCTGACATCCTGAAACGCCTCCTCTCAGCTCCCCTGTAGTCCAGAAGGTAGGCTCTGGGCAGGGCCGGTGCTACCACTAGGCAAACTAGGCAGCTGCCTAGGGTGCACTGCTGCCTAGGTCCCCCGGCCACTGGTGTTCCTACTCTCCTCTCTCTGCAGCAAGCAACTAAGTCTTAGCAGGCAGCTGCCGCTTTGTTCGCACATAGTGTCAGAGGCACAGCTGCGACAGAGGACTGTGTCTGTGTCCTGAATGAATGGAAGCAAACATCCCCTGCTGCACCGCTGCGTGCCTCTGATCAGTCATCAGTGACCTGTGATTGCTGTCCGTGATGTGACCACAGCCAGCCAGCTCTGCCTCTCTGCCCATATGTGATTCCTAATCCTGTGTCCCCTGGCCCCGCCCCCCTGTCATAGAGGCCGCTCTCCTTCTTCGCCTGTTCTGAACAACACCAGCAGCATCACTCAAGTGCTATAGCGCCTGGCGGTGGTGCTCCGGGCTAGGTGACTGGTGGAGCCTACCTGGAGGAGGCACCGAGTGAGGCAGAGTTTAAAATTGTTCCTTGCACATGCATGGCAGGGTCGCGTCATCGGATGGATGCAGAGCAGTCTGCAGAGCCCCAGACCTGGTGAGCAAAATACTGTCTGAGATTACATTATTGCAGATTCGCATGTAAATGTATTTGGTATATAAAGACTGATCTGTCCATGTACCGATGGCTCGAGTCCAACCGCTCCCCCCTCCCTCCTTGGTAGGCTTCATTGATGGGCACTGGTGAGGCTGTATTGATAGGCACTGGTAGGCTGCATTGATGGGTGCTAGTGAGGCTGCATTGATGGGCGCTGGTGAGGCTGCATTTGATGGGCGGTTCATTAAAAAGGTGGGGTATACATGGGCAGGGAAAGAGGGGTGGAGTCAGGGTGGAGCTAAGGGGGGTGGGTGGCAAAATGAGGTGTCACCTAGAGTGTCAAAAATCCTTGCACCAGCCCTGGCTCTGTGAATTTTTTGACCCAGGAGTACCTATTCACAGGGCATAGTGAAAACATGTTACATAATACAAGGCAAAATGCGTGGGGACTTCACAAAGTAGCTAAGTCAGAATTGCTGCAGAGTAGTACGTTTCATTTTTTAGTTTGTTTTGATTAGTAAAATCAAATGTGTAAGATTTTTAATTTAAATAATTTTAATTTAATTTTAATAATCTAAAACCATACCTCCCAACATTTTGAGATGGGAATGAGGGACACCTATTATCAAAAGTATGTAGTCATAGGACACACACCCTGTCACACCCCCTTAGGAGAATTCTACAAAAAAATTATTAGATATACCCGCAAGTGCTTTATTTACCACTACTGTTCCTTTATACTGGCTTTTGAAATTTACAAATGCAGCAATTTAGAACTTTTAGCACTTGGGAACACTTTTTGAAGGGTAAAAAGTGAATTTTACATACAACTCTATAGATCAGACCCATGGAAAGATGAATTTTTTAACACGAAATACCACAGCTTTAATTTTTATTGATAACTGTGTCATTAACATGTGGCCAGTGTTTTTTACCACTTCAATACAGGGCATTTTCACCCCCTTCCTGCCCAGACCAATTTTCAGCTTTCAGCGCTGTTACACTTTGAATGACAATTGCGCGGTCATGCAACACTGTACCCATATAAAGTTTGGTAATTTTTTTCCCCACAAATAGAGCTTTCTTTTGGTTGTATATGATCACCTCTGCTGTTTTTATTTTTTGTGCTATAAGCAAAAAAAGAGCGACAATTTTGAAAAAAACAACATTTTTTACTTTTTGCTATAATAAATATCCCATTAAAAAAAACAAAAAACTATTTTTTTCCTCAGTTTAGGCCGATATATATTCTACATATTTTTGGTTAAAAAAAATCGCAATAAGCGTATATTGATTGGTTTGCGCAAAAGTTATAGCGTCTACAAAACAGGGGATAAATTTATGGCATTTTTATTGTTTTTTATTTCACTAGTATGGGCGGCGATCTGTGATTTTTATCGTGACTGCGATATTGCGGCGGACACTTCGAACACTTTTAACACGATTTTGGGACCATTCACATTTATACAGCGATCAGAGCTATAAAAATGCACTGATTGCTGTGTAAACTGGCAGGGAAGGGGTTAACACTAGGGGGTGAGGAAGGGGTTAAATGTGTATCCTAGGGAGTGATTCTAACTGTAGGGGGACTCACAAGAGGAGGAGACCGATCGGTGTTCCTCTGTACTGGGAACACACCATCGGTCTCCTCTCCTCTGACAGGATGTTAATCTGTGTGTTTACACACACAGATCCATGGTCCTGCTGTGTTCACGGGCAATCGCGGGTGCCCGGCGGACATCGTGGCCGCCAGGCACGCGCATTGAGTGCCTAGTGACGCGGCACACACACGCGCCCCCTAGAGGCTCAGAAAGTAAAAGACATCATATAGCGGCCGCCTAGAGGGACAAAGGGTTCCTGCGCCGTCATATCACTATTTGCGATAGGGAAGTGGTTAAAGTGTCTGTTTCTAAACCTAACATGCTAGTGTTCTACAAGCACCACAGAACCTCGTTCCTATACAGGGGAATCATTCCCAGAAACTTCTGAGACTGCTGATCTCCTGTTCCCTTACACAGAAGTTCCTCCCATTGATCCCCGCATGCCTAATGTTCTCAGAAGTTCCTGACCTCCTTGTTCTAGCTACTTCTAGTGTTGCTAGGGTGCTAGAGGTGTGATTTTTTTTAGTGTGGATAAGTTTGTGCAGGCTTGGCAGGCAGCCAAGCCTGTCTGTGCTTTTCCTGGGTTGGGCAGAGAGCTAGAGGGAGAGCTGGATGACTCACAGGCAGCATCACTGAGATGTACTGGAACCTTCTAGAAAGATGGGAGGGGAAGTAAGGTGGAGCTGCCTTGAGTATTCTGAGGGCCCTGACCAATCCCCAACTTGGATTGGCAGGGGGCAGGCCCCCTCAAATATTCAGGGTCAGCCCAACTGGGGAGGAGAGTTCAGGTGGAAGCTGGAGATGGAGTGTTATGCTGTCGTGGCCTTTGAGGGAGCTCCCCAGTATGGGGGGGGGGGGGCCTTGGGCCTGGGCTCAGGTGTGGACGGGACCTTCTCAAAACCCTCGGAGGTGTCCTGTCCAGAAAGCACTGGGAGCAAGGAAAGGACAGCAGGAGAACACTGCCAGGCAAATCTCCAGGAGGAACAGGAACAGCCAAGAGGGCTGGTGAGTGACATACAGTCAGGAGGACTGGGAGGCATGCCTGAGAGAACTGGTATGGAGCAGTCTGAGATGGGTGCAGAGCCAGTCAGGAGGACTGTGGTGGAAGTGGAAAGGGGCAGCTGCAGCCAGGAAGGCTGGCAGTGCCTGAAGAGGTGGTACTGGGAGCAGTAGCCACATGTAGGACAGCTAGCACTAAGGACTACCATTTTTGCTACACCATAGGGGCCCGAGGTCCCTGCCTGCGAAGAGCATTTACTTTGGGTCTAACAGAGTCAGTGTCAGATCCCCACATCAGTGCTAGCTGATTCTGGGAGTGATAGTCTGCAAGCAACTGTATGTGCTGGAGGTCGAGAAAAAGAGATTGTATATACTGGAATGTATATAATTAAGTCCCTACCAATTTCCTTCAGTTAAGTAGACATTCTATATCCACCCTATCCCCATCCAAGTTCTATTCCCCTAATAAAACAAAAAAAAAACAAAGTTGTAAGGACTGCTTCTTGACTCTGTGTGACTGAAAATTTGTGTGCCTGGCTGTGCAGGGTGGGAGATGAACCAAATTTACCAGCGGCCCCTATGGGGGTAGCGCTACACTTGCATTATTAAATATCAAAGTGAGATGGTATTTTCCTAATTCAGATGATATTTCCCTTATTCAGTGATCAAAAGTTTGCCAGGTCTTGAACTCTTGTCTCTTGCAGGTCGAATCGTAATATATCTGTTCAGTCACTCCAGTCCTTGCTTTTTGCTTGGAATTGTCATAGTTCTGCATTAGGCCAGGTTCACACTTGTACAACACGGACTGTTGTACGACTGTCATCCTAGTTTGCCCTGCGACATCGGTCCTACATCGGTCCTACTTCGGTCCTAATCCCATCCGACTTGAATGAACAAGATAAGATTTTGTTCCGACTTTGAGATGGTATGACTTGTCTTTTGACCAACCAAAACAATCCCAGTTTAACATATATTCTTTTTACTGCTGCTATAAGGCTGGGTTCACACGGATACGACAAACGCACCGACATTGGGAGCTCATGTCGCATAACGTGTGCAAATCAATGTTTCCCTATGAGAGCCATCTTAACTGGTATGACACAAGTCAGTCAGACTTTGAAAATGCTCCCTACACTATTTTCGTCCGACTTTGATCCTACTTCAGTCCATTGAATATCACTAAACTCGGATCACCGTCTTAACCGATCCGACTTTGGCATGCGACTTGTGCTCTGAAGATCTTGAAGGGTAACCCCATGCCAAATTAAAAAAAAAAAGGCATGGGTTCCCCCTCCAAGACCATACCAGGCCCTTCAGTCTGGTATGGATTTTACAGGGGAACCCCCACGCCAAAAAAACGGTGTGGGGTCCCCCTCAAAATCCTTACCAGACCCTTATCTGAGCACGCAGCCAAGCAGGTCAGGAAAAGGGAGGGGACGAGCGGGTTCCCCCCCTCCTGGACCATACTAGGCCACATGCCCTCAACAAGAGGGGGTGGGTGTTTTGGGGCAGGGGGGCTCTGCATTCCCCCTCACCCCAATGCACCTTGTCCCCATGTTTCAGCCCATTGTAATGGTATGTCCGCCGTGTGCTATGACTTATAAAGACATGGGGCGGGGACATCTGGTGATGCATAGGGGGCGTGACCTCCATATGACATCACCGGATGGCCTCGCCCCATGTCTTTATAAGTCATAGCACACAGCGAACCTGCCATTACACCCGGGAGAGCATGTTGTGGCAACATCGGAAGAAGAACAGAGGGAGAAGACAGCGCAAAGAGGAGACCCAGCAGAGGCAGAAGACAGTGGACAGAGGGAGAAGAACCGGAGAGGGAGAAGAACCGGCAGAGGCAGAAGACATCAGCGGAGGAGGGAGAAGAGGCGGAGAGGGGTGAAGAAATCAGAATAGACGCCAGAGCTGCCTTAATAAATTACTTTAAAAAGCTGTGTACTGTGTTTTATTATTGACACTTTTTTTAGGTGAATGGGTAGGGGTACAATGTAACCCATACTCATTCACATAGGGTGGGGGGCTGGGGGCCCCCTTGTTAAAGGGGGCTTCCAGATTCCGATAAGCCCCCCCACCTGCAGACCCTGATAACCAACGGCCAGGGTTGTCGGGAAGATGCCCTTGTCCCCATCAAGGTGCTTTGGGGGGCGCAGAGCCCCCCCTGCCCCAAAGTGCCCACCTCCCCATGTTGAGGGCATGTGGCCTGGTCTGGTCCAGGAAAGGGGGGCGCTCGCTCGTCCCCTCCCTTTTTCTGACCTGCCGGGCTGCGTGTTCGGATAAGGGTCTGGTATGGATTTTGGGGGGGACCCTACGCCATTTTTTCAGGTGGGGGTTCCCCATAAAATCCATGCCAGACCAAACCCCTTCAGTCTGGCAGGGATTTTAAGGGGAACCCCCACGCCAAAAAAACTGCATAGAGTCCCTCCCAAAATCCATACCAGACCCTTACCCGAGCATGCAGCCTATCAGGTCAGGAAAGGGGGTGGGGACGAGCGAGTGGCCCCCCTCCTGAACCATACCAGGCCACATGCCCTCAACATGGGCGGTTGGGTGCTGATGATGACACGTGATCCCTGTGTCGAAGACGCATAGGGGAGGGGCCAGGAGGGAGAGACTGACACGGACTTTACACCAATGCTGTCCCAGCACAGCATACCGCACCAAACATCCAGTGATTCTGCATAGAAAGCCGTTATAGTATGGTGCACTAACGCACCAATGCCATGTGAGTACCCCGGTGTGGGGAGCATTTTCTTTTAATAAAAGTATTTTGACTATGTTACACTATATAGTTTCCTTTTCATTTATATGTATGGAGCCACATTGTTTCCAGCTGGAGGAGTGCAGCAGACACTGAGACTGAGCCCAGGGGTGGCTCCAAAGCCTATTTGGACTCAGGGTAGAAGCTGAGTCACACGCTCTGAGGTGAGCACATTAGCTTAAGGGGGTCATGAAGGAGCACAGGAGCATGTTTTGCAGCACTCAGGATATCTTCGGCATGATGTTGGATTGTTGTCACAGCTGAACACCACCTGCACACATTGTTTTATTATCACTGTTGGACATTATTTGCACGCACTATTTAGAGTGCCAAAGAGAACTTTTTTTTTTTCATTATTTATTATGTATTATTTTTTCATTTAAAATAGCAGGAAACATTATATTGAGCACTAAGCACTTTTTATGTTGATTAAGACACTATGTATGGTGTAACAAGCACTATTAAGCACTAATTTATGGTGTAACAAGCACTTGTTTTTTCACACCTTGTTTATTTATTCAACATTCATATTATTTGTATTTAATATTATCACACTAGTAAGCACAGAGTTGGTTATTATTAATCTTGTTTTTGGGGTCACCCAAGCGCAGCGCATAACTTGTAAATTTATCCTATGCACGTTATATGAAGCGTGATTAGCGCATGCAGCTGGAGGTAGCACAAGTAAAGGCATAAGATCATTGTGGCTCACAGAATTTTTCCAATTTGATTTGTATTATTAAACATGTTTTTTTTTTGTTTTTTTTGCTTACCGTAAAATCCATTTTCTGGAGTTATCTGAGGGACACAGAAATTTAGTGACTATTGGGTTAAAATGTTGCCTACTTAAGGATTGAGACATGGGCAAAAAAAAAAAAAAAAAGGTTGTGGCCAGCCCCATATAACCTTTCCTATTTCTAGTATGCTTCAGTTTTGTGGAAAATAGTTACATAGAGCATGAACATAGACAAGGAAGGTGTCAATGGACTTCAAAAAAGTAGTTTTATGGTAAGTACAAAAATAACATTTTCTTCTCATTCAGGGAGAAACAGGAAGGTGGGGGAATCCCTTTATGCTGAAGAAGATTTATCTCTGGTTTTAGTAGACTTGGAAGTCCTGGGTTAGCGAGCAGCCTGCATGCTAGGCTAGGACTTGGATTTGGAGAATAAGGAAACTCTAGGCTTCTTCTGCTGGGGCAGATGGGTACAGTTACCCGGTGACATCCTTGATGAGGGTGACCGGGGTAGCTCCAAAAAGTCACTGTCCCTCAAAGGACATGCAAATGTCCAACATTTTAACCCAAGAGTCCTCCTTAAGTTCACAGACATGACACTCATACAAGAGCCTGGTCCATCCTTTCCTAACATGGCATGTCACTCTTCATGGATCGTTGCCTTTTGGCTATGGCTGGTTGCGTGTGTATGCATACGTGTGTTAGCAAGCATGCATTAGTGTGCATTGGGCCAGCTAACTTGTTGCTGAGACTGTTGATTCATGCCTTGCTCATTATTGACCTGGACTGTCAGACTCTGACAGTATCTCCTGACCTTGTTGCTTCTGGTTCCTGTTTTGTTTTTGCCTGCCACTTGCCTTGACTCCTGTCTGGACTCTTACAACTCTTGCCTGCTGCCTGCCTTGACCTTTGCTTGTACAACAATTATTCTTGCCTGCCGCCTGCCCCAACCTCTGCTTTTACACCAACTATTCTTGCCTGTCACCTGCCCTGGCCTCACACTGGCATGCATCATTGATGCTGGACTTGCACAAGGAGGGTATTTAAACTCCTTTCCTTAAGGTGGCTGGTGCTGTGACTTCTCCCCAGCTAACTTGTTGCTGCGACTGTTAATTCCTGCCTTGCTCATTATTGACCCGGACTATCAGACTATGCCAGTATCTCCCAACCTTGTTACTTCTAGTTCCTGGTTTGTTCTTGCCTGCCACTTGCCTTGACTCCTGCCTGGATTCTTACTACTTTTGCCTGCTGGCTGCTTTGACCTCTGCTTGTACAACAATCATTCTTGCCTACCGCAACCTTTTCTTTTACACCAACTATTCTTGCCTGTCACCTGCCCTGGCCTCAGCTTGTACACAGACTGGCTTAGTGCTACTGACCAACCAGTCTCCACGTTGTAGCTGTCCTGTTCCTGCGAGCCCTTTGGTAGGGCGATCCCGAGAACCATGACTTGGTGGCAACTTGCAGCAAAGTAGTCCTGTGTCTACTAGTGTCATCGGTCCATCACTGTTTGTGGGATGCTCTGGTGAAGACAAAGTTGTCATTTAAACTCCAAACTTTGGATGAGCCTGTGTTACCCGGCAGGTGGAATCCTGTAACACTAGTGTTAGGGCCAAGGTAGGCTGCAAGGCACGGTCTGCCAGAGAAAACCTGGCTTTAGAAAGGGCATCCAAATCAACACAGGCGCATCCTCCACAGGGATGGCAGGGCTTAGTCAATCTGAGGTACTGCCAGGTCCACAGCAGGGGCATCCCACCTTTTAACAAAGTCCTTCTCAAGCAGGGCTGCTAACCTTTTGGGGGGGGGGGGGGTAACAGCTTGTCAGGGCATTTTCAGTCTCAAAAAGGAAGCTGGAAGCTGGTGCACCTGGGATGTCTTGGGGACTCCAATGGATCCTAGAGAGGAAAGCACTCGTAGAAGCTGCAGGCTGATCCTCAACTTTCAACGTAGTGCGTGTCAGTAAGAGCTGTGACAGTCTCTTTAAGTCTGGAACTGATGGTAGAAACCTGAAACTCCTCAGGTATAACATCATCTGTTAAGTACTTAAGAGAGTCAGCATCAGACAGATTCTCAGCGACTGAAGGCTCAGGGCTGGCTGATAATACAAGTCAGATAGAGATTCTGCAGGGGAAGGCATGTACGCATTCTTCTGCAGGTAAAGCTGATGAAAATGGACTTTGAAATCCAGCATAACTGCAGTGAAATCCTCCCAAGAAAAGGCAAAGGAAGGGGCCACACCGAACAGAGCTAAAGAAATGTAAGGCTCTGAGAGTCAGGCCCTTCAGGGGGTGCACCACAGGCATCACTGGAATTAATAGTGGGATTGTGAGACACCTGGGGCAGTGGGATTGTTTCCTATACGTCTAGGGTCCTACATGTTGCACTACAAAACAAATACAATGTAACTCAGAGTACAAGGCTAAGCCTTGAATACTCATGAACCAGCTGCTGGTAGCAAGAGGAATTAAGATGTCCAGAGGTGACCAGGTCACTGTGGGCAGACAGAGATGAAGCTTAGATACAGTATCTCACAAAAGTGAGTACACCCCTCACATTTTTGTAAATATTTTATTATATCTTTTCATGTGACAACCAGTTGTGGGCGCCACCCCTCTGTCCTCGCCGCTCCAAAATGCATAATGGATAGATTCATGCATAGCATGATTCTATCCTTGGCTGCCGCGGCCACCCCCTATTCATGTGTCCGGCCCATTTCAGGACACCGGGCACATGAATTACAGTGGCCAAGGTTTTTTTTAAGCACCTGATTAGAGCCAGAGGCTCTAATAGGCTTCAAAATAGGGGGGGCTCGGGTCACATAGAATGCGCTCAGATCCCACCCAGGTGTGTTACAACAGCGAATGGATATTCACTGTTGAAACACTGATCCTCAATCTGTCCAATCAGAAGTGGGTGTGTGACCCGTTTTCCGATTGACCGAAAAGAGAAGACTCCCGATTGGCCACTGAGGAGGGAGGAAACGGAAGTCGCCGCCACCATGATGACCCATGGAGAGCAGGAGAATGGGAGAGCGCCGCCGCCAAGTAGGGGCAGCCGCCGGTGATAGGGTAAGTGCTACCGACCAACCGACTGGGGGGGGGTGTTGGCATACTGTTTGCCGCTCCCCACAAAAGAAATTCCACCGGTCGCCACTGGTGAGAACACTGAATAAATGACACTTTGCTACAATGTAAAGTAAAGAGTTTACAGCTTGTATAACAGTGTAAATGTCCCTTCAAAATAAGTCAACACAGCCATTAATTTGGCAATAGGGTATTGCCACAGTTGAGAGATTTTCTAGGGTAGGGGTGGGTATTCATATATTATTAGAAAAAGGAACATGGGGTCACCTGAGAAGTGCTCCTGGCAAGGAGGAGAAAAGTTTGGACTATCTCGGTACCTCAAGGTACTAATAGTATATATTTTATTTAAAATAAGAATTAATAATACCTTAGATTGTAAGCTCTTGAGGGTAGGGACTGATGTGAATGTACAATGTATATGTAAAGCGCTGCGTAAATTGACGGCGCTATATAAGTACCTGAAATAAATAAAAAAAATATATATATATAAAGAATAAAAACATTGCGGAAAGAACCACATTGACAATATTTGTTAAATACAATCAATAGTTACAGACATGTGTACTGCTTAAACATTGTAGAAGAGATGGAGATGACCCCAGTGTTGAAATGAGGTATCAGATATGATGCGCCTTGGCGATTGTCCTTTACTAGTTTTGCAGCGATTGCTGCTTCTTCAGAAGGAGCCAGTAGTTAGCAGCTATTGAATAAATCATGATCGTAATTTCATATTTAAACCATGGTTTTATAATAGTGGTACATATTTCAAAACAAAGAGATTATTTGCTTTAATATCATGCAAAGCTGATATGAGTTCTGAGAAAAGGAGAAAAGGAGAAAAGGATATATACAGTATCTCACATAAGTAAGTACACCCCTCAAATTATTGTAAATATTTTATTATATCTTTTATGTGACAACACTGAAGAAATTACATTTTGCATCAATGTAAAGTAGTGAGTGTACAGCTTGTATAACAGTGTAAATTTGCTGTCCCCTCAAAATAACTCAACACACAGCCATTGAAGTCGAAACCGCTGGCAACAAAAGTGAGTACACCCTTAAGTGAAAATGTCCAAATTGGGCCCAATTAGCCATTTTCCCTCCCTGGTATCATGTGACTCATTCGTGTTACAAGGTCTCAGGTGTCAATGGTGAGCAGGTGTGTTAAATTTGGTGTTATCGCTCTCCCTCTCATATTGGTCACTGGAAGTTTAACATGGCACCTCATGGCAAGGAACTCTCTGAGGATCTGAAAAAAAGCATTGTTGCTCTACATAAAGATGGCCTAGGCTATAAGAAGATTGCCAAGACCCTGAAACTGAGCTGCAGCACGGTGGCCAAGACCATACAGCGGTTTAACAGGACAGGTTCCACTCAGAACAGGCCTCGCCATGGTCCACCCAAGAAGTTGAGTGCACGTGCTCAGCATCATATCCAGAGGTTGCCTTTGGTAAATAGACGTATGAGTGCTGCCACTACCAGCATTGCTGCAGAGCTTGAAGGGGAGGGGGGTCAGGCTGTCAGTGCTCAGACCATACGCCACACACTGCATCAAATTGCTCTGCATGGCTATCGTCCCAGAAGGAAGCCTCTTCTAAAAATGATGCTCAAGAAAGCCCGCAAACAGTTTGCTAAAGACAAGCAGACTAAGGACATCGATTACTGGAACTGTGTCCTGTGAACTGATGAGACCAAGATAAACTTATTTGGTTCAGATCGTATCAAGCGTGTGTGGCGGCAACCAGGTGAGGAGTACAAAGACAAGTTTGTTTTGCCTACAGTCTAGCATGGTGGTGGGAGTGTTATGGTCTGGGGCTGTATGAATGCTGCCGGCACTAGGGAGCTACAGTTTATTGAGGGAACCATGTATGCCAACATGTACTGTGACATACTGAAGCAGAACATGATCCCCTTCATGTATTGCAGTATCCCAACATGATAATGACCCCAAACACACTTCCAAGACGACCACTGCTTTGCTAAAGAAGCTGAGGGTAAAAGTGATGGACTGGCCAAGCATGTCTCCAGAGCTAAACCCTATTGACCATCTATGGGGCATCCTCAAATGGAAGGTGGAGGAGTGCAAGGTCTCTAACATCCACCAGCTCTATGATGTTGTCATGGAGGAGTGGAATAGGACTCCAGTGCAGGGCCGTCTTTAATATTGATTGGACCCTGGGCAAACATTTTCTTGGGCCCCCCCTTAAAATCAGTTTACTGTATCAGATCAGGCAGCAATTGCAATTGGTTGCCAGAGGTTACAGTGTATCATTACCACTTCCTGACTGGTAGCTAGAGGTTACAGCACACATTATGGCTCACTGATTAGTTGCTAGATGTTACAGCACATGGTTTCTGCTTGTTGATTGGTTGCTAGAGATTACTGTACAGTAATACTGCTCACTGATTGGTTGCTAGAGGTTACAGCACATCATCTCCTCACTGCAGGGGGCATGATATGCATATGAATGCCGCCTTTATTTACATATCTATGCCGCCGGTTGCAGCTATTACCATATGAATGCTTCCGCTATTTACATATGATTGCCGGTTATTTACATGTAAACACAGGGTCTGCAGGTGAGTCATCTGTACACAACAATAGGGCAGAGCTGGGCAGCATTAGTAGCAGCACTTTACACTGAGATACCAGGACACAGCACGGGACTAAAACTTCAAGGGACAAGGGAATTTAAACTGGGATAGTTGGCAAGTATGAGGCAGCTGCTTTGGGCCCTGCAACAATGACAGGGCCCAGGGCAGCTGCCCCTTTTGCCCTGCCTTAAAGACGGCCCTGCTCCAGTGGCAACCTGTGAAACTCTGGTGAACTCCATGCCCAAGAGGCTTAAGGCAGTGCTGGAAAATAATGCTGGCCACACAAAATATTGGCACTTTGGGCCCAATTTGGACATTATCACTTACGGGTGTACTCACTTTTGTTGCCAGCGGTTTAGACATTAATGGCTGTGTGTTGAGTTATTTTTAGGGGACAGCAAATTTAAACTATTATACAAGCTGTACACTCACTACTTTACATTGTAGCAATGTGTCATTTCTTCAGTGTTGTCACATGAAAAGATATAATAAAATGTTTACAAAAACGTGAGGGGTGTACTCACTTTTGTGACATACTGTATATATATAAAAGATATCTAAATTCTTGCTGATAACTCTTCATCTGCTCCTGATGTAACACTCACCATCTGTTTCTCCTGCATTCAGTTATACCCGGGTAGCGGCTGCCATACTAGGGGCCATTCCTAGCGCCCCTATGTGTCTCCAAACTAGTTGACGCTCATCAGCCGCGCGTGCTCGAAAATCGGGCATGCACAGTGACCATACATTGGATGCGGCCTACAGCCATAATCCTGGTGGAAATGGGTTGTCGCTCACTGAGGAGCATCTCCCTTCCCTGGAGAGGTGCATGCCCGCCGCTGGGGGAGCTAAACCTCAAGCTGACACACACTGCAGCTGATCTTAAAAGCAATGCACAATACGTTATTTAAACAATTTTTAGCTTTGAACAATATTAGGATAGGAGGATGACCGGGTTATAGAAATTAACCATGGCCAGCTTACTAACCAGGATACATACATATATTTTCGCATATAGAAATACTAGCAAATTATTTCCGCATCGATAGTTCAATATTGTAGTATTCCATATTGGAGTCAGAAAAAGAGAATTGAATTGGTGTATCTCACTAGAGTAACATTATTTGTTTCGCACCACAGGGACAGGGACAGGGACAGGTCTAGCATGGTCAATATATAAGGATATTTGGACCATGATTATAAAAATGCTTTGTATGTATGTGTTTCGTTTAGGCCAGGGGTATATTAGAGATTAATCGCTCGATCCAAATAGCTTCTCACTGAATGACTATGTGATCCCAATCGCCTGCCAACACATCTTCAGGAATCACTTTGAGTACCACAAATTTAGCTACCTCAGGCTTAAACCTCTGGTGCAGGCCTATGTGACATCCCACTGTAGTAAATTTACCATTGGCAGAATAGTATAGGTGATCTCCTATTCTTTGTCGGAGCTCTCTGATGGTCTTGCCCACATAAAAGGCATTGCAGGCAGAGATCATCAGATAAAGAATTCCTCTTGTGCTGCAGTTGGCATGAAATGCAGGTGTAAATAATTCTCCGTTAGGAAGTATAAATTTTGTACCCTCCTGTATCCAAGGACATCGTGAGCACTGTCCACAATGAAAAATGCTGCAAGGGTTCCTTGGGCCACGAGGTCCCTCCTGGTAGTGGCTACTCATTAATTTATCTCTCAATGAGGTTGCCCTGCGGGATACCAGCTCTGGGGTTGGTCTGACATATTTTTTGAGAATATGATGATCGATCAGTATATGCCAATGATCACATAGGAGGTTTCTTAGTTGGTTATGATGGACAGAGAACTTTGTTATGATTTTAACTGTTTCTGGTTGTTTACTGTGAGGAGGGCCATATAGGAGTGAAAATCTAGTACTTGCCAGGGTTTTGTTATAGGCTTTTCTGAGGTTAGTTCGAGTATAACCTCTTATTAGTTTTACCGTTCATGTAGGGCAGAAGCCTGAGTATAGAAGTCCTCTGTGCAGTTACGTTGCAATCTCAGGTATTGGTCGTATGGTATACTGCGAACCAGAGAATGAGGGTGTGCGCTGGAGGCATGGAGTAAAGTATTTACGGCTGTAGTTTACGATAAAGGTCTGTTTTGATTTAGCCATTCGGACCGTTCTCCTCCTTGCCAGGGGCACTTCTGAGGTGACCCCAGGCTCCTTTTTCTATACACAGCCATTAATTTCTAAAGCTCTGGCAATAAAAGTTAGTACACCACTAAGTGAAAATGTCCAAATTGGACCCAAAGTGTCAATATTTTGTGTGGCCACCAGTATTTTCCAGCACTGCCTTAACCCTCTTGGGCATGGAATTCACCAGAGCTTCACAGGTTGCCACTGTAGTTATCTTCCACTCCTCCATGCTGACATCACGGAGCTTGTGGATGTTAGAGACCTTGCGCTCCTCCACCTTCCGTTTGAGGGTGCCCCACAGATGCTCAATAGGGTTTAGGTCTGGAGACATGCTTGGCCAGTCCATCACCTTTACCCTTAGCTTCTTTAGCAAGGCAGTGGTCGTCTTGGAGGTGTGTTTGGGGTCATTATCATGTTGGAATACTGTTAGCAGCCCAGTCTCCAAAGGAGGGGGATCATGCTTCAGTATGTCACAGTACATGTTGGCATTCATGGTTTCCTCAATGAACTGTAGATCCCCAGTGCCAGCAGCACTCATGCAGCCCCAGACCATGACACTCCCACCACTATTCTTGACTGTAGGCAAGGCACACTTGTCTTTGTACTCCTCATCTGGTTGCCACCACACACGCTTGACACCATTTTAACCAAATAAGTTTATCTTGGTCTCATCAGACCACAGCACATGGTTCCAGTAATCCATGTCCTTAGTCTACTTGTCTTCAGCAAACTGTTTGTGGCTTTCTTGTGCATCATCTTTAGAAGAGGCTTCCTTCAGGGATGACAGCCATGCAGACCAATTTGATGCAGCGTGCGGCGTATGGTCTGAGCACTGACAGGCTGACCCCCCACCCCTCCAACCTCTGCCAGCTATGCTGGCAGCACTCATACGTCTATTTTCCAAAAACAACTTCTGGATATGACGACTTCTTTGGTTGACCATGGTGAGGCCTGTTCTGAGTGGAACCTGTCCTGTTAAACCATTGTATGGTCTTGGCCACCATGCTGCAGCTTAGTTTCAGAGTCTTGGCAATCTTCTTATAGCCTAGGCCATCTTTATGTAGAGCAACAATTCAATTTTTCAGATCCTCAGAGAGTTCTTTGCCATGAGGTGCCATGTTGAACTTCCAGTGACCAGAGTGAAAGCAATAACACCAGATTTAACACACCTGCTCCCCATTCACACCTGAGACCTTGTAACACTAATGCCCCGTACACACCGTCGGATTTTCCGATGGAAAATGTCCGATCGGAGCGTGTTGTCGGAAATTCCGACCGTGTGTGGGCTCCATCGGAAATTTTCCTTTAGATTTTCCGACACACAAAGTTGGAGAGCAGGAGATAAAATTTTCCGACAACAAAATCCGATCGCGTCAATTCCGACCGTGTGTGGCCTGTTCCGACGCACAAAGTGCCACGCATGCTCAGAAGAAATTCCGGCACGGAACAGCTCGTTCTGGTAAACTTAGCATTCACAATGGATACAGCACTTTCGTCACGCTGCTATGTCAAAAATGGTTTAATACAGCGCACTCTCTTCTTCTTTATAATGTGACAAGAATGAAGTAGTTTTGCTGCTCATATTCACACACACTTCTCACAAACTTTTTTTTCTGTTTTTTTATTGGGATTCCCTGAATATATTGTTAGTTGTCACATCTGACAGAATGTTTTTTTTTTTGTTTTGTTTTTTGAGATTTTAAGCCTTTTTTGTTTTAGATTTAATGTTTGTATTTTTTCCAAGGCTGATCTTTATTCAATGTTATTTTTATTTTTACTCCTGAATATTTTTGTATGTGTTTTGTGTGTCAAGTTACCCCAACACCATTGATATCTTTTATTATTTAATCTCAAGGAGATTGTTTGTTGTTGGTGTCCCTTGTTCATTTCACATTGTATATTTGAAATGTACCTGAATCCTCACAAACAAACTGTCATTTTTGAAGTAAAACACATAGGAGAGTATAATTCAAAACAAAAATCATTTATTAGGGGCTCAGAACCAAACAAAGAGGAAGGCAACACTGGATCAACAGGAGAAATTAGCGAAGCCTGGGACCCCCACAGCAGACATCAATTCTTGAACATCAAAATTGGTTGCCTGAGGAGTCCATATGTAAGGGAGGGCAGTCTGGTCCAGAAGTCCCAGAGATCCGGATAGCAGCAGATGACATGTGTGTCCCCAGGCTGTGGTACCACAAGAGGCTGCATCTTTTGGCCGACCAGACTGGATCCAGGGTCCTCACTTTCTGGTCTTCCTTCTACGCTTCCTTCCTGGCTGTGGCTGTGCTGTTGGAGATGTGGCAGGAGGAGGAGTAGGACCTGGAGGAGGAGGAGGACTGGGAGGACCTGGAGGAGAAGGGGGAGGAGGAGGAGGACCATCGCAAAGGTGTGTCTGAGCTGTAATTTGGCCCCTCATACCTTTCTTAAGAGCCTCCAATATGAGCGACTCACACATGAGTTGTTGTCCCTCCTCCATCCTCTGCATTTTATAGGCAAAGGTGGCAGCAATGTCCTCCTCCATGGTGTGTGGTGCTCCCAGGACCTCTGTAGCCCTCCAAAAGAGTCCTCTGCCAGCCTCCTCTAGGGTACTCCTCCTCCTGCCACTTTCTCTTTCCAGGGGGAGTGGAGGGACCTGCAGATCAGCCAGCCGGCTCGGCCCGGCCACCTCCTGGCTGAGACTTTCCTGTGTATGAAAAAGGGACATGGTTTTAGTTTTTGCATCATCAATCACAATCCTAAATTAGTAATAATGGTAAAAAGATATGTGGCGCTAAACTATCTAAATGTACCACTCACAATAATGGAAAGAAAATCTCAAAGTGTCATGAATCTAAATCCTTCCTTAATACACAATGCACGTAATGCCTATAGTTGGTGTAGCAACCAATAAGCATCTACAAATAATAACCATAGACCAGTGTGCATGTTTTTCCAACACGAACACTGCACTTCAGTATTAACTACTCCCTTCTCCTGTTAAGAAGCAGCCAAACTATAATAAAGTGCTAAGTGCTGGTTGCCATTCCTAGTAAGAATATATGAATAAATCATCCAGTGTACATATTGTTCCTAAAATCACACCATGTGAAAATATGACCAAAAATTTAGAATAGATATTAATAGTGAATAAAAAATATTTTTGGATAAATAGCAATTCCTCAAAATATATAAATAAATCATACAATGTGCATAGTATTCCTAAACCCAACATGTGAAAATATAACCAAAAAATGAATGAATGAAAGGAAATAAATATTACTGGTGAATAAATGAAATCCAGTTCCTCCTAAATGAAATCCAGTTCCTCCTAATATAAGCATAAAAAACTGCAATGCAATACTTAATTAAAGGATGCGACTCTGCACCCCACATCTATACATAAGTGTTCAAGTGCAAAACAAGGTGACAATTGTGCAAATTCATGCATATATGAATGCGACTCTGAAAATGGCTCAAAAATCAACACCCCTCTCACCTGCAAAAAAATATAAAAATTAAAAAATATATATAAAAAACTGTGATAAATAATGTGATCAAGTCCAAATAAATGTTGCTTCATGCAATGTGACTAATGTCCATAAAAAAAGTCAATAGTAACGTGCCAGTAAAGGTGACTTAGTGTTGAATTCATTCACTTAAAAACTGGTGCGGCACACAGGTGTTTCCCCCAGCCTCTCACCTCAATTGGCAGCCCCCAATGGGCCAAGTCCAGCAGATGGTTAATGCTTCTATGCAAAGGATGAAGGTCCAGAAGCTATCCCCCTCCTCCGGAGGGTGTGCGTGGATCAGGCTTTCTATAGTAGTCACCACCGCTCACGCAGACCCCAGAATGATAATAAGGAAGAAGAAGATGCTCCCATAGTGTAGTAATTCAATTTAAAGTTTAATGTGACATAAGTAGTAACTTACATTTAAAAACGAAAGTAGCAGCAGAAACAGTAAGGCTTCCGGGTTCGGCCGTCCCCGGGAAGCGTCGGCACCTGGCTCCTCCCACCCTGACGCGTTGCGTCACACCACGTGACTTTATCAAAGGGATGAGGAGTCCGGTGCCTGCTAGCCAGTTTATATCAGCGCCGCTGTCATGGCAACATGTAAACATTGCTTAAATCCGATCCTATGTATATATTTAAAACTCGCTCAATAAATACTGTTGGCAGTTCATTACAAATACTGCTTCATACATAATTGATCAGAGTATAATGTTCATCTACATACCTATATTCAAACATTAATATAATATACAAAAAAACATATATTAAAAAATTATTAAAATAGCACTGCTATATGTAGAGCTACTGGCTCCCTTCTGCCATCTAGTGGTGACTCAACAAATGGCATCTACTAAATAGTTATCACACCTAGCAGGAAAACCCACTGAGCATATAAAACCAATAAATGGGGAAAGAAACAACTAGCTGAGAGGTGTCTTACTCAACAACTAATAATCATATAAAAAGGATATAAATTTGATGATGGACACATTTAAAACACAAACCAAATGTTTACACAAGATAATATCTATCAAAGTTGATCTTAGCCATAGTTCATCTCCTAATATTAATATCAAAAATCGAGAAAGTACAGTTGGACACAATCCCTACCATATAATCCCAAATAGAAGGACACAATGTACCAAACATCTATTAAAAACTATTAGATGTTAATAAAATTTTAAAAAATTAAAAAAATTATTTATTAAAATATAAAAAATAAAAGATACTAACATATATATTTATTTTTGTTAAAACTACAATTAAAAATTGGAGATAAAGCAGTTTAGATCGAATTCTACCTTATGTCCAGACGGCGTTAACCACTTAAGGACCGCCTCACGCCGATGTACGTCGGCAAGGCGCCACGGGCAGGCAAAATCACGTACAGGGTACGTGATTTGCCTCCCGCAGGTGGGGGGTCCGATCGGACCCCCCCCGCCGCCCGAGGCGGTCCCGTTCTGTCCCCCGGCGATCAGAGACGAGGGGGAGGCCATCCGTTCGTGGCCCCCCCCTCGCGATCGCTGCCGGCCAATGAAAACACTCCTTTGCTGCTGTATGCTAAACAGCAGCAAAGGAAGTGATGTCATCTCCCCTCGGGTCGGTATTTTCCGTTCCGGCCCGAGGAGAGAAGACATCTATGTGAGTGCACAACACTACACACACACAGTAGAACATGCCAGGCATACAAAACACCCCGATCCCCCCCCCGATCGCCCCCCGATCCCCCCCAATCACCCCCCCCCCCCTGTCACAAACTGACACCAGCAGGTTTTTTTTTTTTTTGTTTTTTTTTTTTGATTACTGCTAGGTGTCAGTTTGTGACAGTTACTGTGTTGGCACAGTTACTGTTACCCCCCTGTAGGTCTAGGGTACCCCCCTAACCCCCCCAATAAAGTTTTAACCCCTCGATCACCCCCTGTCACCAGTGTCGCTAAGCGATCATTTTTCTGATCGCTGTATTAGTGTCGCTGGTGACGCTAGTTAGTGAGGTAAATATTTAGGTTCGCCGTCAGCGTTTTATAGCGTCAGGGACCCCCATATACTACCTAATAAATGTTTTAACCCCTTGATTGCCCCCTAGTTAACCCTTTCACCACTGATCACCGTATAACCGTTACGGTTGACGCTGGTTAGTTCGTTTATTTTTTATAGTGTCAGGGCACCCGCCGTTTATTACCGAATAAAGGTTTAGCCCCCCGATCGCCCGGCGGTGATATGCGTCGCCCCAGGCAGCGTCAGATTAGCACCAGTACCGCTAACACCCACGCACGCAGCATGCGCCTCCCTTAGTGGTATAGTATCTGATCGCATCAATATCTGATCCGATCAGATCTATACTAGCGTCCCCAGCAGTTTAGGGTTCCCAAAAATGCAGTGTTAGCGGGATCAGCCCAGATACCTGCTAGCACCTGCGTTTTGCCCCTCTGCCCGACCAAGCCCTGCCCACCCAAGTGCAGTATCGATCGATCACTGTCACTTACAAAACACTAAACGCATAACTGCAGCGTTCGCAGAGTCAGGCCTGATCCCTGCGATCGCTAACAGTTTTTTTGGTAGCATTTTGGTGAACTGGCAAGCACCAGCACCAGCCCCAGGCAGCGTCAGGTTAGCGCCAGTACCGCTAACACCCACGCACGCACCATACACCTCCCTTAGTGGTATAGTATCTGAACGGATCAATATCTGATCCGATCAGATCTATACTAGTGTCCCCAGCAGTTTAGGGTTCCCAAAAACGCAGTGTTAGCGGGATCAGCCCAGATACCTGCTAGCACCTGCGTTTTGCCCCTCCGCCCAGGCGAGCCCAGCCCACCCAAGTGCAGTATCGATCGATCACTGTCACTTACAAAACACTAAACGCATAACTGCAGCGTTCGCAGAGTCAGGACTGATCCCTGCGATCGCTAACAGTTTTTTTGGTAGCATTTTGGGGAACTGGCAAGCACCAGCCCCAGGCAGCGTCAGGTTAGCGCCAGTACCGCTAACACCCACGCACGCAGCATACGCCTCCCTTAGTGGTATAGTATCTGATCGCATCAATATCTGATCCGATCTGATCTATACTAGTGTCCCCAGCAGTTTAGGGTTCCCAAAAACGCAGTGTTAGCGGGATCAGCCCAGATACCTGCTAGCACCTGCGTTTTGCCCCTCCGCCCGGCCCGGCCCAGCCCACCCAAGTGCAGTATCGATCGATCACTGTCACTTACAAAACTCTAAACGCATAACTGCAGCGTTCGCAGAATCAGGCCTGATCCCTGCGATCGCTAACAGTTTTTTTGGTAGCGTTTTGGGGAACTGGCAAGCACCAGCGGCGTAGTACACCCCGGTCATAGTCAAACCAGCACTGCAGTAACACTTGGTGACGTGGCGAGTCCCATAAGTGCAGTTGAAGCTGGTGAGGTGGCAAGCACAAGTAGTGTCCCGCTGCCACCAAAAAGACAAACACAGGCCCATCGTACCCATAGTGCCCTTCCTGCTGCATTCGCCAATCCTAATTGGGAGCCCACCACTTCTGCAGCGCCCGTACTTCCCCCATTCACATCCCCAACCAAATGCAGTCGGCTGCATGAGAGGCATTTTCTTTATGTCCTCCCGAGTACCCCTACCCAACGAACCCCCCCAAAAAAGATGTCGTGTCTGCAGCAAGCGCGGATATAGGCGTGACACCCGCTATTATTGTCCCTCCTGTCCTGACAATCCTGGTCTTTGCATTGGTGAATGTTTTGAACGCTACCATACACTAGTTGAGTATTAGCGTAGGGTACAGCATTCCACAGACTAGGCGCACTTTCACAGGGTCTCCCAAGATGCCATCGCATTTTGAGAGACCCGAACCCGATCTTATCCGATCTTGATGTGGTCAGATGCTTTGAGGGCAGAGGAGAGAACTAGGGTCTAATAGAACACAATTTTTTCAAAAAAGAGTACCTGTCACTACCTATTGCTATCATAGGGGATATTTACATTCCCCGAGATAACAATAAAAATGATTAAAAAAAAAATATGAAAGGAACAGTTTAAAAGTAAGATTAAAAAAGCAAAAAAATAATAAAGAAAAAAAAAAAAAAAAAAAAGCACCCCTGTCGCCCCCTGCTCTCGCGCTAAGGCGAACGCAAGCGGCGGTCTGTCGTCAAACGTAAACAGCAATTGCACCATGCATGTGAGGTATCACCGCGAAGGCCAGATCGAGGGCAGTAATTTTTCCAGTAGACCTCCTCTGTAAATCTAAAGTGGTAACCTGTAAAGGCTTTTGAAGGATTTTAAACATGTATATATTTTGTTGCCACTGCACGTTTGTGCGCAATTTTAAAGCATGTCATGTTTGGTATCCATGTACTCGGCCTAAGATCATCTTTTTTATTTCATCAAACATTTGGGCAATATAGTGTGTTTTAGTGCATTAAAATTTAAAAAAGTGTGTTTTTTCCCCAAAAAATGCGTTTGAAAAATCGCTGCGCAATTACTGTGTGAAAAAAAAAAAATGAAACACCCACCATTTTAATCTGTAGGGCATTTGCTTTAAAAAAATATATAATGTTTGGGGGTTCAAAGTAATTTTTTTGCAAAAAAAAATAACTTTTTCATGTAAACAATAAGTGTCAGAAAGGGCTTTGTCTTCAAGTGGTTAGAAGAGTGGGTGATGTGTGACATAAGCTTCTAAATGTTGTGCATAAAATGCCAGGACAGTTCAAAACCCCCCCAAATGACCCCATTTTGGAAAGTAGACACCCCAAGCTATTTGCTGAGAGGCATGTCGAGTCCATGGAATATTTTATATTGTGACACAAGTTGCGGGAAAGAGACAAATTTTTTTTTTTTTTTTTTTTTTTTTGCACAAAGTTGTCACTAAATGATATATTGCTCAAACATGCCATGGAAATATGTGAAATTACACCCCAAAATACATTCTGCTGCTTCTCCTGAGTACGGGGATACCACATGTGTGAGACTTTTTGGGAGCCTAGCCGCGTACTGGACCCCGAAAACCAAGCACCGCCTTCAGGCTTTCTAAGGGCGTGAATTTTTGATTTCACTCTTCACTGCCTATCACAGTTTCGGAGGCCATGGAATGCCCAGGTGGCACAAAACCCCCCCAAATGACCCCATTTTGGAAAGTAGACACCCCAAGCTATTTGCTGAGAGGTATAGTGAGTATTTTGCAGAACTCACTTTTTGTCACAAAGTTTTGAAAATTGAAAAAAGAAAAAAAAAAAATGTTTTTTCTTGTCTTTCTTCATTTTCAAAAACAAATGAGAGCTGCAAAATACTCACCATGCCTCTCAGCAAATAGCTTGGGGTGTCTACTTTCCAAAATGGGGTCATTTGGGGGGGTTTTGTGCCACCTGGGCATTCCATGGCCTCCGAAACTGTGATAGGCAGTAAAGAGTGAAATCAAAAATTTTCACCCTTAAAAATCCTGAAGGCAGTGATTGGTTTTCGGGGTCCTGTACGCGGCTAGGCTCCCAAAAAGTCCCACACATGTGGTATCCCCATACTCAGGAGAAGCAGCTAAATGTATTTTGGGGTGCAATTCCACATAGGCCCATGGCCTGTGTGAGCAATATATCATTTAGTGACAACTTTATGAAAAAAAAAAATAAAAAATAAAAAAAGTGTCACTTTCCCGCAACTTGTGTCAAAATATAAAATATTCCATGGACTCAATATGCCTCTCAGCAAATAGCTTGGGGTGTCTACTTTCCAAAATGGGGTCATTTTGGGGGGTTTTGTGCCACCTGGGCATTCCATGGCCTCCGAAACTGTGATATGCAGTGAAGAGTGAAATCAAAAATTTACACCCTTAGAAATCCTGAAGGCGGTGATTGGTTTTCGGGGCCCCGTACGCGGCTAGGCTCCCAAAAAGTCCCACACATGTGGTATCCCCATACTCAGGAGAAGCAGCTGAATGTATTTTGGGGTGCAATTCCACATAGGCCCATGGCCTGTGTGAGCAATATATCATTTAGTGACAACTTTTTGTAAATATTTTTTTTTTTTTGTCATTTTTCAATCACTTGGGACAAAAAAAAAAAAATATTCAATGGGTTCAACATTCCGCTCAGCAATTTCCTTGGGGTGTCTACTTTCCAAAATGGGGTCATTTGGGGGGGGTTTGTACTGCCCTGCCATTTTAGCACCTCAAGAAATGACATAGGCAGTCATAAACTAAAAGCTGTGTAAATTACAGAAAATGTACCCTAGTTTGTAGACGCTATAACTTTTGCGCAAACCAATAAATATAAGCTTATTGACATTTTTTTTACCAAAGACATGTGGCCGAATACATTTTGGCCTAAATGTATGACTAAAATTTAGTTTATTGGATTTTTTTTATAACAAAAAGTAGAAAATATAATTTTTTCTCAAAATTTTCGGTCTTTTTCCGTTTATAGCGCAAAAAATAAAAACCGCAGTGGTGATCAAATACCATCAAAAGAAAGCTCTATTTGTGGGAAGAAAAGGACGCAAATTTCGTTTGGGTACAGCATTGCATGACCGCGCAATTAGCAGTTAAAGCGACGCAGTGCCAAATTGGAAAAAGACCTCTGGTCCTTAGGCAGCATAATGGTCCGGGGCTCAAGTGGTTAAAGTCCGTAATTCATGGATCCATTTTGACTGATCTTAATAATTTTATTGTCACCTCTCCAATGGGCATATCTCTATTCCGCACACTCTCAGTGATGAAGGGTCACTATTGTGATACTGTGCATAGTGCTTAGATAAACTATGTTTATCAAAACATTTTTTGATGTTACGTACATGCTCTTTTAGTCTTATCCACAGTGCTCTTTTGGTTCTGCCTGATGAATACGTAATAATGGTAAAAAGATATGTGGCGCTAAACTATCTAAATGTACCACTCACAATAATGGAAATAAAATCTTTCCATGAATGAGTGTCATGAATCTAAATCCTTCCCTAATACACAATGCACGTAATGCCTATAGTTGGTGTAGCAACCAATAATAATATTCATCAGGGTGGGTGAGGACACCTCTTATGTTGGCAGCTGTTCTATTTGGTACCATTGTCCATGGTCTTTGAGAGTGTGGTTTTGCGCACTAGTTTTTTGCTATTTTAGTTCGATACTTTCTCAATTTCACTAGTGCTGCATACCATGGAAGTGTTTCAGTTTTTAGATAACAGAACCTTAGACATTGATACAGTCTTTAATAAACAAGAAACTAACCAGGTAGGAGATATTGAGAATGGCTTTAGAAAGATAGGACATCTAATGGAGAAAAAAATTAACGCATGGTGGGACATGATAACACACGAGAAATATATCAAGGATAAGATAGTACCCAGGAGACTCCGCTGGGAGGTACCTATAAATGATGGTTTAGTAGATAAAGAATCTACTGATGAATGGTTCCATTTCTTCAATGAGAAGGGCTTAGAACTACTGGAATTTCTGAGAAAGAGAAAACAAAAGAAAATTAGGCTTTTGAACAAAACCATTGAAGAAATTAAAATTACTTTGGAACCTTCTAAAGAATTACCAGAATTTATTGGGCTATCTAAACAATTGAATCGTGATATGGAACAAAAAGATAAAGAAACAGCTGCACGAAAAAGAAAGAAGTATCAAAAGGATATAAAGGATTTTAATGATGACCTTGTGTTTAAATGGCAAAATAAAATTGAAGAGGTAATTATAAACTCCAATAATAGCACCCCTATTAAAGAAGTAAAGATGATGGAGATTCCAAAGGAAAGAAAAATTGATGAATCCATGCCTACTAATAGAACCCAAGCAAACCACAATACTTACAACACCCCTCAACAAAAACAAAGTTGGAAGGGTAATAACTGGAAAAAACCCTTCTGGAAGAACAATGGATATTCCAACAACTACCAAGGGAGGCCATACCATCAGTCCCCATGGGATAGAAGATCCCCATATCCCAGGTGGAAAAATTATGAGAACAATGGAGACAGGAATAATCAATACCCTGATAGAATAAGAAGAGATGAAAGACCTGGAAGAGATGATGGATATTACCGATATGATAACAGAAGAGGAGGTTCTCCCCCACGCATGGATCACTACACCATTCCAATACAAAACAGATATGAACAGTTGCAAAGGCAGGATGATGGAGGGAGATCCCCGCGGCATCCGAAACAACATTTTGATAGATATGAACGAGAGAGAACATCATACCGTTTTTTAGAACAACGCCATCGAGAGTCTCCGAGACGCCAGTATCGAGAGGATCCTCTACGGAGACACGACAGGCGTACCCCAAATTCCAGTCCGGACAGAAGAACGAGAAGAAGAGAAGACCGGAAACAAGAAGGACAGAGAGATCAAGACAGGGGGAAGCAACAAAGGAATACCCCGAGAAGATCTCTAGAGAAGAAAAAAGGAAAAAACGAAAAATGAGAAGAGGATGCCGAGAAGGAATCAAAAAACAAAAGGAAAAGAGAGCATTAGGGGAAGGCATTATTAATATTAGTGGGGTGGAATTAACACAGGAAGAAATTAGAGTTCTTGATAAAGGACTTAAATTCGCCCCAAAGAAGAACCTTAATAAATTCAATGCATATGTGGACATCAACAAATTCATCAAGAGTCTGAATATAAAAAAATATATGCTCAGTAATCCAGGAGAAAAAAGAGGTGCGAATATACCGGATAATAGTGGGATCATATTCAGTAATCTGAGGAATAAATCTCTTTTTAATCCACCTACTGGGAATGATGGACACATAGAAGTTTTTAAAAGAATGATTTTAAGTGATCTACAGGAATTGAAAATAAGAAATGTGCGGGATTCAAGAAGTATAAAAAATGGAATAAAAAAACTAGAAGCAAGAAATGACATTGTAATAAGGCAAGCTGACAAGGGAGGAGCCATAGTTAACCAATCCAAAGTCGACTACAATGAAGAACTTAACCGTCAGGTCAACGATAAGGACACCTACCAGTTACTACTAAACAACCCAACGATAAGCTATAAAAAAGAACTGGCGAAGGTTATACAGAAAGGAGTGGATAAAGGTCTCCTAAATAAAAAAAAGCCACATATCTACAGCCAAAAACTTGCAAGGTACCCGTAATTTATACGCTACCAAAAATACACAAGGACAAATGCAAACCTCCAGGAAGGCCTATAGTGAATGGGATTAACTCGGTAGGAGCACGAATTGGTGAATACATCGACTGGTTTTTACAACCAGTGGTGAAGATCACGAGATCCTATTTAAGAGACACTAAACACCTTATCCAACTCCTTAATGAAGTTACCTTGAGTGACGGCCCCGTTTATTTGGCAACGGCAGACGTCTCATCCTTATATACGGTCATCAATCATGATGAAGCTATACAGGCAACAAAGTGGGCTTTGAGAAAGTTGAGTAACCTGCAATGCAAGCAAAGGAGATACATATTAGATTGATTGAAATATAGTTTAGACTCCAATTATTTTTGGCATAATAATAAATATTACAAACAGATATGTGGAATTGCAATGGGTGCAAAATATGCGCCCAGTGTCGCTAACCTTTATATGTCAGAATGGGAAGAGGAAGCACTTTACAACAATCGACCACAACAGCTGATATTTTACAAACGTTTTATCGATGATATTTTTATAATCTGGAGCGGTAATAGAGAAAGCCTTAGTGATTTTTGTTTTAATCTCAACACCAATAATAAAAATATAAAATTAACTTGGGAGATCAGTAATGAGAAAATTAATTTCCTTGATCTCCAAATAAAGAAAGAAGGAACCAAGCTATGTACCCAAACGTATTTTAAAGCAGTAGATAGGAATAGCTATCTGCCTCTGGATAGCTGTCATCATGCAATATGGTTAGAGAATATACCAAAAGGTCAGTTGGTTAGACTGAGAAGAAACTGTACCAGTAAAGAGACATTCTTAGAACAGGCCAAGATGATCGGAGAAAGGTTTGTCCAGAAGGGTTATGAGATGAAATTCATTGAAGAAAAAAATCAATAATGTTATTGCAATGGACAGAGAAAAATTGATACAGGATGGGGAAAAAAAATCATAACCAACAAGAGAATGTACCCATCATTATGGATTATAACAACCAACATAAGCAAATTGAAAAAATTGTTAAAAAACATTGGGATATTATCAAAATGGATCGACATTTAGGGACCATTCTATCTAACCAACCGAAATTTTTATACAGGAGAGCTCCGACTTTAAGGGACCGCCTGGCAAAAAATGTTTTAGACCCCCCAAAAAAGAAAAAGTTTTCCTTCTTTGAAGGTAAGGGCTTTTATCCATGTTAAAATTGTTACACCTGCAGACATACGAGAGAAGACAAAAAGAAGAAATCCAGTTTTACATCTACTGTTATGCTACAGAACTATGAGATAGAAGATTTCATCTCGTGTAGGAGTGAAGGAGTCGTTTATCTTTTGGAATGTCCCTGCCGTATTCAATATGTCGGCAGAACCAAAAGAGCACTGTGGATAAGACTAAAAGAGCATGTACGTAACATCAAAAAATGTTTTGATAAACATAGTTTATCTAAGCACTATGCACAGTATCCAAATAGTGACCCTTCATCACTGAGAGTGTGCGGAATAGAGATATGCCCATTGGAGAGGCGACAATAAAATTATTAAGATCAGTCAGGCTGAGTCAAAATGGATCCATGAATTACGGACTTTAACGCCGTCAGGACATAACGTAGAATTCGATCTAAACTGTTTTATCTCCAATTTTTAATTGTAGTTTTAACAAAAATAAATATATATTTGAGTATCTTTTATTTTTTATATTTTAATAAATAATTTTTTTAATTTTTTCAAATTTTATTAACATCTAATAGTTTTTAATAGATGTTTGGTACATTGTGTCCTTCTATTTGGGATTATATGGTAGGGATTGTGTCCAACTGTACTTTCTCGATTTTTGATATTAATATTAGGAGATGAACTATGGCAAGATCAACTTTGAGTCACCACTAGATGGCAGAAGGGAGCCAGTAGCTCTACATATAGCAGTGCTATTTTAATAATTTTTTAATATATGTTTTTTTGTATATTATATTAATGTTTGAATATAGGTATGTAGATGAACATTATACTCTGATCAATTATGTTTGAAGCAGTATTTGTAATGAACTGCCAACAGTATTTATTGAGCGAGTTTTAAATATGTACATAGGATCGGATTTAAGCAATGTTTACATCGTTGCCATGACAGCGGCGCTGATATAAACTGGCTAGCAGGCACCGGACTCCTCATCCCTTTGATAAAGTCACATGGTGTGACGCAACGCGTCAGGGTGGGAGGAGCCAGGTGCCGACGCTTCCCGGGGACGGCCGAACCCAGAAGCCTTACTGTTTCTGCTGCTACTTTCGTTTTTAAATGTAAGTTACTACTTATGTCACATTAAACTTTAAATTGAATTACTACACTATGGGAGCATCTTCTTCTTCCTTATTATCATTCTGGGGTCTGTGTGAGCGGTAGTGACTACTATAGAAAGCCTGACCCACGCACACCCTCCGGAGGAGGGGGATAGCTTCTGGACCTTCATCCTTTGCATAGAAGCATTAACCATCTGCTGGACTTGGCCCATTGGGGGCCGCCAATTGAGGTGAGAGGCTGGGGGAAACACCTGTGTGCCGCACCAGTTTTTAAGTGAATGAATTCAACACTAAGTCACCTTTACTTGCACGTTACTATTGACTTTTTTTATGGACATTAAGAGTCACATTGCATGAAGCAACATTTATTTGGACTTGATCACATTATTTATCACAGTTTTTTATATATATTTTTTAATTTTTATATTTTTTTGCAGGTGGGAGGGGTGTTGATTTTTGAGCCATTTTCAGAGTCGCATTCATATATGCATGTATTTGCACAATTGTCACCTTGTTTTGCACTTGAGCACTTATGTATAGATGTGGGGTGCAGAGTCGCATCCTTTAATTAAGTATTGCATTGCAGTTTTTTATGCTTATATTAGGAGGAACTGGATTTCATTTAGGAGGAACTGGATTTCATTTATTCACCAGTAATATTTATTTCCTTTCATTCATTTATTTTTTGGTTATATTTTCACATGTTGGGTTTAGGAATACTATGCACATTGTATGATTTATTTATATATTTTGAGGAATTGCTATTTATCCAAAAATATTTTTTATTCACTATTAATATCTATTCTAAATTTTTGGTCATATCTTCACACGGTGTGATTTTAGGAACAATATGTACACTGGATGATTTATTCATATATTCTTACTAGGAATGGCAACCAGCACTTAGCACTTTATTATAGTTTGGCTGCTTCTTAACAGGAGAAGGGAGTAGTTAATACTGAAGTGCAGTGTTCGTGTTGGAAAAACATGCACACTGGTCTATGGTTATTATTTGTAGATGCTTATTGGTTGCTACACCAACTATAGGCATTACGTGCATTGTGTATTAAGGAAGGATTTAGATTCATGACACTTTGAGATTTTCTTTCCATTATTGTGAGTGGTACATTTAGATAGTTTAGCGCCACATATCTTTTTACCATTATTACGAATTCATCAGGGTGGGTGAGGACACCTCTTATGTTTCCAGCTGTTCTATTTGGTACCATTGTCCATGGTCTTTGAGAGTGTGGTTTTGCGCACTCGTTTTTTGCTATTTAAATCCTAAATTAGTACTCCCAACTAACATCTAGTTAACATCATTGATTGGACAAGCAGAAATATTTAGAGGAATGCTATACCTGGCTCAATCTGGGCTCCTCCACATGTTGCCTGGAAGGCCCAGGTTGGGCGTCAGAAGCCTCAGCCGGGGGGGAAGGAAGCGTGGAAGGAAGACTGGAGAGGCATGGCCTGGGTTCAGTCTGGCCTGCCAGAAAATGCAGCCTGTCGTAGTACCACATCCTTGGGACATAGATGTCATCTGCTGCTCTGGATGTCTGTGACTTTCTTGCGCTCCCTTACATATGTGCTCCTCAGGCCACCAATTAAGATCTTCAAATAGGTGATCTCTGCCGTGGGGATCACCTGCTTTACAATTTCACACAATTGCTCCAGTGCTGCCTTCCTCTTTGCTTGGTTCTTGTAATGTGGGTGGTTAACCTCCCACAGACATGGCAGCTCCCTTAACATATGAATGAATAGTGACATGAAGTCATTGTCTTTCACTAGCATATCCATGTTCACAGCAAGACACAACACAAGACAAAGCCTAATGTCAGACAAAACTCTCCTAATCTTGTTACAATATAGGCCTCAATCTAGAAGCAGTATAGGCCAAAGTTTGTCTCTTACCTTCATTCTTACGATCGGCGCGTCCAATGCTCCTTCCTCCGCTCACAGATCGTACGTAATACGCACGTGTGTTACGCTTTATATACACTGCGCATGCGTGTAACTCCGCCCGCCCCTGACATTCTTCCTATTCTATTCCCCGCCCCTTTTCGTTCTGGGAAGAGCATATGGCGGAGTCACAGCAGGTGCGTGATAATTACAGGAACGAGGAGGAGGAGGAGGAAAGCCCCGATCCAGAAGGAGACAATTTAAGGCCACAAATATGTCCTTTGGGGAGATGTTGGAGATGGTGGACATCCTGAAGAAGGCCGACTATGACGGAAAGTATGGGCCTTACCCCAACCCCAATATCAGAAGGGCCAAGATCATGGCGAAAGTGGTCAAAAGTCTTCACAGAAATTTCGGGGTACGATGATCGAAAGATCAGCTCAGGAAGCGGTGATCGGACCTGAAATTAAGAGAGCCAGAGCAGTACCGAAAGATCCGGAGACTGCTGCAAAAAAGTAAGTAGTTGTGCTGTGTTCCTATTCTTTTTGTCTTTATTACGTTTGTGCTGCTCCATATGCTTTTCTTAATTGTACAGTTTAAAAGGGCAACTTTAATGTTCATGGGCCCATTATTCGTTCGTATCAAACATTTTTTTTTCGGTCTCTAAAACACCATTGTTTAGGCCATATGCATTTTCCCACATTTTTTAGGGCCTACTTGGATGCCAAATATTTGTTTGTGTAGATGGGTTTGTTACTAGAATGAAATGCAAACTAGATTCTATGTAAGGAGAGGACACTGAGCAGCTGTTTTCACATCTGGACACTGGAGCACTAGTGTGGGACACCAGAACACCATTTTTATTAGGGGGGCCACACAGGTGCTCCAGTGTATGCAAAGTATTGCAGCTTGACAAACACCAATAAAAAAACGACATCTTGGAACTCTGCTAAAATAGACAATTGTACCCCACTTCCAAGCAATGCTTCCTATTTATAGTTCTGCCATCAAATATCTGTGTGCTAATTATACCATTTTTGTTTTACATAGGGGATAAAAGACTCGGAGGACACCCCTCATCCGAAGAGACCACAGACCCCCCACCTATGGAAGAAGGTGAAATACCCCCAACCCAAGAAGAGCAGGAGGAAGAAGAAGATGTGGTTGAAATTGCCACCACAATAGGTGAGTGTCTGCGACCAAAGGCTCAAGTAAGAGATGGATGGTGGCAGATTTTTGATACCTGTTTTTGTTTTGTTTCTCTCTTTTTAGGTGATCGTGATGTTAGGGATCGAGATCCTTTCACATCTGAAAGTGCCCAGATCCTGATCGGGGAGATCATGGGGTGTAATGTAGAATTGCAAAACATCCAGAAAAAAATAAATGATGTGATTCAAAAAAATAATAACATCATTGATGTTTTGGGGCAAATTTAAAACCCCACAAAATCACTTTTTTTATTGTGGTCCAATGTTTTAAATATTTTTGCAATGTTTTGAAAAGCCAAATTTGGAGGATGCACACAGTGTGCCAACATGTGCTATCTGCCATCACGGGAGATCAATGGACGCGTTTGGGGGTGCAACCCTTTCCTCAATAATAAAGTAGCTGAGAGGAAGGGCTTGCTCCCCCAAAACACGTCCCTTGATCCCCCGTGATGGCAGGTAGCACATGTTCGCATTCATAAATTGGTGTGCATCTTCCAAATTTGGCTTTTCCAGGGGTGATTTGACCCCATCTGAATGCAATATCAAACACAGTTCCTAAATACTGATGTCTGATATTGCCTTCAGGTTTTACCTAATGTGAACTTTGTAAGTTCAAGTTTTTTGTCTTTCTTGTTGGTTTTACACAGGCCTGTTTTAAATAGACATTTCTATTTTTGATAATGCCACCCTAAAAATTTTTATACAACAAACATGTTGGTTTGTTTGAAAAACCTTTGGCAAATGCACATGTGATTGTGCAGGTATAAAAAAGTTTGTTAATCAAGAATGTGTGGATTATTGTCTCAACACTACAACACTTTTGGGGTGATGTCATTGCTGTTTTCAGAGAAAATGGAGGTTGTTTACTAAGGGCAAATCCTCTTGGCACTACAAGTGCAGTTTCAGTGCAGTTGCAAGTGCACTTTTAGTGAAATGTGTTTTTGCATTTAGTAAATAACAGCCAACAGTGCTTTGTATAAGGTTACACAATCACGCCATTTTCTACACTCAACACATTTCTGTCAGTGTCAGCTAAAACAAACACAAGCAGTAAATGTCCACAAAGAATTTCTTTTTTTTTTTATTATAAAAAGGCTTCACATATTTGCTGGCATATTGATGGCCCCCCTACCCGCAAAGAACTCCAGGTAGCGGGTAGCGTAACCGGACATCACGGGCACTCAGGGAGGGCAAGCCAGGACGGCCGCTTTCAAGCGCCGTCAGTGTGGTTTGATGTATCATTCCGGCCTCAAGCCCAACTGAGCCAGCATAGTTGGCTGAATGTTTCCTTAAAAAGTTATGGAGAATACAGCACGTCAGTATAATATGGTTCAGTTTATACTCCGCCATATGGATGGGTGTCATAAATAGGCGGAACCGGCTGGCCAGGATTCCAAATGTGTTCTCCACCACTCTTCGGGCTCTGGCCAGCCGGTAATTAAAAACCCTCTGTTCCCGGGGTGAGGGTCCTCAGCGGGAATGGCCGCATCAGGTGGTCCCCCAGCGCAAACGCTTCATCAGCAACGAATAGAGCTGGCAAGTCCAAGCTGCCATTCTGGAGACGCCTGTAAAACTCCGTCTGAGGGATGACTCCACCATCGGACATCCGGCCATTCTTCCCCACGTCCACATACAGGAAGTCGTAATTAGCCGACAACACCGCCAACATCACTATACTATTGAACCCCTTATAGTTGAAATAGTACGACCCCGAGTTGGGTGGTGGGACGATGTGGATGTGTTTCCCATCAATTGCCCCTCCGCAGTTAGGAAAGTCCCACCGCTGGGCAAAGTGGGAGGCCACAGTCTGCCATTCCTGTGGCGTGGAAGGAATCTGTTGAGGAAAAAAAAAAACATTACTATTTTTGATCAGAAACATGGCAAGCAGATTAGGCACAAACATTATGGGGCAACCTCCAGATAGCATTTATTAAGGGGAATTTAACAACGCCAAAGTATAAGGTACACCTATCATATTCCCCCTCCCCCCCTCTCATGGGCCATTTCTAACATTATGGGGTGTGTGGAAATCTTGGACAGGTAACCCTTTTCACTTCATTGAGAGATGAATGCCTAAATACAGGGTATTACTTGGAACAGCCCCTCCTTAGTTACACTATTGGCAGCCCACTGGACAGGTAAGAAGTGTCATAATACAAAGATATAAATACACACTGTACACATTTTAGCACATTTGGACATTCTGCTATTACCTATCAAGATAATAATAGGATACAAAAAAGTGAAACAGTACCATTTGAAAGTATACAGGCAGGCCCTTGCACTACATGCTTTGGGGAATTCATCCATACATCTGACCACAAAAGAGATGGGTATAGTGTGTATGGGTTTGGCAAAGTCAGCAGATAGATGATTGAGGATAGATAGAGAATTGGGATCAGCTGACTTAGCAGTTGGGGGAGGGAGGGTTACTAAAAATTATTTGGGGACACCACAAAAAAAAACCTCTGGCACTCTGCCAGAATTTAAAGCAAAAATAAAATTTCAAAACATTTTAGGGGGTGTTTAGGGTAAAGCACTACTATGGAGCAGAAAAAATACATTGTTAAGTGACTACATGAGGTGAATATAGGGCCAGGAGAGAACATGCTGGGGAGGTTATTGAAGGGCAAATATGTATGAAGGACCTAAAATAATAATTACATACAAATCCATCATGCATGAGGACAAAGGGGACATTCACAGCATATTACAATCATGGTAATTAGGGAATGAGGAAAGAAATACAATATATTATCAAACATTCAATACAATAAAATGTGATATAAAAGGATAAAAATCTTACCTTCATATACTCCTTCTGCAGGACCTGTATGATGGCAGAACTGGTCTCTGGGATAATGATCCTGGGGGGAGATGCCTGTCGAGAACTTCAAGTCCTGCAGGCTTCTCCCTGTCACCAAATAACGCAGGGTAGCGACCAACCTCTGCTCCGGAGTGATGGCTTGCCTCATGCAGGTATCCTGCCTGCTAATATAAGGGGTCAGCGAAGCCAACAGACGGTGAAAAACGGGGTCCGTCATCCTGAGAAAGTTCCTGAAATCATCAGGATTATTCTTACGGATCTCACGGAGCAAAGGCATATGAGAGAACTGGTCACGCTGAAGCAACCAATTCTTGGTCCATGAACTCCTCCCCACCCTGTTCATGGACTGGACTTGTGTAAAGGTCAGGACCCCAACACCAAGCCCCCGCACAGCACGAACTCTACGAGGAGTACGCATATGCAACATGGCTAGAAAACGGTCGGCTGCTCAGAACGAAGTAACAGAACGCACTGAAGAACAGCAAGGCCTGTGAAGAGCGACCTGAAAAACAGTAACAAACGAACAAGAATACAATGACTAATTAAGGTCACGTGGAACTTGCTTGCACGCACTGAAGAGCAGATACAAACCCACAAGCACAAACTGAACGGCAGAAAACGATCTGAAAGCCACGAGTCTGAAAAAAGCGCGGATCGTCTCTCACCAAACTTTTACTAACACGAGATTAGCAAAAGGAGCCTAAAGGGTGCCGTGCTTGGTTCTGAACTGGCCTTTTCTAGTCTCGTCGTACGTGGTGTACGTGACCGCGTGGTTGGCGATCGGAAATTCCGACAACTTTGTGTGACCGTGTGTACGTAAAACAAGTTTGAGCCAACATCCGTCGGAAAAAATCCTAGGATTTTGTTGTCGAAATGTCCGAACAAAGTCCGACCGTGTGTACGGGGCATAACGAGTCACATGACACCGGGAAGGGAAAATGGCCAATTGGGCCCAATTTGGATGTTTTCACTTAGGGGTGTACTCACTTTTATTGCCAGAGGTTTAGACATTAATGGCTGTGTGTTGAGTTATTTTGAAGGGACAGCATATTTACACTGTTATACAAGCTGTACACTTACTATTTTACATTGTAGCAATGTGTCATTTTTTCAGTGTTGTCACATGAAAAGATATAATAAAATATTTACAAAATTGTGAGGAGTGTACTCACTTTTGTGAGATACTGTTGATCTACCTGTTACTTGCTATCAGGAGTGGCATTAGGAATGTGCTTTCTTAATGCTGAATGGGAAAGGGAGCACCCTGTACATGACATCACTGCCCAGTCCTTTAGAATTAACCCCCTTTCAGGGGCAGTTCACACCCGGAATCGCACAGAAACATGTTGTGCATTCCTGTATGATTTGCATGCAGCTCTGTGTGGTGCGATATCAGCCCATTCATTTTAATCAGCTGAAATTGCACCACTCCAAAAGTAGTGCATGCATGAAAACTCACTGCAACTGGATCGCATGGTTCTACTGTAGTTCTGCTGTGAACTGGCTTTCAAGGTAAATGGACAAAACACATAGATTTCAAACAGTGTGGGAGTAAATAGCACCTGAAGCTTGACCTGCATGGCCTATACACAAAGTGGGTCTTCAGAGGCAGTGTCACACATTTAGGGCTGTGCCTTGGTTCTGGACCTAGGTAACACAGTACACTCTGGTCTGGAAATGCCAGTGAAGAATTCAGTGCCCCAAGGTCACGTTCCAGGGAAGCACGACATTTGTTTAGTCCAGATGAGTTTGGGTACAGACTTCAAAAGTATTACTGAGGAAACACTGATCCAGATAACTGCATATAGAAACCAAGTCAAGTAGCTTGTAGAGGTATCTTGGCTGAAGATGAAATAGCAAAAATGTTAGACTTTTCTCAACAGAGCAGAGAAAAAGATGCACACCCTCCTGGACACACGCAAAAAACTGAAGCATGCTGGGAGTAGGAGGGGTCATACCGAGCTGGCCAAAGTTTTTCTGTTTGCCAGTGTCTAAATTTTCCTGTAGACGACAGTATAACCCGACAGGCGTTGAATTTCTGTGTCCCTCAGTAAACTAGAACGAAAAGTAATTACCATGTTTAAGCTAAGGATTCTACATTTTGTGAAATAGAGCAAAACTATTTTTTTTAATTTTTCCATTCTTTGAGTGTGGGTTGTTTATGCAAATTTTCAATATCTAGGTATCAGTGACGTAATTATCTTATCTTATGTTCTGAAATGTTACAAAGCCTATAGATACGTCATATTACTGTCATTTTGCACTAAGTAACAGAAGATGGGTGTTGTTTAAATATTCAAAACTAACATATTACTACATTTAATTTAATCCAATGCAACATCTATTATGCATTTATATTTCTTATAATTTAAACTCACTGAAGGCCAGAATTTTACATAGCCAACATTGGCCATGGCAGAGCTTGCCAATCAACACAGCCACCTGCACATCATTTTGCTGACAGTAACACATTCCTGTGTGCAATAAAAGGCTCAAGATTGCGTCTCTGCCTACCAGTACCACCCAGTCAGGTTCAGGTTATTGCTGTGCCTGTAGTTTGACCATTGTGGTCCCACAGGTCACCTTCTCTGGGTCTATACATTTGGAACTGAACTGCTAGCAGAGAATGGTGACAGTTTGCCCAATTCTTCAAGTTGTCAATTCTAAGGCCTAATTCACACCTGTGCATTAGGTGCTTGCTGCATGTTTGATGTGCTTTGAACAAAACTTATGTTAGATAGCATTCAATGATAACACATGTAAAACATATCTAAAATGCAATGTGTGTAAAAAGCACCACACAGATATGCACCAGGTATAAGTGTAGAGGCACTGGCCTGGGAAGCATTGGCATTCCATCTGTAGCTATAACATCTGATCTTGTTGTATGATACTAAACCTAGCCAGTTGACAAGGTAAGAGGGGGCAGCTTAGCGGAGAAAGAAGTCTACATTCAGCCCAAATCATTGACCTCCTTTCATTTACAGTGTATTTGGATATTTGACATAAAACAATATCTAAGAAATTTCTTAGATGTGTATCCATTTTCAATAGCAGATAAGTTTATTTATGATTTGAAAATCATGAGGGTTGTGATACACGGCGGATCCTGCCACATTCCTGCATGTGTTCTGGGAGTGTCCGGGTATAAGGCTATTCTGGTAGGCAGTTTCTCACTGTATCTGCATGGTCACTACTGTAGCAGTGCCACTATCAATAGACGTTTGTATTCTAGGACTAGTTCTTTTACTCCACACTCCTTAGATGTTAATCTCCCCAGGCACCTAACTAAGATTATTGGAAGTCTATTGTTAACAAAATGGTCCCATTGTATAAATTTACTTAGGAATCTAGGGGTTTCCCACAAAAGTTCTCCAAGGTGTGGGATATTTGGACAGGGATACTGTTGGGTCATTAGCAACGCCTCCATAGTATGCACGGTTTTACTTCTGAATATCTCTCTTGCGAGTTCTGTGCTATGAGGAAAGTCCTCAGATGTCCACTTCGCACTCTTGATCTACCACGAAAGAAGTCATCTTAGGCCTTGGTTACCAATATCATGTTTATTAGGTTATAACTGGGTTTTTTTTTGTTTTGTTTTGTTTCTTTTAACTTGTTTACAATTCCAAGCCTGTGTATGCCCAATAGGCTTTGTTGATGTAACGTTTACCTTTACAGCTTAAACTGATTGTAAAGGTTTGTTTTTGTTTTGTTTTTTAAATAACAAACATATCATACTTACCTTCACTATGCAGCTCGTTTTGCACAGAGTGGCCCCGAACATCCTCTTCTGGGGTCCCTCGGTGGCTCTCGCGGCTCCTCCCTGCATCAGATAACCCTCTAGGAAAAGCGCTCTCCCGTGGGGTATTCTAGGACTAGTTCTTTTACTCCACACTCCTTAGATGTTAATCTCCCCAGGCACCTAACTAAGATTATTGGAAGTCTATTGTTAACAAAATGGTCCCATTGTATAAATTTACTTAGGAATCTAGGGGTTTCCCACAAAAGTTCTCCAAGGTGTGGGATATTTGGACAGGGATACTGTTGGGTCATTAGCAACGCCTCCATAATATGCACGATTTTACTTCTGAATATCTCTCTTGCGAGTTCTGTGCTATGAGGAAAGTCCTCAGATGTCTACTTCGCACTCTAGATCTACCACGAAAGAAGTCATCTTAGGCCTTGGTTACCAATATCATGTTTATTAGGTTATAACTGGGTTTTTTTTTGTTTTGTTTCTTTTAACTTGTTTACAATTCCAAGCCTGTGTATGCCCAATAGGCTTTGTTGATGTAACGTTTACCTTTACAGCTTAAACTGATTGTAAAGGTTTGTTTTTGTTTTGTTTTTTAAATAACAAACATATCATACTTACCTTCACTATGCAGCTCGTTTTGCACAGAGTGGCCCCGAACATCCTCTTCTGGGGTCCCTCGGTGGCTCTCGCGGCTCCTCCCTGCATTAGATAACCCTCTAGGAAAAGCGCTCTCCCGTGGGGTTACCTTGTGGGCGCTTGAGTCCAAAGACACGAATGCCGGACTCAGCCCCGCCCCCCCGTGTCATTGGATTTGATTGACAGCAGCGGGAGCCAATGGCTGCTATCAATCTATCCAATCAAGAGCCAAGAACCCCAGGCAGAGGAAGAGCGCGTCTCTGCTGGGTGAATGCATAGGATGCATTAAGATGAAAAAACACGAGGGTTTACAACCCCTTTAATAAAAAGAAAATTAAAAGGGTTCTTCAAAATGTTTTCACACTCTTTCTACCTCTGTTACATATATAAATGTGTGGAAACTTTTTGAAGGCCCCTCGTATATCCAGCAAAGAGACTTCCCCTATTATTTACAAAGAGACAGCCCCCATATCAGGCAAGAGACAGCATCATATCCAGCAAAGAGAATTCTCCATATCCAGCAAAGAGACAGCCCCATATCTAGCAAAGGGACATCCCCATCCAGCAAAGAGACAGTCCAATCCATTAAAGAGACAGATTCATCCAGCAAAGAGACAGCCCAATTCAGCAAAGAGATAGCCCAATCCAGTACAGAGGCAGCACAATCCAGCACAGAGACAGCCTAATTCAGCAAAAAGACAGCAAAGAGATTTCCCCATATCCAGCAAAGAGACAGCCCCATATCCAGCAAAGAGACAGCCCCATATCCAGCAAAGAGACAGCCCAAACCATCAAAGAGACAGCCCAAACCATCAAAGAAACAGCCCAAACCATCAAAGAGACAGCCCCATCCAGCAAAGAGACAGCCCAAGTCTACCAAGAAGGCAATGTATAACAACTTATCTCCACTCCACTGTCTTCTCCACAGAACAGTGAGCACTGAGCAGCCAGGACAGGCTACCCGCACTGCAGCTTTTCCACAATGTTGCGACTGCTGCCAAAAGGAGCATCCAATGTGCAGGGGGAGGCTGTGTGCAGATGATATCTCAGCTGGAACTACATTAGTTGCATCAGCTTATACAGCCTGCTCACTCTGTAGCCGTCCTGCTAAGCCATATGAAAACTGCTTTGCTCCCTCACAGTCTTTGGCGGACGCGCCAGAACAGGGTCCCGACACATTCCACCTGAAAAAAAGCCCTGCTTAACAGACAGCAACTCTTGAGACAATAGATACTTTGGTCAAGACTATGTAACATACAATGTAGTGTACAGAATGCTGTGATCAGAGTTATTATCATTATTATTATTATTGACGATTTATATAGCGTCAACACAGAGGCGTAACTAGAATCTTCAGGGCCCCGATGCAAGAAACCATAGAGGGCCCCCCTGACCCCCGGACAGGGCTCTTTTCTCCGAGCCCGATGGCGGAACACCAGGGTCCGGTCGCAAGTGGGTGGCTGCATGTAAAGGAATCGATTTCTCCCCCCCCCCGCTTCTCCTCCTCTCCCTCCCACAGGCATTCAGCGGCTGCAGGAGGAAAATGGAGAGATGGGTTCCTCTATGTCGGTGTTTCTCAATCTTTTTCTAGTCACAGCACCCTTGAAGTGGCTGCACTGCAACCACCCTGCAACTGTGTGCATTGCATGCAGTTGCAGCATAGTGATGATGCATTTAAGGGGTTAAAACAGGCGGTCAGGAGGCAACATATTGCCTCTTTACCAGCTGTCAAATGCCTCTGAAAAGCGATCTGAGCATGGATCACTTTTCAGAGGAACAGCATTTTTTTTGCTGGTACTATGGACAAGCAAAAAAAAAAAAAAATCAGTTCTAATGGGACACATATAGGGGGTCAGGATTAAAAGCGCATACATAAAATGTGCATATATACATGTAAACACACATACATACACACATTTTATATATACACACATATGCACACACATATAAACCAGTGGCAGATGGTGCTCAACATTTTTGGGGGGTGCAAGCAAACTGAAAAATTCTTTTAAAAAAAACGCATCAATTGCAGCCTCACTGTGCTCATCAAACGCAGCCACAGTGCACATCAATTGCCACTACTGTGCCCCTCAATTGCAGCCACTGTGCCCATCAAACTCAGTCACTGTGCCCATCAAACTCAGTCACTGTGCCCATCAAACTCAGTCACTGTGCCCATCAAACTCAGTCACTGTGCCTATCAAACGCAGCCACTGTGCCCATCAAACGCAGTCACTGTGCCCATCAAACGCAGTCACTGTGCCTATCAAACGCAGCCACTGTGCCCATCAATTGCCACCACTGTGCCCATCAAACGCAGCCACTGTGCCCATCAAACGCAGCCACTGTGCCCATCAAACGCAGTCACTGTGCCCATCAAACGCAGTCACTGTGCACATCAATTGCCACCACTGTGCCCTCAAACACAGTCACTGTGCCTATCAAACACTGCCACTGTGCCCATCAATTACCACCACTGTGCCCTCAAACGCAGCCACTTTGCTGATCAAACGCAGCCACTGTGCCCATCAATTGCCACCCCTGTGCCCTCAAACGCAGTCACTGTGCCCATCAAACGCAGCCACTGTGCCCATCAATTGCCACCCCTGTGCCCTCAAACGCAGTCACTGTGCCCATCAAACGCAGCCACTGTGCCCATCAATTGCCACCACTGTGCCCTCAAACGCAGTCACTGTGCCTATCAATTGCCACCACTGTGCCTATGAAACGCAGCCACTGTGCCCATCAAACGCAGCCACTGTGCCCATCAAACGCAGCCACTGTGCCCATCAATTGCCACCACTGTGCCCATCAATTGCCACCACTGTGCCTATGAAACGCAGTCACTGTGCCTATCAAACGCAGCCACTGTGCCCATCAAACGCAGTCACTGTGCCCATCAAACGCAGTCACTGTGCCTATCAAACGCAGCCACTGTGCCCATCAATTGCCACCACTGTGTCCATCAATTGTCACCACTGTGCCTATGAAACGCAGCCACTGTGCCCATCAAACGCAGCCACTGTGCCCATCAAACTCAGTCACTGTGCCTATCAAACGCAGTCACTGTGCCTATCAATTCCCACCACTGTGCCTATGAAAAGCAGCCACTGTGCCCTGAAACGCAGCCACTGTGCCATCAAATGCTGCCACTGTGACCCCCCTGCCCGCTCGCAGATGGTGCTCAACATTTTTGGGGGGTGCAAGCAAACTGAAAAATTCTTTTAAAAAAAACGCATCAATTGCAGCCTCACTGTGCTCATCAAACGCAGCCACTGTGCACATCAATTGCCACTACTGTGCCCATCATATGCAGCCACTGTGCCCATCAAACTCAGTCACTGTGCCCATCAAACTCAGTCACTGTGCCTATCAAACGCAGCCACTGTGCCCATCAAACGCAGTCACTGTGCCCATCAAACGCAGTCACTGTGCCTATCAAATGCAGCCACTGTGCCCATCAATTGCCACCACTGTGCCCATCAAACGCAGCCACTGTGCCCATCAAACGCAGCCACTGTGCCCATCAAACGCAGTCACTGTGCCCATCAAATGCAGTCACTGTGCCTATCAAATGCAGCCCTTGTGCACATCAATTGCCACCACTGTGCCCTCAAACACAGTCACTGTGCCTATCAAACACTGCCACTGTGCCCATCAATTACCACCACTGTGCCCTCAAACGCAGCCACTTTGCCGATCAAACGCAGCCACTGTGCCCATCAATTGCCACCCCTGTGCCCATCAAACGCAGTCACTGTGCCCATCAAACGCAGCCACTGTGCCCATCAATTGCCACCCCTGTGCCCTCAAACGCAGTCACTGTGCCCATCAAACGCAGCCACTGTGCCCATCAATTGCCACCACTGTGCCCTCAAACGCAGTCACTGTGCCTATCAATTGCCACCACTGTGCCTATGAAACGCAGCCACTGTGCCCATCAAACGCAGCCACTGTGCCCATCAAACGCAGCCACTGTGCCCATCAAACACAGCCACTGTGCCCATCAATTGCCACCACTGTGCCCATCAATTGCCACCACTGTGCCTATGAAACGCAGTCACTGTGCCTATCAAACGCAGCCACTGTGCCCATCAAACTCAGTCACTGTGCCCATCAAACGCAGTCACTGTGCCCATCAAACGCAGTCACTGTGCCCATCAAACGCAGCCACTGTGCCCATCAATTGCCACCACTGTGCCCATCAATTGTCACCACTGTGCCTATGAAACGCAGCCACTGTGCCCATCAAACGCAGCCACTGTGCCCATCAAACTCAGTCACTGTGCCTATCAAACGCAGTCACTGTGCCTATCAATTCCCACCACTGTGCCTATGAAAAGCAGCCACTGTGCCCTGAAACGCAGCCACTGTGCCATCAAATGCTGCCACTGTGACCCCCCTGCCCGCTCGCAGTCTGCCCGGCACTTACCCTGTCTCGGTGGGGCAGCGGGTGACGGCGACGAGCGGGGTCCTCCATGCGTCTCCTCCCATCCTCTCCTCCTGATAGGCATCCAATAGCGGCGCCTGTTGTTTCAGCCAATCAGGTGACGGGTAACAGACCCGAGCACCTGATTGGTGGAGAGGCGGTTCAGTGTTAGGAAAGCAAATATTTATTCGCTTTTCTTACACACCTGGGTGGACTGTGAGCGCCAAGCATGGCACTCGCAGTTCACCTATTTTGAAGCCTATTAGTGCTTTAAAAACACCCCCGCCGATGTCATTCAGGTGCCCGGCGTCCAAAAAGGGGCCAGGCGTCTGAATAGGGGGGGCAGTGGCGGCCATAGATAGATTCACGCTGTGCATGAATCTATCTATTTGTGATAGAGGGGTGCCTGGAGGGAGGGGGCGGTGCCCATGCACCCCTATGGATGCACCGCCACTGATATAAACACATACACATACATACACACACATATACATAGATGCACACACATTCACACACATAGATGCACACACACATACACACACACACATACATACACATACATACAAACACACATACAGTAGAAAAAAAACGGCAGACCTTTACCTTAGCTCTTCCTGCCGGGTACTGCACTCTAGGGGGAGACAAAGAGCACAGCACTGTGCTTTCACTTTCTTAATGTCACCAGCTCCCTGCACAGTGCCGAATACAGTTCGGCTCAGAATCCGGGAGCTTGTCTGCGCTCCTCGTAACAAAGTACTGCATACAGGGGGCCCTCAAGGGCCCCCTGCAGCAAGGGGCCCGGTCGCCATGGCAACCTCAGCGACCCCTATAATTCCGCCACTGCGTCAACAGTTTACAATGTAGAGGGGGGAGAGCACAATTACAGTACAATACAGAAGGGACAGGAGGGCCCTGCTTGTAGAGCTTACATTCTAAAGGGAGGGGTGGTGGTACAAAAGGTAATAGATGCGGGGAATTATTTGATTGGGATGTTAGGTGGTTGTGGGATAGGCTTCCCTGAATAAGTGAGTTTTCAGGGATCTCCTAAAGGTGGACAGGTTAGGGGCTGATCGGATATACCGGGGCAGGAAATTCCAGAGGATGGGAGAGGCTCTGGAGAAGTCCTGAAGACGAGCATGAGAGGAGGTAACAACTGAGCTAGAGAGCAGGAGGTCCTGGGAGGAGCGGAGGGGACGATTTATGTAACAATGTCTCTTTTGCTGTTAATCAGTATAATAAAAAAACAATTCTTATGCCCCGTACACACGGTCGGACATTGATCGGACATTCCGACAACACAATCCTAGGATTTTTTCCGACGGATGTTGGCTCAAACTTGTCTTGCATACACACGGTCACACAAAGTTGTCAGAAAATCCGATCATTTTGAACACAGTGACGTAAAACACGTAAGTCGGGACTATAAACGGGGCAGTAGCCAATAGCTTTCATCTTTTTATTTATTCTGAGCATGCGTGGCACTTTGTGCGTCGGATTTGTGTACACACAATCGGAAATTCCGACAACGGATTTTGTTGTCGGAAAATTTTATAGCCTGCTCTCAAACTTTGTGTGTCGGAAAATCCGATGGAAAAAGTCCGATGGAGACTACACACGGTCGAAATTTCCAACAACACGCTCTCCGACTGTGTGTACGGGGCATTACAGTGTTACTTGTGCAACAAGAAACTCCCAGCATGGGTGTTAGTTGGTGCAGCAATAAACCCTCAGCATTGGTGTCAGTGGGCGCATCAATAAACCCTCAGCATTAGTGTCAGTTGTCTGCAGCAATAAACCCTCAGCATGGGTGTCAGTTTATGCATCAATAAACCCCCAACATTGGTATCAGTGAGTGCAGCAATAAACCACCAGCACTGGTGTCATTGGTTGTAGCAATACACCCAGCATTGGTGTCATTGGGTGCAACAATAAACCCAGAGCTTTGGTATCAATGGGTGCAGAAATAAACCCCTGGCATAGGTGTCATTCAGTGCAGCAATATACTCTCAGCATCGATGTTACTGGGTGCAGCACTAAGCCCCCAGCATTGTTTTCAGTGGACACAATAATAACCCCCAGCATTGGTGTCAGTGTGTGCAGCGATAAATCACCAGCATTGGTGTCAGTGTGTGCAGCGATAAATCCCCAGCCGCGGTATCAGTGGGCGCATTAATATACCCAGCACTGATGTCATTGGGTGCAGCAATAAACCCAAACATTTGTATCAATGGATGCAGCAATAAACATATGGTATTAGTATCAGTGGGTACAGTAACATACTCTCATCATTAATATTAGTGGGTGCAGCAGTAAACCCCAGGCATTTCAGTCAGTGGGTGCAGCAATAAAACCCCAGCTTGGTGTCAGTTGGTACAGCAACTAACCCCCAGCACTACCATTAAGATCTGCATTTAGCACTCTCAAACTACAGTTGAAAGGTTCTACAACCACTTACCCTCCGGAAGATTTACCCCCCTTCATGACCGGGCCACTTTTTGTTTTTTGGCACTGTGTTACTTTAACTGACAACTGCACAATCATGCAACACTGTACATTAATTACATTTAAATCCCTTTTTTCTCACAAATATAGCTTTCTTTTGGTGGTATTTGATCACCTATGGGTTTTTTTTTGTGTGTGCTGTAAAAAAATACTAACAATTTTGAAAAAAAACAAAAAAACCTATATTTTTTACTTTCTGCTATAAAAAATTAAAAAATCGAATTTCTTCATAAATTTAGTCCAATGTGTATTCTGCTACAAGTTTTCGGTAAAAAAAAAAAAAAAAACAATAAGCATATACCCTCTAGTAGTGTGCTAGAGAGGATAGATAAATTTAAGCAGGCCTGGCTGGTCGCTAGGCCTGTTTGTTTTCATTCTGAGCTGGGAGTGACTCGGGCTAGGGCTGGGTGACTCTTAGGTGGTGTCATCAGGACCTCCCATCTCTTTCGAGAAGCTTCTAGTGCTTTCTGGAAAGAGAGTGGGAGGGGAGGTAGAGCCACTCAGGGCCGTCTTTTCCATTGGGCACGATGGGCAGTTGCCCGGTGGCCCCACTTGCCTGGGGGGCCCCACCTGCCCGGCGACACCAGCCAAGCATCTATGTGTCACCCTCGCTCCAATTTTCTGTGACTCCGCGCCGCGGCCGCCATGTCCAGTCTCAGACCAGCCCCTGGCACCCTGTGGGCGAAAGGGGTCATGTGGAGCAGGTGGGGCTGGCCTGTGGCCTCTGTCTTCTCCTCCTCTCCGGGTCACTGATCATGTCCCCGCCAGAGCAAGCAGTCTGTGCCCGATGTCTTCTTCTCCTCCTCTCCGGGTCACCGATCATGCCTCCGCCGGGGCAGGCAGTCTGGCAGTGTGACGGGCGCCGGCGCAGAGGCAGAGCAGATCATGAAAGGAAAAAGGTAAGAGACTCACTCGTGAGTTTTGTTGCTGGCCCAGGGGGAGTAGATATGGTCTGGGGAGAGGAAGCAGCCATAAAGTCAGTGTATAGTGTAATGTGTTGTGTATAGTGTATTGTGTGTGTGGTGTATAGTGTGTGTGGTGTATAGTGTATTGTGTGTAGTGTATTGTGTAGTGTGTGTGTGTGGTGTATTGGTCTGTGGGTAGAGTATTGTGTAGCGGTCAGTAGGTAGTGTAGTCCACTTGGGGTGTTTGAGGAGCTCTGACCAATCCCCAATCTGAAATGGCAGGGGGCAGGCTTCCTTAAATACCCAGAGTCAGCCCAGCTGGGGAGGAGTTGTCGGGTGGAAGAGCTGGAGTGAGAGAGTGCAGAGGCTGTCAGGGCCCTTGAGGGAGCTTCCCAGTCTAGGGGGGGGTGACCTTGGGCCTGGGCTCGGATGCAGTCAGGACCACTTTCAGGAACACATGAAGAGCTCCTGAATCAGAGGCATAAGAGATAGCCAGGAGAGGAGAGAGAGAGAGCACTGATAAGAGACTCCAGGGAGGACAACTGGTCACAGCCAGTAGAGCTGGTGAGTGAGGCACAGTCAGGAGGACTGGGGAGGCACGCCTGAGAGGACTGGGAGCTTGCAGTCTGAGATGGGTGCAGAACCAGAAGTGTGGACTGTGGTCGAAGGGACAGTGGAAGGAGGCAGCTGCAACCAGGAGGGCTGGCAGGGCCTGAAGAGGGCTAACTGGGATCAGTAGCCATAGTAGGGCAGCTAGCACAAGGACTTTTCTGCTACACCATTGGGGCCCGCGGTCCCAGCCTGCAAAGGGTATTTGCTGAGGCCTGGCTGAGTCAGTGTCAGGCCTAAACAACAAATAGTGCTACTGTAGCTGTTTCTGGGGAATCAAGTGATGTGCTGGAGGTGACTAGGAGTAACAGTCTGCAGTAAGTGCTGTGCTGGTGTTGTGAGGAGTAATGAGCTTCAATCAAGTTTGTGCAGGAGGAAGCTGAAGCCGTATGTATAGGGAGTGTACATAGTTGTCCCAAAACCAATTACTGTTTCTATTGACCCATGCTGGGCATCCCAAAGCTCCCATCCCTATCCAAGTTATACCCATCAATAAAACAAAAAAAAAATAAAGTTTACTGACTGCTTTATGTCTCGGAGTGTCCGAGAGTGAATGCAGGGCTGGGCAGGGTGACAAACAAACCACAATTCTCAGCAGCTCCTACGGGGGTACCGCTACATTGATTTATTATGCCGTCTACAAACTATGGGATATATACTGGAATTTTTTTTTTTTTTTTTTATACCTGAAATGACGGTGATCATCAATTTATAGCAGGACTGCGATATTGCGGCGGTCAATTTGACACTAACTGAGACATATCCACACTTTGTGGGGACTAGTGAAACTAATACAGTGATCGGTGCTAAAAAATATGCACTGTCACTGTAATAATGACACTGTCTGGGAAGGGATTAAACATCTAGGATGATCAAAGGTTTAAATGTTTGGCTAACCAGTTTTTGTATTTACTACGTGCTGTTTATACTAAGGGGTGTGGTGGATTTTATTCCCTGCTTTGCAGGGAAACAAAATCGACCACATCTCTGCTGACAGAACAGAGCTCTGCCTTGTTTACTGGCAGACATCCATTGGCCCGGCACCCGCTGATCAGATTCTGCTGTGCCTAAGCACAGCACAGATGCGGCACTAGCCACGCGCATGCGCTTCCTACCCAGAAGTGCCGTATTACATACTAGGTACATGATCCAGCACAGGAGAGCCACTCTGCCACCATATTCCTACATGAGGAGGTCGGCAAGCGGTTAAAGACCATCTCAAGGCGAGTTGGTCGGCTGAATGAAGTGGAGAAACCCTCTGTTTTGAAGGTTAGAAGCTCTCTGTTCTGTTGACAATCTTCACAGAGACATTAAAGCGGTGCTCCACCCTAAAGTGGAACTTCCACTCATCGGATTCCTCCCCCCCTCAATTGACACCTTTTAGGAGGAGGGGGGTGCAGATACCTGTATAATACAGGTATTTGCACCTACTTCCGGGAATAGATAGCCGCAAATGCAGATGAAGCTCTCTCAAGTTTTTATTCCTATCAGTGCCAGTGACAGGGTGGATTTGATTTAAATCAAGTTGATTTAAATCATGATTTAAATCACTAATAAAAAGGCTTGATTTAAATCAACTCTATTTAAATCATAATTTTTAAAGAGGAACTGTCAACTCTGTCCCGCAGTGGCTCCTCCTCTGACCCGCTGTTGACTCACCGACAGTCCCATTAACTTTAATGGGATGGCTGGTGATGTGGCAGTGACACAACAAGGTGAGGAACGTGGTGGCGGCAGCAGGTGAGTGGATGCCCACTAACAGGCGCTGCCATGATGGATCTGAAATGACAGGTGCTCTTTAAATGTAAGGACTTATTCTTGCTGGTAGTTAGAATCTTTAACCACTTCAGCCCCGGAAGGATTTACCCCCTTCCTGACCAGAGCACTTTTTACAATTCGGCACTGCGTCGCTTTAACTGCTAATTGCGCGGTCATGCAATGCTCTACCCAAACGAAATTTGCGTCCTTTTCTTCCCACAAATAGAGCTTTCTTTTGATGGTATTTGATCACCTCTGCCGTTTTTATTTTTTGCGCTATAAATGGAAAAAGACTGAAAATTTTGAAAAAAAATGAAATTTTCTACTTTTTGTTATAAAAAAAATCCAATAAACTAAATTTTAGTCATACATTTAGGCCAAAATGTATTCGGCCACATGTCTTTGGTAAAAAAAATGTCAATAAGCGTATATTTATTGGTTTGCGCAAAAGTTATAGCGTCTACAAACTAGGGTACATTTTCTGGAATTTACACAGCTTTTAGTTTATGACTGCCTATGTCATTTCATTGAATATTTATTTTTTTTGTCCCAAGTGATTGAATAATGACAAAAAAAAAAAAAAAATTACAAAAAGTTGTCACTAAATGATATATTGCTCACATAGGCCATGGGTATATGTGGAATTGCACCCCAAAATACATTCAGCTGCTTCTCCTGAGTACGGGGATACCACATGTGTGGCACTTTTTGGGAGCCTAGCCGCGTACGGGGCCCCGAAAACCCAGCACCACCTTCAGGATTTCTAAGGGCATACATTTTTGATTTCACTCCTCACTACCTATCACAGTTTTGAAGGCCATAAAATGCCAAGATGGCACAAACCCCCCCCCCAAATGACCCCATTTTGGAAAGTAGACACCCCAAGCTATTTGCTGAGAGGCATGGTGAGTATTTTGCAGCTCATTTGTTTTTGAAAATGAAGAAAGACCAGAAAAACATTTTTTTTCTTTCTTTTTTCAATTTTCAAAACCTTGTGACAAAAAGTGAGGTCTGCAAAATACTCACTATACCTCTCAGCAAATAGCTTGGGGTGTCTACTTTCCAAAATTGGGTCATTTGGGGGGGTTTTGTGCCACCTGGGCATTCCATGGCCTCCGAAACTGTGATAGGCAGTGAAGAGTGAAATCAAAAATTTACGGCCTAGGAAGCCTGAAGGCGGTGCTTGGTTTTCAGGGTCCCGTGCGCGGCTAGGCTCCCAAAAAGTCCCACACATGTGGTATCCCCGAACTCAGGAGAAGCAACAGAATTTATTTTGGGGTGTAATTTCACAAATCCCCATGGCATGTTTGAGCAATATAACATTTAGTGACAACTTTGTGCAAAAAAAAAAAAAAATTTGTCTCTTTCCCGCAACTTGTGTCACAATATAAAATATTCCATGGACTCGACATGCCTCTCAGCAAATAGCTTGGGGTGTCTACTTTCCAAAATGGGGTCATTTGGGGGGGTTTGAACTGTCCTGGCATTTTATGCACAACATTTAGAAGCTTATGTCACACATCACCCACTCTTCTAACCACTTGAAGACAAAGCCCTTTCTGACACTTTTTGATTACATGAAAAAATTTTTTTTTTTTTGCAAGAAATTTATTTTGAACCCCCAAACATTATATATTATTTTAAAGCAAATGCCCTACAGATTAAAATGGTGGGTGTTTCATTTTTTTTTTTCACACAGTAATTGCGCAGCGATTTTTCAAACGCATTTTTTGTGGAAAAAACACACTTTTTTAAATTTTAATGCACTAAAACACACTATATTTCCCAAATGTTTGATGAAATAAAAAAGATGATCTTAGGCCAAGTACATGGATACCAAACATGACATGCTTTAAAATTGCGCACAAACGTGCAGTGGCAACAAAATTAATACATTTTTAAAAGCCTTTACAGGTTACCACTTTAGATTTACAGAGGAGGTCTACTGCTAAAATTACTGCCCTCGATCTGACCTTCGCAGTGATACCTCACATGCATGGTGCAATTGCTGTTTACATTTGACGCCAGACCGACGCTTGCGTTCGCCTTAGCGCGAGAGCAGGGGGGACAGGGGTGCTTTTTTTTTTTTTTTTTTTTCTTTATTATTTTTTTGCTTTTTTATCTTATTTTTAAACTGTTCAATTCATTTTATTTTTTTAAATCATTTTTATTGTTATCTCAGGGAATGTAAATATCCCCTATGATAGCAATAGGTAGTGACAGGTACTCTTTTTTTGAAAAAATAGATCTCTCCTCTGCCCTCAAAGCATCTGACCACACCAAGATCGGTGTGATAAAATGCTTCCCCAATTTCCCAATGGCGCTGTTTACATCCGGCGAAATCTAAGTCATAAAATGCTCGTAGCTTCCGGTTTCTTAGGCCATAGAGATGTTTGGAGCCACTCTGGTCTCTGATCAGCTCTATGGTCAGCTGGCTGAATCACCGGCTGCATTCTCAGGTTCCCTGTTGAGACAGGAGAGCCAGAGAAAAACACGGAAGACAGTGGGGGGGGAGCATTCCCTCCCACTGCTTGTAAAAGCAGTCTAGAGGCTAATTAGCCGCTAGGATTGCTTTTACATGAAAGCCGACCGCTGGCTAAAAAGAATGATACCAAGATGATACCTAAACCTGCAGGCATCATTCTGGTATAACCACTCAAAGTCGTGAATGGCGTACCTGAAGACAAAAAAATGGTTAACAATAAAGCACAGTAAACGGTAAAGTATAAAAAATTGCATACCTGAAAAGCAAACATGATAAAACATAACAACAATAAAACATTGCAGAATAGAATACAGTAAAAAAGAGCAGAACAATAGAGAGAGAATAGAGAGAGAGAAAGAACAATAAAACGCCAACTATTTTTTTTTATTTTTGTTTGTGTTTTTTTTTTTTTTTTACACTTTTTTTTTGTAACTGTAACTTTTATAACTGTAACCGGTTCCAGGTTCGGGTCTCTCAAAATGCGATGGCATCTTGGGAGACCCTGTGAAAGTGCGCCTAGTCTGTGGAATGCTGTACCCTACGCTAATACTCAACTAGTGAATGGTAGCGTTCAAAACATTCACCAATGCAAAGACCAGGATTGTCAGGACAGGAGGGACAATAATAGCGGGTGTCACGCCTATATCCGCGCTTGCTGCAGACACAACATCTTTTTTGGGGGGGTTCGTTGGGTAGGGGTACTCGGGAGGACATATAAATGCCTCTCATGCACCTGACTGCATTTGGTTGGGGATGTGAATGGGGGAAGTACGGGCGCTGCAGAAGCGGTGGGTTCCCAATTAGGATTGGCGAATGCAGCAGGAAGGGTATTATGGGCACGACAGGCCTATGTTTGTCTTTTTGGTGGCAGCGGGACACTACTTGTGCTTGCCACCTCACCAGCTTGAACTGCACTTATGGGACTCGCCACGTCACCACGTGTTACTGCAGTGCTGGTTTGACTACGACCGGGGTGTACTAGGCCGCTGGCGCTTGCCAGTTCACCAAAACGCTACAAAAAAAAGTGACAGTGATCGATCGATACTGCACTTGGGTGGGCTGGGCTGGGCCGGGCGGAGGGGCAAAACGCAGGTGCTAGCAGGTATCTGGGCTGATCCCACTAACACTGCATTTTTGGGAACCCTAAACTGCTGGGGACGCTAGTATAGATCTGATCGGATCAGATATTGATCTGATCAGATACTATACCACTAAGGGAGGCGTATGCTGCGTGTGTGGGTGTTAGCGGTACTGGCGCTAATCTGACGCTGCCTGGGGCTGGTGCTTGCCAGTTCACCAAAATGCTACCAAAAAAACTGTTAGCGATCGCAGGGATCAGGCCTGACTCTGCGAATGCTGCAGTTATGCGTTTAGTGTTTTGTAAGTGTCAGTGATCGATCGATACTGCAGTTTGGTGGGCTGGGCCGGGCGGAGGGGAAAGACGCAGGTGCTAGCAGGTATCTGGGCTGATCCCGCTAACACTGCGTTTTTGGGAACCCTAAACTGCTGGGGACGCTAGTATAGATCTGATCGGATCAGATATTGATGCGTTCAGATACTATACCACTAAGGGAGGTGTACGGTGCGTGCGTGGGTGTTCGCGGTACTGGCGCTAATCTGACGCTGCCTGGGGCGACGCATATCACCGCCGGGCGATCAGGGGGCTAAGCCTTTATTCGGTAATAAACGGCGGGTGCCCTGACACTATAAAAAATAAACGAACTAACCAGCGTCACCCGTAACGGTTATACGGTGATCAGTGGTGAAAGGGTTAACTAGGGGGCAATCAAGGGGTTAAAACATTTATTAGATAGTATATGGGGGTCCCTGTCGCTATAAAACGCTGACAGCGAACCTAAATATTTACGTTCCTAACTAGCGTCACCAGTGACACTAATACAGCGATCAGAAAAATGATCGCTTAGCGACACTGGCGACAGGGGGTGATCAAGGGGTTAAAACTTTATTAGGGGGGGTTAGGGGGGTACCCTAGACCTACAGGGGGCTAACACTCACTGTCCTACCACTGCTAACTGTCACAAACTGACACTATGCAGTAATCAGGAAAAAAAAAAAAAACCTGCTTGGTGTCAGTTTGTGACAGGGGGGGGTGATTGGGGGGGGATCGAGGGGCGATCGGGGGGGATCGGGGGTGTTTAGTGTGCCTGGCATGTTCTACTGTGTTGTGTGTGAGTGTTGGTGCACTTACATGTCGTCTCTCCTCGGCGCTGGAACGGAAACTGGCCAGCCGAGAGAGATGACATCACATCCTCTGCCTCTGTGTACTATACAGAGGCAGGGGATGTTTCTCATTGGCTGGGAGCGATCGCGAAGGGGGGCCCACGATCGGATGGTCTCCCCCTCGTCTCTCATCGCTCCCAACCAAACGCCGACCGCCGATGGCACCGGGGGGGGTTCCGATCGGACCCCCCGCCGGCGGGAAGGCAATCACGTACTAGGTACGTGATTTTGCCTGCCCGTGCCGCTCTGCTCACGTATATAGGCGTGAGGCGGTCGGCAAGTGGTTAATATTTGCAAACAAAATGAAGGTTTCCTATTTAGAATAATAAGCTGTCAGGTTAGTAAAACAGCGATATCAGAACCAATTCAATCATACAGTTTGTAGTGTACATAGATTTGCAAAACAATGGGATAAAGAAATATTCCTGAACTTTGTTTTATCTCATGGTTACCGTGAAATTGTGTGAATGCATCAATGCAGTGCATGTTATCTCAGCTTGCAAGCTTGGATTCATTGAATGAGTTTACCAAAAATATTGCGCAATATATAAAGCCTCATGCAGCTACATAACTAAACTCCATTCCATGCAGAATAAACTAAAATATGAGTGTATCCTAAACAGAAAACTATTTTTACATAGATTTTTACTCTATAAGCATTTTATTAAAATAAACTTGATAAAAATAAAAAATAAAATCCGATTTACTGTAAATAAATTTAAAAAAATCTGACTTTCATTTTTGATTTCCTCATTTCTTGTCCAGCAGTCAAGAGACAAAAAGTGGAAGAATGCTTCTCCAATGGGATGACAGACAGCAAAATAAAAAAAAAAAAACTAAAAAAAGTGTCAGCTTGAATAGAGCTTTAAGGGTATAAAAAAAGCTGCTTGAAGCTTAGTGTAAGCCTTGAAAATGCCTACAGATTTCATTTGTATGAGTTATCTTTATGCGGTACATCCAGACTGCTCCCTACAGTGCCTGCCATTGTTCAAAATGTGATCCAATACTACTGACTCTACATGCATGCATAAACTACAGAAATAGTTTTTCTGATGTTCTGTAGGGCCCTGAAGATACAAGCCCTCAATGTCACCTTGTCTTCTAATGGCACAGTGACACATAGGTCCTATAAAAGACAAATGGAAAAGAAAGGAATTAAGCACACAGTGAGGAAAATTTGATAGAGATGGGTAAGAGTTGAGAGGTAGATGTGAAGCATAATTCAACACTTTTAGGGATCTAAACAGGACTACAGAATAGGCAGTACATCCTCAGATGAAAAAGGAAATAAACCAGCAGAGAAAAGAAGCAACCAATATCTATGCGATCAAAAACACATGGAGGGGTCTTTCTATAAAAGTAATAAAGCACGTACTGTTCAAAATACCAACAATTTTTAACCACTTCCTGCCCGTAGGATGTCATATGACATCCTCATATTGAAGTGGTTATACTGGGATGGTTCCTACAGCTACAGGCATCATCTCAGTATCAGAATTTTCCTTGTCAAAAGAAGTTTATTGAGTATACAATGTTATAAAGATACATAAAGTAAGTTTACAAGGATCTATAAAGTAAGCTCATTGTTTTACAGTAGGGTTTATATAGGTAAATATCATGAAATTTCAAATATTAAACATTGGGTTCACGTAAACCTAAATTAAAGATATATATCATTTCGTTAGTTACTTTTGTAGGTATTTAAATGATTTATACCTACTATACATATTGTTTACAAGTAGAGTGTATATAGGTCAAATAAATTCTGATAATGAGCTTTAATCGTAAGGTGGAGAAAAGGAAAGAGAAAGAAGAAAAAGGGTTGAAAGGTAGAGGTATGGTCCACAAGGTTGTCCCGCTCGTCAGTTTAATTATTCTTTTTAGTTCTCTTTGAAGCCTTAGAATGGGTGTCTCTGTAAGTCATTTAATCTGTTACCATGGCAACAGGACAGAGTCATTGAAGTTTGACAGGAACTGTTGTTTTATCCAAGGGTGCCAAAGTTTTTCAAATTTTGGAATTTGATTTTGATCGATGGCTACCATCTTAGCATGGGACATTGTATTATTCATTCTGTGAATTGTTTCTGCTAGTACCAATGTAGGAGATTTCCATGCCTTGGCCACTGTTTGTTTTGCAGCCATTATTAGTTGGATCATAAGTTTGAATTGAGAGAGTGTTAACCATTCCGGTTTTAGATTAAGTAAGGTTAAATATGGATCTGGTTGTATTATTTTTTTAAATATTTTAGATGCAATCACGAAGACTTCCTTCCAGAAGGTTTGGATTACTGGGCACGTCCACCATATGTGTAAATATGTGCCTATTTCTGGGCATCCTCGAAAACAAAGAGCTGAGGTATTAGGTGAATATTTTGCCACTCTAGCGGGTACAAGGTACCAGCGAGTTAGGACTTTATAATTTGTCTCCAGTGCTAAGATGTTGGGTGAAGATGACTTAGATGTGAGCCATATGTTAGACCAGTCCGTGTCTTCTAAAGTTCGTCCCAGGTCCTCCTCCCACCTCTGAACGTAAGAGGGTCTATTAAGATTTGCTACTCCATATAATTGATTATAAAGTGATGAAATTGTACCTTTAGCAAATGGATCTTTTGTACAGATTGATTCAAAAATGGATAATTGGGATAATGGTGTATCCCCATTTAGGAATGGTGTATAGAAATTTTTGATTTGGAGATATCTAAATATCTCCGAGTTTGGTAGATCATATTTTTCTCTAAGCGATGGGAATGAAAGGAATGATTTAGATGCTATGAAGTCATTTAGTGTCTGAATGCCTGATGTTGTCCAAGCTTTAAAAGAATTTGGGTAGATCCATGCCGGATAAAAGGCCGGATTTCTGATAAAAGAAAGGAGAGGATTGTGTGGAGATTGTAACTGATATTTGGTTTTTAGTTTATCCCAGAGAGATAAGAAGTGTTTAGTTATGGGATTATGAATTTTAAAGCGGTCTTTAGGATCAAGCCATAATAAATTTGATATTAATAGAGGGTCATTTTCTGAAGCCTCTATAAATACCCATAATGGGATTTCCTGTTTTGCATGGTATTTGGACAGACTGGCCAAATGTGCTGCTCTGTAGTAGTTAGTAAAATTAGGGTATCCCAGGCCTCCTTTATTTTTGGGAAGATGTAGTGTGTGTATAGGTATACGTGGTTTAGAAGAGCCCCATATAAACGAAGTTGCTCTTTTTTGTACTATTCTCAAAAAATAGGAAGGAATTGGAATAGGGAGGACTCTGAATAGATAAAGCAATTTGGGTAGAATAGTCATTTTGATTGCATTAATCTTCCCTATCCAGGATATAGGAAGTTGCGACCATTGTTTTATTAGATTTGTGATCTGTCTTAATACAGGAGGATAATTGGTTGAGAATAAGTCAGAATGAGATGCTGTTAAATGAATTCCAAGATATGGGATTGATTTTTCTGCCCATGTGAATGGGAGTGCAGCCCTAGCCGGGATCAATTCCATGTTTGTGAGCGAAATATTAAGCACTAGGCATTTCTTAGGATTAATCATAAGGCCGGATAGGGCTGCAAATCCATCAAGAGCTGGTATTAAGTTAGGACCAGAGACCTGTGGTGATGATAGAAAAAGTAATATATCGTCTGCAAATATACATAATTTGTGTGTAATACCTCCTACTTCAATGCCAGTTATAGTTTGGTTTGTTCTGATGTATTGGGCCATGGGTTCGAGTATAAGGGCAAATAATAAGGGAGATAATGGGCAACCCTGTCGGGTACCTCTTTCGATATTAAAGGCTTCAGATTTGTATCCAGCATATTTTATATAGGCTTTGGGTTTATTATATAATGCTTTGATCCATGTTAAAAAGTGGGGTCCAAAACCCCATTTTTGTAATGAATATTGCATATATTGCCAGGATACTGTGTCAAATGCCCTCTTAATATCGAGAGATAGAAAACATAAAGGGATTTTCCGTTTTTTAGCAATATGTGCCAATAACACTGCCCTGCGTATATTATCGCCTGCCTGTCTATTTGGCATGAAGCCTACTTGATCTCTATGTATTAATTTTCCTATAATGCTATTGAGGCATTTTGCTATTATTTTTGCTAATAATTTAATATCGAGGTTTAACAGAGAAATAGGCCGATAATTCACACAGGAAGTATCATCAGAAAGGGGTTTTGGGATCATACAAACAATTGCCATTGGTGTTTCTTGCCGAAAAGAATGTCCATCTAGAAGTTTGTTAAAAGTTTCAGTGAGAATGGGAGAGAGTATTTCTGAGAATGTTTTATAGTATAAAGCCGAGTAGCCGTCTGGGCCTGGTCTTTTGTTAAGTTTTAGGTCTTTTATAGCGTTAGCAACTTCATCTATAGTTATAGGCTCATCCAAACTGCTTTTTTGATTCTGAGATAACTCAGGTAAGGTTATTTTTGAGAAGAAGGATTCAGCCTCTGTAGGATTAAATTCATTGTTTTTCTTGTATAAAGTTGCGAGATGTGAGTGAAATTTATGGACTATTTTAACTGGATTACAAGTGTAAACATTTTTTGATAATTTCAAACGTATTGGTTTGAAAGATTTGTTAGTTGAATTTAATGCCCGAGCCAAATATGTACCTGGTTTGTTTGTATTCATGTAGAATTTGTGTTTGGAGCGTTTGAGGGATTTATCAACTGACTCAGTGAGAAATAGATCGTATTCCAATCTAGATTTTTCCAGATGAGATTTCGTACTCTGAGATGGATTATCTTGAAATGATATGTAGGCTGCATTAAAATTGTGTTCTAGTTTTTTGCTAGTTTTTTGCGTTCCCGTTTAAATAGTGCCATTTGTCTTTGTATTGTACCACGCAAGACAGGCTTATGAGCTTCCCACAGTGTTATTGGGGAGATGTCTGTTGTATTATTAATTGATATGTATTCCTTTAAAGCTTGTTCAATGGCCATCTGATGTAGTGGGTGTTTGAGCATTATGTCCGGTAAGTACCACGTTGGGTCATGCGCTTTTGGTATGGCTGAGGCTATAGTAGTGTATACTGCATTATGGTCAGACCACAGAATCGGAATTATATCTGATGCAATAATTTCTGGTATCATTCCTATTGTTAGAAAAATATGATCTATTCTGGTGAAGGTTTGATGAGGGTGCGAGAAATAAGTGAATTTCTTTTTCATTGGGTTACTTTCTCTCCACGAATCTACCAGATTGTATTTGGAAAGAAGTTGAGAAAAAGGTAATCTAGAGGTTATTTTGGATGGTGTAAAAGGTGATTTATCTAGAAATGGGAGGAGGACCTGGTTCGAATCCCCACACATTATCACTGTTCCTATTTTGTGTGTATTAATCACTTGTAATATATGTGAGAGGAATGGTGTAGGTTGTTTGTTAGGAGCGTAGTAGGAAATCACCGTAATTGCTGTATCCATTATATAACCCATGAGTATCAGGTATCTACCTTCTGGGTCTTTAATTTCTGATGATAAGGTGAATGGTGTGGATCGGTGAAATGCAATTAGAGTTCCCCTTTGCTTGGTACAGGCAGAAGCCGTGTAAATTTGTTGATAAAAAGGAGAAATATATTTTGGAGTAGAATCTTTGGTGAAGTGTGTTTCTTGGAGGCATACTATGTGAGCCTTCTTGTTATGAAAAGTACGGAAGGCTTTGGTCCTTTTTTGAGGGACATTTATTCCCTGAACATTCAGGGAAAGTATATTCAGTGGTGCCATGTCAACAGATCAAATAGTTTTGACTTACTTTTTGTTATGCAGAGCTGACTGCGCAGATCAACCTGTGTGGACTGAAGAGATGAATAGATAGAAAAGAAACCAGTGAATTCTGGAGTAAAGAGTAAACAAAAAACATATGAGATTAGTTGATACATTGTATAAATTATTTTTTGCAAGTAATCACAATTTACCCGTGAAAGAGAATAAATATCTCTCTCAGGGGAATAAGTGCCTTCGTCACACTCCCACATAATATGGTTGGGAGAATGAGGAGGGCTAATGGGGGTACACGGATCTTCCGCTTACAGGAGACAAGTGCTATGTCAAAAGACATCAAAATGATGTTTCATTAATTGGAGTGCAGAATATAGTTTTTGTTGAAATTATTTATTCCAGGGTGGTTGTATATGGTTAGTCTTGCCCTAGGCTAAATAATTCAGTTAGAAAGGTACTGTTAATAACTTTGGTATTGATGAAGATAGTTTGAATTATTTTGGGATTTTAACCCTTTTAGAGTAAACAATTATATATTTTATTCATATGTAACTGTTTAGATATGTTAACTCATAAAATTGAGGTTGTATTGCTTCAGATTAGAATAAACAAAAACATAATTCTAGGAACTAGTTAGGAAAAGAAAGAAAAAGCTTCCATTACTTCTGGATTATTGAACATATTTGTCCTAAAAAGTAATAAATCTATTGTTACTACCTGATAATATATAACTGAACAAGAATTTCCTTATTTCACTTATATATTCTAAGGCTATATGAATCAGAAGTAATAAGAAATATAACTGGAATGTAACATGATCCCACACAGTGTGTGACTATCAGAATGCAGTTACATTCAGTTATAAATACAGTTTTTTTTATAGAGAACCATCTCTTAGTATAATAAATGAGGAGATATCAGGAATTAGGATGTCAGTCCATTGAATCTTCTTGGTCCATGGATGATGTGGCATAACGGCCTCTTTTGTGAGAATGATGGTTCCCATTTTGTTCTGAAATTTTCTGGGTGCTGCCTGAAGGTGAAGATGATGTCATTCTTCTGCGTGTGGGAGAGTTGCTGCTTGTGGGTTCTGTCAGATTTAATTTTAAAAAGGTTTGTTGTAGTTCATCTGCTGATCTGCTTCTGTAAATTGTACCTTGGTAGTTAAATCTGACTGAAAAGGGGAAGCCCCATTGATACATAATGTTGTGGCGTTGCAGTTCCATTAGTTGGGGTTTCATGGATCGTCTTTTAGTAATAGTAAGTTGGGATAGGTCAGCAAAAATTTGATAATTGTGTCCTTGAAAATTAAGTTCCTTTTTTTCTCTTGCAGCAATTAGTATTTGTTCTTTCGTTCTGTAATAATGAAATTTTGTGATTATATCACGTGGGGGTCCATCTTTCTTTTTGGCTGTGAGGGCTCTGTGTACTCTGTCCAGTTCTAAACGTTCAATAGGGATATCTGGCTTTAGTTCTTGTAATAGAGCAGTAATAGTAGATTGCAGGTCTGTCACGGTTTCAGGTATTCCCCTTATGCGCAAGTTTGAACGTCTGGCTCTATTTTCGTAATCTTCGAGCTTAGTTTGAAGTATTAAATTCTCTTCTTTAATTGTTCCAATTCTGTTATATTTACTTGGGTTGTAATTTCAATTTCATCCATTTTTATTTCTAAGGCTGCGGTGCGGTTTCCCAGCTCTCCTATTTCTTTGGTTAGGCTTTTTGTTATTTGGTCTGAGGTTTGTTTTAAAGCCTTATGAAGCATCTTTTCAAATTGTAATAATATTACTGGGGATGTTGAGGAGGCTTGTGGAGAAGATGGTGAGAGGATTTGTTCTGTATCTGACTCAAATGGAGAGTCTTGCTGTGACATTTTCTGTCTGTGAGAGCGCCCTGATGCTGTATCTTGTGAGGTGACTGGAGCTGCTTCAGCTGCAGTGAGTGCCTGTGAGCTTTTTGTGAGGTGATTTTTATTTCTGCCACGGTTTCCTCCCAGTACCATATTTCCTGCCCAAACTTTCACAGTTTGTTCCCTGGGGTAAAAAGGTTCAAATGGATACCTTTTGAGCCTGCAGGCTCCGCTTTGTCCTTCTCTTCTCTCCTCAGCGGTGCAGAGCTCTAACAATGCATGTCTGCTCCGTTAGGCTCCCCAGTATCAGAATTTTCAACCGGCAATTCCCTTTCAATGTAGAAATGATTCAAGCAGCTATAGTGCCTTTCAATCATTTTTACAGGTGGCGAAAGGGGGTCCACCGCCACCACTTTTCCCAGGTTCTCCCATCCCATTGGGTTGCCCGGAACAACTCCAGTTCGTGGCATCTAGTGACCTGTAAAGAGAGAAGGGAACTGACCTTGTTCCTGTGAGATCAGAAACCAGAAGCGATGAGGATTTTGTCACTTCGGTTTTCAGTCTAATGAAAGTATCTGATCAAACCGACCCCGATTTGATCAGATACTTTGGAGGTCAGAGGAGAGATATGGGCTCTAATAGAACTCAGATCTCTGGATAAAGAGGACCTGTCATGGCCCATGCCATCACAAGAGATGTTGATCATCCCTAGTGATGGCGATACAGTTGATCAAATAAAAAAAAGGTACAGTGGTAAAAAGTCAATTCAAATAAAATACATAATAAAATATGTAAAGTGCCCTATCTCCCTGTGCTCACGTGCAAATGTCCTGCACGCATATGTGAACTGAGATCCCACCACACGTGTGGTATCACCACAAATGTCATCGCAAGAGTGATAATTCTAGTGCCGAGCCTTTTGTGTAACTGAACTTCTGTATAAAGCCCCACAGAACAGAAAGTGCACAGTCCACATGGGCTTTACTGCTGTTTAACTGCAGACAGGAAACAGGAAACTTTATTATACAAAGAACAGACATAGAGTTTACCATAGAGCAGCTACAAACTTATAAACACTGCCATCTACTAAATGATGTAGTTGTTGCACAAAATACATGAACAATGTATTCCAACCAACAGTACCTCTAAACATTGTGAAATAAAATTCACCAAAGTATACTTTTTGTGAAAAAAGCTGCATTTGAGAAACCGCAGCATAAATACCATGTGACATAATAATTGCAACACCCATTTTATTATCTAGGGCCTCTGCTTAAAATGTATATATATTTCTAAATGTGTATATATACAGTATCTCACAAAAGTGAGTACACCCTCACATTTTTGTAAATATTTTATTATATCTTTTCATGTGACAACACTGAAGAAAGTACTTTGCTACAATGTAAAGTAGTGAGTGTACAGCTTGTATAACAGTGTAAATTTGCTGTCCCTTCAAAATAACTCAACATACAGCCATTAATGTCTAAACCGCTGGCAACAAAAGTGAATACACTCCCAAGTAAAGATGTCCAAATAGGGCCCAAAGTGTCAATATTTAGTGTGGCCACCATTATTTTCCAGCACTGCCTTAACCCTCTTGGGCATGGAGTTCACCAGAGCTTTACAGGTTGCCACTGGAGTCCTCTTCTACACCTCCATGATAACGTCACAGAGCTGGTGGATGTTAGAGACCTTGCACTCCTCCACCTTCCGTTTGACGATACCCCACAGATGCTCAATAGGGTTTAGGTCTGGAGACATGCTTGGCCAGTCCATAACCTTACCCTCAGCTTCTTTAGCAAGGCAGTGGTCGTCTTGGAGGTATGTTTGGGGTCGTGATCATGTTGGAATACTGCCCTGCGGCTCAGTCTTCGCAGGGAGGGGATCATGCTCTCCTTCAATATGTCACAGTACATGTTGGCATTCATAGTTCCCTCAATGAACTGTAGCTCCCCAGTGCCGACAGCATTTATGCAGCCCCAGACTATGACACTCCCACCAACATGCTTGACTGTAAGCAAGACACACTTGCCTTTATAATCCTCACCTGGTTGCAGCCACACACGTTTGACACCATCTGAACCAAATAAGTTTATCTTGGTTCCAGTAATCCATGTCCTTAGTCTGCTTGTCTTCAGCAAACTGCTTGCGGGCTTTCTTGTGCATCATCTTTAGAAGAGGATTCCTTCTGGGATGACAGCCATGCAGACCAATTTGATGTAGTGTACGGAATATGGTCTGAGCACTGAGAGGCTGACCCCGCACCCCTTCAACCTCTGCAGCAATATGCTGGCAGCACTCATATGTCTATTTCCCAAAGACAAACTCTGGATATGATGCTGAGCACGTGCACTCAACTTCTTTGGACGACCATGGCGAGGCCTGTTCTGAGGGGAACCTGTCCTGTTAAACCACTGTATGCTCTTGGCCACTGTGCTGCAGCTCTGTTTCAGGGTCTTGGCAATCTTCTCATAGCCTAGGCCATCTTTATGTAAAGCAACAATTCTTTTTTTCAGATCCTCAAAGAGTTCTTTGCCATGAGGTGCCATGTTAAACTTCCAGTGACCAGTATGAGAGCAATGACACCAAATTTATCACACCTGCTCCCCATTCATACCTGAGACCTTCTAACACTAATGAGTCACATGACATTGGGGAGGGAAAATGGCTAATTGGGCCCAATTTGGACATTTTCATTTAGGGGTGTACTCACTTTTGTTGTCAGTGGTTTAGACATTAATGGCTGTGTGTTGAGTCATTTTGAGGGGATAGCAAATTTACACTGTTATACAAGCTGTACACTCATTACTTTACATTGTAGCAAAGTGTACATGAACAGATATAATAAAATATTTACAAAAATGTGAGGGGTGTACTCACTTTTGTGAGATACTGTGTATATATATATATATATATATACATATATATATATATATATATATATATATATATATATATATATATATATATATATATATATATATATATATATATATATACATATACATATATATACAGCGCCTTGAGTAAGTATTTATACCCCTTGAAATTTTCCACATTTTGTCATGTCACAACCACAGAAATAAATGTATTTTATTGGGATTTTATGTGATAAACCAGCACAAAGTGGCACATCATTGTGAAGTAGAAGCAAAATGATAAATGGTTTTCAAAATTTTTTACAAATAAAATATATGAAAAGTGTGGCATGCATTTGTATTCAGCCCCTCTTATGCTGCGTACACACGGTCAGACTTTTCGGCTACAAAAGTCCGACAGCCCGTCCGACAGACTTTCAACTGACTTTTGGCGGACTTGCGGCGGACTTTCTAACGAATGGACTTAACTACATATGATCACACAAAAGTCCGATGGATTCGTACGTGATGACGTACACCAGACTAAAATAAGGAAGTTGATAGCCAGTAGCCAATAGCTGCCCTAGCGTCGGTTTTTGTCCGTCAGACTAGCATACAGACGAGCGGATTTCTGGGTCCGGCAGAGTTACGACGTAAAGATTTGAAGCAAGTTCCAAATCTAAAGTCTGTCAGATTTGCGACTGAAAAGTCCGCTAAAGGTCCGGTGGAGCCCACACACGATCTGATTGTCCGCCGGATTTGATCCGTCGGCGTCCGTAGGACCAGTCCGGTCAAAAAGTCCGACCGTCTGTACGCGGCATAAGTCAATAATTTGTAGAACCACCTTTCACTGCAATTACAGCTGAAAGTCTTTTTGGGAATGTCTCTACCAGCTTTGCACATCTAAAGAGTGACATTTTTGCCCATTCTTCTTTGCAAAATAGCTCAAGCTCTGTCAGATTGGATGGAGAGCGTCTGTGAATAGCAATTTTCAAGTCTTGCCACAGATTCTCAATTTGATTCAGGTCTGGACTTTGACTGGGCCATTCTAACACATGAATATGTTTTGATCTAAACCATTCCATTGTAGCTCTGGCTGTATGTTTAGGGTCATAGTCCTTGTTAGGTACCTGGTAGTTGAGCCCGACTGGTAGGAGAAGACCCCTCTTACAACGCTGGTTCAGGAGCCACTGGAGTGGGAACAGTGGTCTCGTGAGCACAGTGGGTAGGAGTGCCTGGTGAAGGTTTTGCAGAGGCCGGCACAGAAGCTGAGTAGAGATCCCTCAGGGATGGCTGAGCTGCAGATTCTGGCAGGCAGAAGAGGATCAGCAGACTGGCAGGTAGGAGGTAATGGAGCAGCAACACCTGGAGCTGGATGAGAAGGACGGGATGCAGCAATACAAGGCACAGGCAAAGGCAGAGTCAGACAGTCCGGTTTGGCAGGAGATCAGGCAGATGCAAATGGGTAATAACAGAGTAGTCAGGCAAGCAGGAGTTCGGCAACAGGTCACAAAAAGATAGCAGAGTCAGGCAGGCGGGGTCGGATTGGAGATTGGAGAGGCTTTTGCCAAGAGGAATGGGCAGCTTTACCATCTGACAAGATAAACTAATGAATGTAGTTGGACTACCAATTAGGTCTAATAGAGAATCTAATAGACCGAGAGTCTAATAAGGAGTATCGATCACCCCTCACCTCATCCCAAAAAAATACAAGCAAAAAATATTTAAAGGAAAAAGACCCCAGGGATTGTACGGGTGGGAGGGAAACGGGGAGTAGGAATATGTATGATTGTAGGAAGAATCAGAGTATGTAAAAATATTAACTTTATTCAAAATTGCACACGAATAGAAAATTAAAAACAAAGAAGTATAGTATACAGTAACTGCACTATATCATAATCATGAGGGTTCTAATAGTAAAGAACACATGCATACATGATACATATGGAAAGATCCAGCATGTTTCGGAATATTGTGGGTGTTAATTCCTTCTTCAGGGATTTCCTGTGCAGTTGTAAAATATAGTCTAAAAAGTGTGTGAAAATAAAAACATACTAAGCCAAAGTGCATCAATGGTTGATATATATATGGTTGATATATGTTGATATAGAATATTGTAGATAGTTTCCTACATGCACCTGTATGGGTGGCATCATCACATCAGGGGAGTCGTCGGGCACGCCCGGCCCATACGGTCCACAAGGGACAGCACAAGGCAAGATAGATGCACAGTCCTAAGATGTAAAGATGGTATATATAGTCAGGTAAACCATGTTGCCATAGAGTATAATATATATATAGTGTATAGCATATAGTGTAATCAAGCGGTAGGAGCTGGCAAGACCAGCAGGCATACAGATTAAAAAGTAGTTGTAATATATGTATTTGTATAATAGAAATAAAGATGATCTAGAAATGAGGCGTATGTAAGCTATAACATAAAATGATGGCTAGAGACTTAATGCAGGGACCCAGTAGGGTAGCTGTAGGTGAAAAAAGAGGAGAAAGTCTACAGCATATATAACATGTGTGAAGATGTTATGATAAGCCTTTTAAAGACTGGGTAAATGAATAATGCCATACAGTTATGGGTTGGAACATATATTCATTCAATGCTCCACTAGTGTACCAAGAGTGTGAGATAAATATTAACCACTTCAGCCCCGGACCATTATGCTGCCTAAGGACCAGAGGACTTTTTCCAATTTGGCACTGCGTCATTTTAACTGCTAATTGCGCGGTCATGCAATGCTGTACCCAAATGAAATTTGTGTCCTTTTCTTCCCACAAACAGAGCTTTCTTTTGATGGTATTTGATCACCTCTGCCATTTTTATTTTTTGCGCTATAAACGGAAAAAGACTGGAAATTTTGAAAAAAAATTATATTTTCTACTGTTCGTTATAAAAAAATCCAATAAACTCAATTTTAGTCATACATTTAGGCCAAAATGTATTCGGCCACATGTCTTTGGTAAAAAAAAAGTCAATAAGCGTATATTTATTGGTTTGTGCAAAAGTTATAGTGTCTACAAACTAGGGTACATTTTCTGGAATTTATACAGCTTTTAGTTTATGACTGCCTATGTCATTTCTTGAGGTGCTAAAATGGCAGGGCAGTACAAACCCCCACCCCCCAAATGACCCCATTTTGGAAAGTAGACACCCCAAGGAAATTGCTGAGAGGCATGTTGAACCCATTGAATATTTATTTTTTTTGTCCCAAGTGATTTAATAATGACAAAAAAAAAATATTTACAAAAAGTTGTCACTAAATTTGTATATTGCTCACACAGCCCCAGATGACGCCTGTTTAGGACGAAACGCGTCGGGCAGGACCCCATTGTCGCCACTTTTTCTCAGCGCTGCATTTTCTTGTGGACTTATACGTGAGTGTATTTCCTATTTATATATTTTTAAATAAACTTTTGATGCGGATTTACACTATGTGGCCCTTTTTTCTTTTCCTCTTCACTTATACTCAATGAATGACCGTTTTGAGGGAACCACACACGGAATACCTCACCCCCTCCCTCCTGGGACTCACAGAACTACCCACATCCTTTGAATCCCACACATCACCCAGAACCTGAACAACAGTTGGAGGAATCAGGCAGCCTGCGACATTACAGACATTCACAGCTCTCTACCACCCAAGCCTTATCCGACCCAGTTGGGCGTATGCCCTACTGGGTCCACCATATCTGGTAAGCCTTCATCTTTCTCGGTGGTAGCCAGCTTGTCTGCTGTTTTGGGATACTGGATCTATACATTGTTCATCTTTAAGACTGAAACATTGTTGTTTACTGTTAGACCCTCAACATGCATTACGTGTTTTTTCAGCCTTGAACGGGTCTCTTCATTGGTGATCCTTTTAACTGTGTACCTACCCACCCATGGTGGATTAGGTTTTAGCGCTACACTTTTTTCTGTTTTTTGCACACAGGCCATGGGCCTATGTGGAATTGCACCCCGAAATACATTCAGCTGCTTCTCCTGAGTACGGGGATACCACATGTGTGGGACTTTTTGGGAGCCTAGCCGAGTACGGGGCCCCGAAAACCGAAAATTTCTAAGGGCGTAAATTTTTTATTTCACTCCTCACTACCTATCACAGTTTTGAAGGCTATAAAATGCCCAGATGGCACAAAACCCCTCCAAATGACCCCATTTTGGAAAGTAGACACCCCAAGCTATTTGCTGAGAGGCATGTTGAGTCCATGGAATATTTTATATTTTGACACAAGATGCAGGAAAGTGACAAATTTTTTTTTTTTTTTTGCACAAAGTTGTCACTAAATGATATATTGCTCACACAGGCCATGGGCATATGTGGAATTGCACCCCAAAATACATTTAGCTGCTTCTCCTGAGTATGGGGATACCACATGTGTGGGATTTCTTGGGAGCCTAGCCGCGTACAGGGCCCCGAAAACCAATCACCGCCTTCAGGATTTCTAAGGGTGTAAATTTTTGATTTCACTCTTCACTGCCTATCACAGTTTCGGAGGCCATGGAATGCCCAGGTGGCACAAACCCCCCCCCCCCAAATGACCCCATTTTGGAAAGTAGACACCCCAAGCTATTTGCTGAGAGGCATGGTGAGTATTTTGCAGCTTTCATTTGTTTTTGAAAATGAAGAAAGACAAGAAAAAAAATTTTTTTTTTCTTTTTTCAATTTTCAAAACTTTGTGACAAAAAGTGAGGTCTGCAAAATACTCACTATACCTCTCAGCAAATAGCTTGGGGTGTCTGCTTTCCAAAATGGGGTCATTTGGGGGGTTTTGTGCCACCTGGGCATTCCATGGCCTCCAAAACTGTGATAGGCAGTGAAGAGTGAAATCAAAAATTTACGCCCTTAGAAAGCCTGAAGGCGGTGCTTGGTTTTCGGGGTCCCGTACGCGGCTAGGCTCCCAAAAAGTCTCACACATGTGGTATCCCCGTACTCAGGAGAAGCAACAGAATGTATTTTGGGGTGTAATTTCACATATTCCCATGGCATGTTTGAGCAATATATCATTTAGTGACAACTTTGTGCAAAAAAAAAAAAAAAACAATTTGTCTCTTTCCCGCAACTTGTGTCACAAAATAAAATATTCCATGGACTCGACATGACTCTCAGCAAATAGCTTGGGGTGTCTACTTTCCAAAATTGGATCATTTGGGGGGGTTTTGAACTGTCCTGGCATTTTATGCACAACATTTAGAAGCTTATGTCACACATCACTCACTCTTCTAACCACTTGAAGACAAAGCCCTTTCTGACACTTTTTGTTTACATGAAAAAATTATTTTTTTTTGCATTAAAATTACTTTGAACCCCCAAACATTATATATTTTTTTAAAGCAAATGCCCTACAGATTAAAATGGTGGGTGTTTAATTTTTTTTTTCACACAGTATTTGCGCAGCGATTTTTCAAACGCATTTTTTTGGGGAAAAAAAAAAACTTTTTTAAATTTTAATGCACTAAAACACACTATATTGCCCAAATGTTTGATGAAATAAAAAAGATGATCTTAGGACAAGTACATGGATACCAAACATGACATGCTTTAAAATTGCGCACAAACGTGCAGTGGCGACAAACTAAATCCATTTTTAAAAGCCTTTAAAAGCCTTTACAGGTTACCACTTTAGATTTACAGAGGAGGTCTACTGCTAAAATTACTGCTCTCGATCTGACGTTCGCGGTGACACCTCACATGCATGGTGCAATTGCTGTTTACATTTGACGCCAGACCGACGCTTGCGTTTGCCTTTGCGCGAGAGCAGGGGGGGACAGGGGTGTTTTTTTTGTTTTTTGTTTTTTTTTTTTCTTTATTATTTTTTTGCTTTTTTATCTTATTTTTAAACTGTTCCTTTCATTTTTTTTTAATCATTTTTATTGTTATCTCAGGGAATGTAAATATCCCCTATGATAGCAATAGGTAGTGACAGGTACTCTTTTTTGAAAAAATTGGGGTCTATTAGACCCTAGATCTCTCCTCTGCCCTCAAAGCATCTGACCACACCAAGATCGGTGTGATAAAATGCTTTCCCAATTTCCCAATGGCGCTGTTTACATCCGGCAAAATCTAAGTCATGAAATGCTTGTAGCTTCCGGTTTCTTAGGCCATAGAGATGTTTGGAGCCACTCTGGTCTCTGATCAGCTCTATGGTCAGCTGGCTGAATCACCGGCTGCATTCTCAGGTTCCCTGTTGAGACAGGAGAGCCAGAGAAAAACACAGAAGATGGTGGGGGGGGCATTCCCTCCCACTGCTTGTAAAAGCAGTCTAGAGGCTAATTAGTGGCTAGGATTGCTTTTACATGAAAGCCGACCGCTGACTGAAAAGAGTGATACCAAGATGATACCTAAACCTGCAGGCATCATTCTGGTATAACCACTCAAAGTCGTGAATGGCGTACCTGAAGACAAAAAAATGGTTAACAATAAAACACAGTAAACGGTAAAGTATAAAAAATTGCATACCTGAAAAGCAAACATGATAAAACATAATGACAATAAAACATTGCAGAATAGAGTACAGTAAAAAAGAGCAGAACAATAGAGAGAGAATAGAGAGAGAGAGAACAATAAAACGACAACTATTTTTTTTTATTTTATATATATATATTTTTTTTTTTACACTTTTTTTGTAACTAACTTTTATAACTGTAACCGGTTCCAGGTTCGGGTCTCTCAAAATGCGATGGCATCTTGGGAGACCCTGTGAAAGTGTGCCTAGTCTGTGCAATGCTGTACCCTACGCTAACTAGTGAATGGTAGCGTTCAAAACATTCACCAATGCAAAGACCAGGATTGTCAGGACAGGAGGGACAATAATAGCGGGTGTCACGCCTATATCCGCGTTTGCTGCAGACACGACATCTTTTTTGGGGGGGTTCGCTGGGTAGGGGTACTCGGGAGGACATAAAGAAAATGCCTCTCATGCAGCCGACTGCATTTGGTTGGGGATGTGAATGGGGGAAGTACGGGTGCTGCAGAAGTGGTGGGTTCCCAATTAGGATTGGCGAATGCAGCAGGAAGGGCACTATGGGCACGACGGGCCTGTGTTTGTCTTCTTCTTGGTGGTAGCGGGACACTACTTGTGCTTGCCACTTCACCAGCTTGAACTGCACTTATGGGACTCGCCACGTCACCAAGTGTTACTGCAGTGCTGGTTTGACTACGACCGGGGTGTACTAGGCCGCTGGTGCTTGCCAGTTCACCAAAACGCTACCAAAAAAACTGTTAGCGATCGCAGGGATCAGGCCTGACTCTGCGAACGCTGCAGTTATGCGTTTAGTGTTTTGTAAGTGACAGTGATCGATCGATACTGCACTTGGGTGGGCTAGGCTGGTCCGGACGGAGGGGCAAAACGCAGGTGCTAGCAGGTATCTGGGCTGATCCCGCTAACACTGCGTTTTTGGGAACCCTAAACTGCTGGGGACGCTAGTATAGATCTGATCAGATCAGATATTGATCCGTTCAGATACTATACCACTAAGGGAGGCGTATGCTGCGTGCGTGGGTGTTAGCGGTACTGGCGCTAACCTGATGCTGCCTGGGGCTGGTGCTTGCCAGTTCACCAAAACGCTACCAAAAAAACTGTTAGCGATCGCAGGGATCAGGCCTGACTCTTCGAACGCTGCAGTTATGTGTTTAGTGTTTTGTAAGTGACAGTGATCGGTCGATACTGCACTTGGGTGGGCTGGGCCGGGCGGAGGGGCAAAACGCAGGTGCTACCAGGTATCTGGGCTGATCCCGCTAACACTGCCTTTTTGGGAACCCTAAACTGCTAGGGACGCTAGTATAGATCTGATCGGATCAGATATTGATCCGTTCAGATACTATACCACTAAGGGAGGTGTACGGTGCGTGCGTGGGTGTTAGCGGTACTGGCACTAACCTGAGGCTGCCTGGGGCTGGTGCTTGCCAGTTCACCAAAACGCTACCAAAAAAACTGTTAGCGATCGCAGGGATCAGGCCTGACTCTGCGAATGCTGTAGTTATGTGTTTAGTGTTTTGTAAGTGACAGTGATCGATCGATACTGCACTTTGGTCGGGCTGGGCTGGGCTGGGCATATGGGCAAAACGCAGGTGCTAGCATGTATCTGGGCTGATCCCACTAACACTGCATTTTTGGGAACCCTAAACTGCTGGGGACGCTAGTATAGATCTGATCGGATCAGATATTGATGCGCACAGATACTGTACCACTAAGGGAAGCGTATGCTGCGTGCATGGGTGTTAGCGGTACTGGCGCTAATCTGAAGCTGCCTGGGGCGACGCATATCACCGCCGGGCAATCAGGGGGCTAAACATTTATTCGGTAATAAACGGCGGGTGCCCTGACACTATAAAAAATAAACTAACTAACCAGCGTCACCCGTAACGGTTATACGGTGATCAGTGGTGAAAGGGTTAACTAGGGGGCAATCAAGGGGTTAAAACATTTATTAGGTAGTATATGGGGGTCCCTGTCGCTATAAAACGCTGACGGCGAACCTATATATTTACCTCCCTAACTAGCATCACCAGTGACACTAATACAGCAATCAGAAAAATGATCGCTTAGCGACACTGGCGACGGGGGGTGATCAAGGGGTTAAAACTTTATTAGGGGGGTTAGTGGGGTACTATAGACCTAAAGGGGGCTAACAGTAACTGTCCTACCACACTAACTGTCACAAACTGACACCATGCAGTAATCAGAAAAAAAAACTGCTTGGTGTCAGTGTGACGGGGAGGGGCGAGGGTTGATTAGGGGGTGATCGGGGTGGGATCGGGGAGTAAAGGGGGGTGTTTTGTGTGCCTGGCATGTTCTACTGTGTGTGTAGTGTGTTTTCACTCTCATTGCAGTCTTCTCTCCTCGGCGCCGGAACGGAAAATACCGAGCCGAGGAGAGATGACATCATTTCCTTTGCTGCTGTTTAGCATAGAGCAGCATAGGAATGATCTGATTGGCCGGCGGCGATCGCGAGGGGGGCCACGAACGGATGGTCTCCCCCTCATTTCCGATCGCCGCTGGAGAAAAGGGGACCTCCTCGGGTACCGGGGGGGTCCGATCGGACCCCCCGCCCGCGGGAGGCAGATCATGTACATATACGTGATTCTGCCTGCCCGTGCCACCTTGCCGACGTACATCGGCGTGAGGCGGTCCTTAAGTGGTTAAAAACAAAAAAGATTATTTAGGAGATCACGAGAAATAATAAAGAAAGAATTTGTCAGAACTCTGTGTGAATATCAGCAGCAAAACAAATTCATCATTCTAACATTATAAAGAACAAAAGAATGCTCTGCATTAAAAGATCCAAAAATTTCCAGCGTGACGAATGTGCTATCTCCATTACGAACGCTAGTTTTACCAGACCGAACGCTTCCGTCTCGTACTTGATTCTGAGCATGCATGATTTTTTGCGCGTTCGGATTGCATACAGACGAACGCATTTTCGGATAGGAACTTTTTCCGACCGAAAAATAGAGTACCTGCTCAAGTCCCAAGGGGTTAAAGGTGATTTAACTGGCAGATTAATTTGCATCACCCCTTGCATAAAAACCCGGACTAAAGAATGCGTAGCAAGCGGTCTTTGAAATAAAACCGATAAGGCTGAGACCTGGCCCTTAATAGTACTTAGGGCCAACTTCGTCTCTATGCCCAATTGTAGAAAGGCAAGGATTCCGCCTATAATACATCTCCGAGGGTGCCAACCAGGAAACGTAAGCTTTCCAAACTCTATAATATACAGCTCTGGAAACTGGTTTCCTTGCATTGATTAAAGTTGAGATAACAGACCTGGAATGCCCATGCTTCTTCAGAATGTGGGTTTCAATAGCCAAGCCGTTAAATTTAGCGTTCGAAAAGTAGGATGGAATATCGGCCCCTGCGATAGCAGGTCTGGCCTTAGTGGGAGAGGCCAAGGACCCTCCACTGCCATCTTTACAATCTTCTGGGCCATGCTGGTGCTACCAGAATTACCAGCTTTCTTTCCAGCTTGATCCTGCAAAAAAATCGAGGCAGCAACTGAATCGGGGGAAAAGCGTAGATCGGGGGAAAAGCGTAGATCAGGGGAAAAGCGTAGTTCGGGGAAAACTGATCCCACGGAGTTACCAGCGCATCTGTTCCGTATGCGAGTGGATCCCTTGTTCTGGTCACAAAGTTGACTAACTTCATGTTGAATCTGGACGCTAGAAGATCTATGTCTGAAGTCCCCCCATCTTTGGCAAACAGCCCGAAACACTTTGGGGTGAAGAGACCATTTTGGGAATAACTGCTGGCGATTTTAGTCCCCCTGCCAATTTTCTACTCCCGGAATGAAAACGGACGATAGGGATGGGACATTCAAGTTAGGATATGGTTCACCTCTCTCTAAGCTGAGAGACTCTTGGTGCCCCCTTGGTGATTGATATAGGCCACAGCCGTGGCATTGTCGGATTGAATCTGAACTGGACAATTCTTTAACCTGGAGGTCCAGGTTTTCAAAGCCAGATACACTGCCCGAATCTCTAGGATGTTGATGGGCAGGGCTCTTTCGGGTTTTGACCACTGTCCCTAGACAGTTGTCTCCTCTAGTACCAGGGCTGATCCCAGTGCAGTGCACCCGGGCGCCGGAGAGGTGGGGGCGCTGAAGCGCCAGAGTGCTCCCTTCCCTCCTCCTCTAGTTTGTGTCCGGCGGCAGCTCTCTGCCAGTGTTCTAAGAAGAAAGGCGCCGCTGTGTTTCCTGCTCAAGCCCCTCCCTCCTCCTGTCAGAGAAGGAGAGCAGCCAGTCGGAATGGAGGGGGGTCTGTACTGGGAGGTCTGTACTAATGGGGGGTCTGTACTAATGGAGGGGGGGTTTGTACTAATGGAGGGGGGGTCTGTCCTGGGGGTCTGTACTAATGGAGGGGGGTCTTTCTGGGGGGGTCTGTACTAATAGAGGGGGGTCTTTCCGGGGGGTCTGTACTAATGGAGGGGGGTCTGTACTAATGGAGGGGGGGGGTCTGTACTAATGGAGGGGGGGTCTGTACTAATGGAGGGGAGGTCTGTCCTGGGGGTCTGTACTAATGGAGGGGGGGTCTTTTCCGGGGGGGGTCTTTACTAATAGAGGGGGGTCTGTACTAATGGAGGGGGGATCTGACCTGGGGGGTCTGTATTAATGGAGGGGGGGTCTGTGCTAATGGAGGGGGGTCTTTCCTGGGGGGGCTGTACTAATAGAGGGGGGTATGTACTAATGAAGGGGGGGTCTGTCCTGGGGGGTCTGTACTAATGGAGGGGGGTCTGTACTAATGGAGGGGGGTCTTTCATGGGGGTCTGTACTAATGGAGGGGGGTCTGTTCCTGGGGGGTCTGTACTAATGGAGGTGGGTCTGTCCTGGGGGGTCTGTACTAATGGGGGGGTCTGTCCTGGGGGTCTGTACTAATGGAGGGGGGGTCTGTCCTGGGGGGTCTGTACTAATGGAGGGGGGGTCTGTCTTGTGGGTCTGTACTAATGCAAGGGGTCTGTCCTGGGGGGTCATTACTAATGGAGGGGGGGTCTGTCCTGGGGGGGGTCTGTACTAATGGAGGGGGGTCTGTCCTGGGGGGTCTATACTAATGGAGGGGGGTCTGTCCTGGGGCGGTCTGTACTAATGGAGGGGGGTCTGTCCTGGGGGTCTATACTAATGTAATAATGGAGGGGGGGTGTTTTGTCCTAGGGGGGTCTGTACTAATGGAGGGGGGGTCTGTCCTGGGGGGTCTGTACTAATGGAGGGGGGTCTGTCCTGGGGGGTCTGTACTAATGGAGGGGGGTCTGTACTAATGGGGGGGTCTGTACTAATAGGGGGTCTGTCCTAATGGAGGGGGTCTGTCCTGGGGTCTGTACTAATGGGGGGGTCTGTACTAATGGAGGGGTGGTTTGTCCTGTGGGGGTCTGTACTAATGGAGGGGGAGATCTGTCCTGGGGGGTCTGTACTGAGTAAGGTCTGTACTGAGGGAGGGGTTTATACTTAGTGCGGGTTCTGCACTGACGGAAGGGGGTCTATACTTAATGGAGGAGGGTCTGTACTGAGGGGCAACTATAGTTGGTGGAAGGGGGTGACCCCAACTCTAGTAAGGCCAATGCAGCTGCGGACTCTTCTCTCCCCCCTTCCTCTCCCTCTCGTGCGTGCTGCTCTACTAGTGAGCGGTGCACAGCTGCCCACTATGTATCTTTCCCCGCCTTCATATGCCCAGGGAAGAAACAGACTCCTGATCAGAGGAACCGTTGCTGTATCGCTGGGTCAGGTGAGAGGGCCGATCGGCCATTATCTACTAACGTCCATAGGAACTGCAGTCTCTGGCCATCTCCTGTATTATATCTGCAGTCTCTGACCATCTACTGTACTATGTCTGCAGTCTCTGATCATCTTCTGTAGTATGTCTGCAGTCTCTGACCATCTCTTGTACTATGTCTGCAGTCTTTGACCATCTCCTGTATTATGTCTGCAGTCTCTGATCATCTCCTGTAGTATGTCTGCAGTCTCTGACTGTCTCCTGTAGTATGTCTGCAGTCTCTGACCTTCTCCTGTAGTATGTCTGGAGTCTCTGACCGTCTCCTGTAGTATGTCTGCAGTCTCTGACCATCTCCTGTACCATGTCTGCTGTCTCTGACCATCTCCTGTACCATGTCTGCAGTCTCTGACCATCTCCTGTACCATGTCTGCAGTCTCTGGCCATCTCCTGTATTATGTCTGCAGTCTCTGACCATCTCCTGTTCTATGATTGCAGTCTCTGACCATCTCCTGTTCTATGATTGCAGTCTCTGACCGTCTCTTGTATCATAACTACAGTCTCTGACCATCTCTTGTATTATGTCTGCAGTCTGATCATCTTCTGTATTATATCTGCAGTCTCTGGCCATCTCCTGTACTATATCTGCAGTCTCTGACCATCTCCTTTACTATATCTGCAGTCTCTAGCCATCTCCTGTATTATATCTGCAGTCTCTGACCATCTACTGTACTATGTCTGCAGTCTCTGATCATCTTCTGTAGTATGTCTGCAGTCTCTGACCATCTCTTGTACTATGTCTGCAGTCTTTGACCATCTCCTGTATCATAACTACAGTCTCTTACCATCTCTTGTATTATGTCTGCAGTCTGACCATCTTCTGTATTATATCTGCAGTCCCTGGCCATCTCCTGTACTATATCTGCAGTCTCTGACCATCTCCTTTACTATATCTGCAGTCTCTGGCCATCTCTTGTATTATAGCTGCAGTCTCTGACATCTCCTGTACTATGGTTGCAGTCTCTGACCGTCTCTTGTACCATGCCTGCAGTCTCTGACCATCTCCTGTACTATATCTGCAGTCTCTGGCCATCTCATGTACTATATCTGCAGTCTCTGGCCATCTCTTGTATTATGTCTGCAGTCTCTGACCATCTCCTGTACTATGTCTGCAGTCTCTGACCATCTCCTGTACCATGTCTGCATTTTCTGACCATCTCCTGTACTATGTCTGCAGTCTCTGGCCATCTCCTGTACCATGTCTGCAGTCTCTGGCCATCTCCTGTACCATGTCTGCAGTCTCTGGGCATCTCCTGTACCATGTCTGTAGTCTCTGACCATCTCCTGTGCTATGTCTGCAGTCTCTGACCATCTCCTGTACTATGTCTGCAGTCTCTGACCATCTCCTGTACAATGTCTGCGGTCTCTGACCATCTCCTGTGCTGTGTCTGCAGTCTCTGACCATCTCCTGTACTATGTCTGCAGTCTCTGACCATCTCTTGTACTATGTCTGCAGTCTCTGACCATCTCCTGTACTATGTCTGCGGTCTCTGACCATCTCCTGTAGTATGTCTGCAGTCTCTGACCATCTCCTGTACTATGTCTGGGGGCTCTTTCTAACAGACTCTCTAACAGAAGCCCTCTGTGTGTGCATCAGAGAGACTCCCCTTCAGGTCTCACTAGTGTACTCTCTTCCTGTATTTTTGTTGTTGTTAAAAGATCATGGGAGGATCCCAGCGTAACAAAGACTTCTTAGGGGAGCATATCTGTGTTTGAGTCATTGCCATAGAAACATTTGTAAAGGGGAGGAGTTGGTAAGATGACCACGCCCATGTAGGGGCGCCAGAAATATTTCTGCACCCAGGCGCTGGTGACCCTAGGATCGGCCCTGTCTAGTACCGCTCCCAAACGTGAGAGGCTGGCATCTGTCGTTACTACTTTCCAAATTGTTGGTCTGAAAGATTTCCCCTTCAGCAAATTCTGGCTTCGTAACCACCAACTGAGGCTTTGAGACACTCTTGTGGACAGCTGCATTGGCAAGTCCAAAGCTTGGATCATCTTGATCCAGGCAGAGAGGATTCTGTTTTACAACAGTCTTGAATGGAACTGGGCATAGGGGACTGCTTCGAATGAAGCTACAATCTTTCCTAACAACCTCATGCAAAGGCAAATTGAAGGATTTGCTTTTGACCTGACCATCTGTACCAGCTCTTGTATTGAGCTGATCTTTGCTGGAGGCAAGAACACCCTTTTCTGGGCTGTATCTATGATCAGGCCTAAGTAATCCAGCCTTCTTACTGGTTTTAAGGAAGACTTCTCTAGGTTGAGGATCCAACCGAGACTTTCCAGGTAACTGGTTTTAATGCATACGCTTTTTGTTCCACTTTGAATTGCAGAAACCTTTGGTGAGCGGGAAATATTTTGAGCAAATTTTTAGGAACCGATTTAGATTTTTTAGATCCAGAATGGGTCTGACATCTCCATTTGGTTTTGGTACCGTAAACAGGTTTTAATAGAAACCTAAACCTTGTTCTTATGTGGGGATCTGTATGGTTACCCCTTGAGTCAATAATCGGTCTAATGCTTGAAACAGGGATTGTCTTTTCCCTAGATCCTTGGGAACGTTTGATCACAGAAAGTGAGATGGTGGAAACTCCGGAAACTCTAGTTTGTATCCTAGAGTCACTGTGGAGAGAGCCCATCTGTCCTGAATTTCCCTCTGCCAGACTTCTGCGAAATGCAGAAGTCTTCCCCCCACCTTGGTGAGGGGAGACGCCTCTTCATGAAGAGGTCTTAGTATTCTGCTTTGTAGTCTTGCGGCTCCAGGTCTTCCTTTGAGCCTGGGCCTGACCCTGCAATTTTCCTCTGGAATCTGACGGTGGAAGCCGTCGCCAATGCCTAGAGGCGGATGTGCTTGGCGCAGGAGAGAGTCAGTTTAACCACTTCCTGACTGATGAACGCCGATGTACGTCGGCAGAATGGCACGGCTGGGCAAATGGGCATACCTGTAAGTCCCATTTGAATTCCCCGCCATGTCATTGCGTGCGCGCGCCGGCCGGGAGCTCTGTGAGTCAGGTCGTGGGTCCAGCAGACTCGATCGCCGCGGGGTTACCCGCAATCGCCTCACGGAGAGGACGAACAGGGAGATGCTGATGTAAACAAGCATCTCCCTGTTCTGCCTAGTGACAGTGTCACTGATCTCTGCTCCCTGTCATCGGGAGCAGAGATAGTGATGTGTCACAGCTAGCCCATCCCCCCTACAGTTAGAAATCACTCCCTAGTACTGACTTAACTCCTCCCCGCCCCCCAGTGGTTAACCCCTTCACTGCCAGTGTCATTTACACAGGAATCAGTGCATTTTTATAGCACTGATTGCTGTATAAATGACAATGGTCCCAAAAATGTGTCAAAAATGTCCGATGTGTCCGCCATAATGTCGCAGTCATAAAAAAAAAAAAATGCTGATCGCCGCCATTACTAGTAAAAAAAAAATTATTAATAAAAATGCCATAGAACTATCCTCTATTTTGTAAACGCTATAACTTTTGCGCAAACCAATCAATAATCGCTTATTGCGATTTTTTTACCAAAAATATGTAGAAGAATACGTATCGGCCTAAACTGAGGAAAAAAAATGTTTTTTTAATTATTTTTTGGGGATATTTATTATAGCAAAAAGTAAAAAATAATGCGTTTTTTTCAGAATTGACGCTATTTTTGTTTATAGCGCAAAAAATAAAAACCGCAGAGGTGATCAAATACCACCAAAAGAAAGCTCTATTTGTGGGAAAAAAAAGGACGTCAATTTTGTTTGGGAGCCACGTCGCACGACTGCGCAATTGTCAGTTAAAGCGACGTAGTGCTGAATCGCAAAAAGTGCTCTGGTCAGGAAGGGGGTAAATTCTTCCGGGGCTGAAGCGGTTAAATGAAGGACGTTTATACTTTCTTTTGACTGGCAAAAGAGTACTTTTTCCACTGGAAATTGTCTGGATGTATTTATCCAAATCATCGCCAAATAGTCGCTCCCCATGAAATGGGAAACTAGACAGTAGGTTTTTGCAGGGTGCTTCGGCAGACCAACCCTTTAGCCAAAGGGTCCTACGCATGTGTACTAGCACAAGTGCAAGGCGAGACGCCTGGTGAATAGAATTCTTTATAGCAGGAATTCCAACCTTTTATCTGTTGGATCCTTTAGCATTTGTGCATTGTCCACTGGACGAGTTAAACTTTTATTCACACTTGAAATCGCAGCATCTACTGCTGGAACTTTCCATTTTTTGGTGAATTTTTTTTTTTTCCCCCAAGCATAGAGAACTGAGAATCTCTTTGAGGGAGAAAATGCTTATCCGGATGATCCCATTTGGTATAAATAAGCTTCTCTAGTAATGTGTGGACTGGAAACGCATTCATTGGTTGTGAAGGTTTCAAGGAACCCAAAGAAGAAACCAGACTTTCAGCTGACTCTGTTAGGGGTAGCATGAAAGTGGAGCGAACTATGTCCGTAAGGATTTGTACCTCAGATTGTGAAGCTGAAACTGTTGTTTCCTCCGCAGAAGAGTAATCGGTTTGTTTTTCCCGATCGTTTGAGGGTAATACCTCATCCTGTCCCCACTGTTCCCTGTAAGGGGTTTGGCGTGGGAGAGAGGGATCTAGCACGCTTCTTATCCCCTTTAATGGAGGATGCAATTAAAGCCACTAATCTTCCTTCTAAGCCCTGCAGGTCAGAGGAAAATGTATCTTCAGTCATGTATACAGGGGCAGAAGTGTGAGATGCAGTTGCACCACCAATTGCTTCCAATGACTCATCCTGGCTTGCCATGTCAGGTATCTCCAGAGAGGATGACAATGTGGAGGCATGTCTGGAGTCCCCAGCGCCTGTGGGTGGTTTTGGTGCCTTAGTTGTAAGCCTTGAAGCCATGGTGCAAAGCACAAAAAGCAAAGGTACTCTACGAACTGTTCTATTTATTTGAACAATAGTAGGAAAAACAGTGGTAGCATAGAATGATCTAATGCTAAACAATAAGTTTTTTTTCCTGTATTGCAAATGCCTGTGTAAACCCCTCACGTGCACCAGCGCTTCTGTGTCCTGTGGCAGCCTTGCTTCAGCTGCTCTGATAGACACTGTCTGTTTCCCAGAGTATCAGCTTTAAGCTTTTTCAGGTGTGAGCCTGATTGTCTATGCGCCACGCCCTTTCCTGTGCTTTAGCAAGAGTCCCCTCAGAGGGGAGGCGGGAGAGGGGGGAAGGGGATTTACATAGCCTTTTTATCAGCTTTTCAGATTTATGCTTGTTTAAACATAACATGTATCCCTATCCACTCAGTTTACCCATTTAGGGGGAGAGGAGACCCCCTCTCCAGCTGCTGAGACACGCTGTATTAGCACAGATTAAAACAGGGTCTATACACTATTACTCCCTCTAGAGGAGTTTTTAAGGCATTTTACAATATAATTGAAAGAAAAGTCATAGGTGGACTTTGCAGTTCCTATGCTTTCCTCTTAACTTTTCCTCGCTGCAGGATACTGCTGTAAGCAGACAGATCCAGACTTTACCCATCACGGCGGGCAGCGTGTTTAAACCTTCAAAGACTGGGGCCCTTTTAATAGGGGTTCCACTCCTTTGGACCATGTATAGCACCCCTCAGGACAGCTTTAGGTAATGTAGCAAGACCACAAAGAGTCCTGGTTCCTAGGGTCCAGCCCTCAAAGAGGAGCATTACAGGCAAAACCTTGTTCTTGTATGACAGGCCCGGGTACCATTCTGGAGCCGCAGTGGTGGGATGGATCCGGTTGTGGAGGCTTTTTAAATCCAGCATGGATCCCTCCTGGAGCTCCGCAGAGCACATCTTCACTCGTGCCAACACCTTTAGACACTGGCAAAAAAAACAGAGATACTCCTGGAAGGAGGAGGGGTTATATAGGGGAGTCAACTTCCTGTATTGGGTGTGCCAGTGTCAACACCTGAAGGTAGCTATAACCCTCTAAGTAAATACTTAAGGCTCTGTGTCCTATGATGTACGATAAAGATGGTGTGGTTGTTTTTAAGGAGCACAATACGATGATACTTTAACAAAAAAGAGTTGCATGGTCAAGTTGCCAGAAAGAAGCCTTTACTGTACAAGTTCCACAAAAAAGTCTGGTTACAATATGCCCAACAACACCTTGACATGCCTCATTGGCTTTTTTGTGGCATTGGTGCAGTAAAGGCTTCCTTCTGGCAGCTCAACCATGCAGCTCTTTTTTGTTTAAGTATAAATGAATTGTGCTCCTTAACAACCACACCATCTTTTTGGAGCGCAGCCTGTATTTCTCCTGCAGTTATCTGGGGGGTATTTCTTTGCATCCTGGGCATTTCTTCCACCAGTTGTGGCTGCAATCTTTCTTGGTCTACCTGACCTTGGCTTAGTATCAAAAGAGCCCCTAATTTACCACTTCTTAATAAGTGATTAAACAGTACTGACTGGCATATTTAAGGCTTTGGGCATCTTTTTTATATCCTTTTCCATCTTTGTAAAATTTTATTACCTTGTTACGCATGTCTTTTGACTGTTCTTTTCTACCTCCTAATGGCTCAGTGTCTAGCCTGCTTAGAGCATCCATGTGAGAGCTAACAAACTCATTGACCATTTATACACAGACACTAATTGTGATTTAAAAAGCCACAAATGTGGGAAATTAACCTTTAATTGCCATTTTAACCTGTGTGTGCCACCTTATGTGTCTGTACCAAGGCCAAACATTCCAGGGTATGTAAATTTTATCAGGGCCATTTGGGTGATTTCCGTTATGACTTTTAAAAGAATCCAAAAAACCACGTGATAATAAAATGGCTTCATGTGTTTGCTATCTTTGAATAAAAGACAGTTTTTGGCATGATCAGTCATATTTTTTAGTTTCACAATTTTTGCCAACTTTTGAGAATATATATATTTTTTTGTTTTCCTATTTAATGTACTGCTTAAAAGGTCACCAGTCACTTCCTGTCCTAGGCTACAAACCCACAACTACGCTGAAGCACAGCTCTCCCTTTCCTGCATACTCCTGACCTGGAGCTTAAGCAATTGTACAGTGCATTGACACATTATGCTGTAGATCCCACAGTAAATGCATATTTAGCTTTTGCTGGAGCTTGCACATGGCCACAAGAAGCACTTAGAGAAAGTGTACATGGTGCACACAGGACAGGAATAAGACATGTACAAAAGGGAAAACTATTTTTGTAAGTAAAAATAAATAAATTATGTAGTCCTAACATGGACTAAAAAAAAAAAATAGGATTTTTATTACAGCTTACCTGTAAAATCCTTTTCTTGGTGTACATCATGGGACACAGAGCCTTAAGTAATTACTTAATGGGTTATAGGCCACCTTCAGGTGTTGACACTGGTAAACCCAATCAAAGGAAGTTTACTGCCTATATAACCCCTCCTCCTTCCAGGAGCACATCAGTTTTTGTAGCAAACCAATAAACTTGTATCCCAAAAAAGAGGGGAGGGCCCTCTGTGTCCCATGATGTACTCCAAGAAAAGTATTTTACAGGTAAGCTGTAATAAAAATCCTATTTTCTTTATCGCACATCATGGGACACAGAGCCTTACGTAATTACTTAATGGGATGTCCCCTAGCAATGCCATGAGGGGTGGGAGAAAACAACCCGCAGGGTACACCCAGACTTGAGGATCTTATACTGCTGCTTGCAGCACTCTGCGCCTGAAGGCGATATCCTCATACCTCCTTACATCCACCTGATAAAATTTTGTGAATGTATGCACTGGAGACCAAGTTGCAGCCTTACAGATCTGAGCCATGGAGGCCTGATGACACACTGCCCAAGAAGCACTAACCGACCTGGTAGAGTGCGCCTTAACTTGAAAAGGGGGAATCTTACCCCTTAAATCATAAGTTTGAATTATCACTTGCCGAATCCACTTAGCGACAGTGGATTTCAACGCTGCCTGTCCTTTCTTAGGACCCTCTGGCAGAATAAATAAGACATCAGTCTTACGAATCTGAGCAGTTTTCTTTAAATAGATTTTCGCTGCTCTCACCACATCAAGACAACGTAGTGACTTTTCTTCCCTGGAACATGGTTTTGGAAAAACAATGGCAGGACAATATCTTGGTTCAGGTGAAAACCTGAAATTACTTTTGGCAAAAAGACTGGACGAGGGCGTAACACCACTCTGTCCTCATGAAAAACCCTAGTTAGACTTACCGGTAACGGTATTTCTACGAGTCTTTCAGGACAGCACCTGGAGAAAGCGCAGCTCCACCCACTTTTCCCAGGGAACACTGCAGTCAGTTTTCTTTAAAGACCGGACGCTTCCACCATGGCCTCAGTTGTTCATAGAGTACCTCCAGCCATGCTGAAATTAGATAAGCAAAACATAGCAATAACACTACATTTTATAATACAATTAGGGCGGGTCATCGGCGCTGTCCTGAAAAACTCGTAGAAATACAGTTACCGGTAAGTCTAACTAGAGTTTTTCTCCCTTCGTCTTTCAGGACAGCACCTGGAGATGATAAGAGAGTACTTACTCTAGGGTGAGATCACCGCCTGCAGGACTTTCCTGCCGAGCGATTGTTCCGATGCTGATAGCAAGTCCAACCTGTATTGGCGGGTGAAGGTGGAGAAACTTGTCCACGTGGCCACTTTACAGATCCGACCCGGAGAAGCCCCTGCTCTTTCCGCCCAGGAAGTTGCTACTGCCCTTGTTGAGTAGGCCATTACCCCTGTAGGAGGATCTGCCCCTGAAGCTCTATAGACTTCACTGATGGCCATTCTCAGCCATCTACCTATAGTGTTTTTGGGAAGCACTATATCCTTTACATGATCCAGAGAACAGAAAAAAGAGTGAATTTGACTTTATGAACTCTCTCATGATTTGTAAATAGTGTAGTAAACACCTTCTCATTTCCAGGGAATGGAAGGACTTCTCCTTAGAGCTGGATGGTGTAGGGCAAAAGGTAGGTAGAATTATTTCTTGTGCCCTATGAAATGCTGTTGAAACTTTTGGCAGAAAACCCGGGTCAGTTTTTAGCACTACCCGGTCTGGAAATATATAGCAGAAAGGTTCTTTTATAGATAGAGCTTGCAACTCACTTACCCTTCTAGCTGAGGTAACTGCTACTAAAAGGACTAGTTTGAGCTACCATAATTTTATTGTCGCCTCCTCTGGAAGTTCAAAAGGTCTTTTGATCAAACCTTGTAGAACCAATGATAAGTCTCAGTTTGGAAAAAATTTAAATGGTATTGGCCTAGCTCTGGCCAATGCCCTAAAAAATCTAATAATAAGCGGCTCCTGAGATAGCTGTCTCTCAAGGAAAACCGATAAGGCGGCCACTTGGACCTTCAGGGTACTGGCTGCCAACCCCATCTCCATTCCCTCATGGAGGAACTCTAATACTGAAAGCATTTCCTGTGGTGAGAATTTTTTAGTCGTGCACCAGGAATTAAATCGCTTCCACGTCTTAAAATAAATAGCTCTGGTAACCTTTTTTAGGCTACTTAAGAGGGTTGAGACTAGTTTATCTGAGAGGCCTTTTCTTGTTAGGATCTGCTCTTCAGTAACCACCTTGTCAGTCTGAGGTGCTCGATATTTGGATGCTGAAGGGGTCCCTGGGCTAGGAGATCTTTTCGAAGTGGAAGAACCCAGTGAGGTTCCACCGTCATCCTCTGTATAGTTGCAAACCAAGCCCTTTTGGGCCAAAAAGGAGCCACTAGAATCATACTTGTGGTCTCTTTTTGTAGTTTCTTTAAAGCCAAAGGGATCATTTGAAAGGGGGGAAAGGTGTAGCACAAGTGTAAGTTCCACGGCTGTGCCAGCGCATCCAATCCTCTCGCTTGATCCTGCCTGTTTAGTGAGAAATAGGCCTTCACCTTTGAATTTTTCTGGGATGCGAACAGATCTATCTGAGGAGCTCCCCATTTTTCTATTAATTTTTGGAATACTTCTGTGTTCAGACTCCACTCTGCTTCTAGTATCCTTTCTCTGCTCAGAAAGTCTGCTACTAGATTCAGATCTCCCTTTAAGTGCACTGCTGTTAGGGACCTCAGGTTGTTTTCTGCCCAGGATAGAATCTGAAGGGACGAGGATAGCAAGACCTTGCTTCTCATGCCTCCCTGCCTTGTTATATATGCCACTGCTGTGGCGTTGTCCAACAAAACTTGGACATGGTGACCTTGGACTAGTTTCTCGAAAGCCCATAGTCCTAGGAGAATAGCCCTTAGTTCCCTCCAATTGGAGGATCTCCTGGCTTCCCTGTTTGTCCAAACCCCCTGAGCCATCTGTCCTTCCAGGTGGGCGCCCCAACCCCAAGAACTTGCATCCGTTGTCAACCTCCTCTCCAGGGGAAAACACCAGAGCAGGCCTCTGTCCAGATTTGAGTGGCTCCTCCACCACCAAAGCTTCCTCTGAACTTGAGGGGGCATTTTTATCAATTTTTACAGGGACTCTCCATAGGACCAATTTCTCAGGATTGATTGCTCTAGATCCGTTGCGTGGAAACGTGCCCATTGTACTGCTGGTATTGATGCAGTAAAGAGCCCCAAGACAGACATAGCTGCCCTGATGGAAATTGGCAGGTTTGTCTGGGTCTTTTTTACCGCATTCTGAAGCTTTTCTATCTTTTCCTCGGGGAGAAAAATTCTCTCCTGTATGGAATCGATAGTATAACCCAGGGATTTTATTATCTGCGATGGAATCATGTTTGATTTTTCCTTGTTTACTATCCAGCCGAGACTCTCCAGGTGTCTCTTTGTCCTTTCCAGATCTTTCCCTAATATATCCCTTGTCTTGGCAAATATTAGGAGATCGTCTAAATATGGGACAATCGTGGGGCGTGACCGGAAGGGCGGGTGTCTGAGGAGTGGCCGTATGGAGTGGAGTGAGTGAGAGCAGGGACGCTGTGTGCTCCGTCCCATCCCCGTTCTTATCGCTCCCCCCGGCCACAGGAACGGCGCCTCGGATGGCTTAAGCTCCTCAACAGCTGCCGGTATACATGAGCGGTGCCAAGCTGACCCCCCTGCTTCTCTGCTAAGAGCCCTCTTGAATTCCCAATGACCTGCGAAAGCTGAGGAATTCTCTGAGAGAGACATCAGTCCCTGCACGCTGCGGCGGCTTTCACTTTCACTTTCCACACTATCATGTTAGACACGGAGGAGAAGTCGGCTGGAGCTGGTATAGTATAGCATTTTTATGATAACCGGATTCCGCTGTAAATAATGTGCGATAACCCCTTGGTTCAGAAGCGATTTCTGGTAGTTTCCTGGCAGTTCCTGGCAACTTGGTGTTGGTGCAGTAATATAACTAAGTGTCAGCGGTTTGCCTCACCTGCTGTTTTGGTAGTATTAAATATGTGAACAGAGCGAGCTAGCACAGGAAGCAAAGTATACTACCTTTTTTTTTTTTTGTTTTTTTTGTTTTTGTTGTGTCTCCTTATCACTAATCACTAATCACTAAGACTATATCGACCCCCCCTACTTTTAGGTGGGGCCATCATAAGCTATAAGCCAGCTAAAAGCCCTTGACTCCTCGGCGGCTGCATGCATACCTGTGTACATACCTCACTAACCGTAGACTGCTGGCGACTGCCCTAGCGGCATTTAACCAGCTGCGCAAAACTGCGGTGAAGGAGGGAGGCGCATTAGGTATTGCCATAGCCGAGGCGCCCCTGGGTGAAGGGAGCTACCCAACCCCGGCCACCTAAGGTACGGTAGTCTACCCTCGTTTGAAATTTTCCTTTCCCCGTGCCGGGGTGTGTTGGGGTGGAGAGAGCTTCCCCCCCCCCCACACACCCATCACATACTCCACTTTAGGAGCAATAAGGCAGTTATTCTACCTAGTGGGTTGGTGAATGTGGAGAGGTGCTGCTAATTTCTTGCTGTTGAACTACTTGTATACCTATAGGAGTGAATGATGCAGAATCTACGCTCCTCTAAAGAGAAAAACTCGCAGCACGCTGCAGCAGCAGCAGCAGCAGCAAAGCTGGAGCAATATGCTCATGCCCCCGCTCTGACCCCTCCAAAAAAGGGAACACAGCAAAAGAGTCAACAGGGGGGGACATCGGATAGGAAAAGCCAGGGCCAGCCACATCCACAGCCCTTAGGGGGTGTGTTGGCTATCCAGTCTTCCAAATCAACATGTAATAAAGGGCCAGAGTTAAGTGAACAAAACTCAAAGGAGAGCCTACAGTTAATAAACGATCCGAACCTACCCCTGAATAAAGAACCAACCTTAATGGACGTATTCATGGCTGTAGGGGAGTGTAATAGCTCGCTCAAAGATCTCTGCGATCAGATGAAAGATCTTAAAGCAGACCTCTTAATGGTTAGACAAGATCTACAGAAGACGGCGGAGAGAACAACCGCCCTCGAAGAAAGAGTTAGTGGGCTAGAAGACAATGTACACCCAATAATTAAAGAAATAAAATGGCTGAAGGAACAGTTAGTTAAACAGACCTCTAAAATGGATGAGATGGAGAACAGGAGTAGAAGAGACAATGTGAGACTGATAGGTCTACCTGAAAGGAGTGAGGGCGCCAACCCAATTGCATTTCTAGAAAAATGGTTAGGGGAGATAGTCGGGAAAGACTTGTTCTCGGCTTCGTTCTCCATCATAAGAGCCCACAGGATCCCTTTCAGGGCACCACGGGAGGGGGGCCACCCGAGACCTCTCCTCCTGAGATTTCTCAATTACCAGGATAAAGTGACCCTATTACGGAAGATTAGGGAAACAGGGGAGGTCTTTTTTAAAGGGGCAAAAATATCATTCTATTCTGACTTTTCTCCAGACCTGCAGAGGCGTAGAGCAGAGTTTACCCAGGTAAAACGCAACCTACAAAAACTTAAGTTCCCCTACGCTCTTTTATATCCGGCGAGGTTGCGGATTGAGGCCCTGGGGGAGACTTTGTTTTTTAACTCCCCTGCTGAAGTTGAGAAGTGGTTGGAAGATAACAGAGAAAAAATTTCGAACCCCACGTAGACAGTGGGGGGGTATATAATAGGCCGGGGCGATGACAGGATGACACGATAGGGCGCTGGGAGGTAGGAGGAGCTGCATTTTTTGTCTTTGTTACTTTGCTTTGTTTCATTTTTTTCTGCTCCGGAGGGGGGTGCATCTTAAAGATTTTACCCTTTTCCGGCGCCCGTTAACGGTTTATGTTAGGAAGGATGGGACAGGATGGGTGCACACAGTGGTTTGGGGGTAGAGGGGTGTGGGGTTGCGAGTGGAAGAATTGGTGTAAAAGGGTGGGGATGGTCATGGTAAACCCCCAGGGGATACACCTAGAGAGGTGGGTAGGGAAGGGGGGGGGGGGATGGGGTGGGAGGGTAGGGGAGATTAGGTGGGGTGGGAAGGGAAGGCGGGGGAATTTGGAAGGGAAGGGAAATAAGGTGGGAAAATCATTTGATACAAACACATACACCATTAGAAATCACACTGGAGGCCTCCGGACCTCCACTTACAGATTATTGTCACACATGCAGGCACTTTTTACAGTATATTTTAATAAACTAGGGTAGATTTGATTAAATTAAGCGTGTATTTTAGAAATCACAATATGCACACATTTGGAATTAATACAGTAGTTGCTGGGAGAGTTCCTTCTTTTTCTCTATGTTCCTCCATTCTTCTTTTTCTTTTTTTCTTTTATCTCTTTTTGAGTAAAGAGGTGCATAAATTTCACTTTATAAAAACAATAAGGACATATGCTAAGCGTGTATTTTAGAATTTACAATATGCATACGTTTGGAATTGAAACGGTAGTCGCTGGGAGAGATCTTTCTCTCTCTATATATTCTTCCATTTCCTTTTTATTCTTTTATTTCTCTTCGTGTAAAGAGGTGCATAAACTTCACTTTATAAAAATAATAAGGATATATGGGGTAATTCTTGTCATGACACGACAGGCTTTTGGAACCTAGATGGTAGTCGGGCCCTTGAAAATAGGATCCTGGAATATTAGGGGCCTGGGTTCTTCTCTTAAAAGGTTGGCAGTGTTCTCTGTGCTGGAAAGCTCTGGGGTAGACCTGGTCTGTCTGCAGGAAACTCACTTAACTAGAGATACCAGCCAGCAGTTACAGATGAAAAAATTTCAATACCAATTTCATGCATATCACTCCTCTTTTAGTAGGGGGGTGAGTATCTTTGTGAAAGCTGGGGTAAAATTCTCCTGCAAACAGACCAGTATAGACGATCTAGGTAGATATATCTTTTTACTCTGTTCCATCGACGGAGTCATGTTAGTGGTGGCAAACATATACATCCCTCCCCCTTTTAATTTGGACGTATTGCTTAAATTGCACAAATTTCTGTTGGATAAAAAGGAATGCCCGATAGTAGTTGTCGGGGACTTTAACGAGGTCCTAGATAGAAAATTGGATAGATTCCCGATACGACAACTTTCAGAGGAATCAGGGAAGACCCGTTTGAGTTTATTCCTGGAAGAAGTTGGGTTAGTAGATTTGTGGAGGGTGCGAAACCCAGGTGCGTTGCAATACACCTGTTGTTCTATGTCACACTCCACGCTCTCAAGGATTGATTTAATCCTGGGGAATGACAGGGCACTTCAGCTGCTTGAAAAAATCGCATATTGGCCAAGAGGCATCTCAGACCATTCCCTTATGGTGGCTACACTAAATGTAGGAGAGTACAAGCCCAGGAAGAGTTGGAGCGTGAATCCACATTGGTTCGAAGTAATTAAAAAATCGGATGGAATTCTCTCCACCCTAAGGGAATTTGTGGAGTTCAATCAGGGCTCGGTGGATCCCCCTGTGCTATGGGACACCCTTAAGGCATTTCTTAGAGGGGTTCTAATACAGCAGATGGCTAAATTTAATAAAGAGGCTAGGAGCGAAGAAGAGGGCACTCTGAGGGAGGCTATCGAGGCTGAAAATAACTTTATCAGAAACCCAACGTCGGAGCTGGAAAGCATCTGGCAGGAGAAACAACAAAAGTATAAATCAGTGGTCATGCAGAAAGCAGAGACTAGGCGCCTACTTCAGAGGCAGGAATTCATGGTGGAGGGGGAAAGAGTAGGAAGAACATTGGCTATGCTTGTAAAATCAAATGCGGCTCCATCCACGGTCCTCGCTATCAGATCACAGAGTGGAGATATAACCTCAAGCACCCCAGAAATTGTACAAGCCTTTAGGGGGTATTATAAAAAACTCTACTCTTCGCAGAAAAGGGGCAAGGAGGCGTTGATGGAGGACTTTTTGGAAGGACTAACCATCCCTACTATTTCGCAGGAAGAAAGCGCCATATTAGACGCCCCAATAACGATAGCAGAACTGCAACAAGCAGTAGCGGGCATGGCATGTCTTAAGTCACCCGGACCCGATGGCCTTCCAAGCGAGACATATAAGCAGTATGGTGAAGTGTTGATCCCTGAACTACTGAAAACCCTGGAGGGGTCACTTGAGGGGGGCCAGCTGCCTGCCTCAATGCTAGAAGCAACAATTACGGTACTACAGAAGGAAGGGAAAGACCCTCTGGATGTAGCTGCCTATAGACCAATCTCTCTACTTTGTACTGATGTAAAAATTCTTGCCAAGGTACTAGCAGTAAGACTGAACGGAGTTATTCACAAATTGATACATGAAGACCAGGCGGGCTTTATTGCCAACAGATCTACGAGCCTGAACATTAGAAGAGCGTTTCTGAATCTACAATTACCATCGGAAAACGCAGGCCCGAGAGCGTTAATGACCCTCGATGTATCTAAGGCTTTTGATAGCGTGGAGTGGGGCTATATATGGCGCGTGTTGGAAAAATTCGGATTTGGCACGTCTTTTATAAGGTGGATTAGAATGTTATACACCCGCCCTAAGGCAAGACTAAAAATTAACAACGAACTCTCAGAATGGTTCGAGCTGGAAAGAGGGACTAGGCAGGGGTGCCCACTATCTCCTTTGCTGTTCGCATTGGCAATGGAACCCCTGGCCATCTCTATAAGGGAAAGTAGAGCGATAACTGGATTCCTGCGAAAATCGGGCGAGGAAAAAATCGCGCTTTATGCGGATGACATTTTGTTATTCCTGGGGGACTTGAGACACTCGTTACCGAGTGCGATGAGGATAGTGAAGGATTTCGGCAACTTTTCTGGCTTAGAGATAAACTGGGAGAAGTCCGAGTTTATGCCGATAGATCCCATCAGCGAGTTAATAGCGGGCGATATATCCCAGATGGTAATGGTGGATGCCTTGAAATACCTGGGAATAGTCCTGACGAAGGACCCAACCCGGTATATCAGCATAAACCTCGCTCCCCTCTTAACAAAACTGAAACAAAAAATAGTAATCTGGAGGCGCTTGCCTTTGTCCGCCGCAGGAAGATGTAGCTTAATAAAAATGGTTTGGATGCCACAACTGCTATACATCCTGCACAACTCGCCAGTCTGGATAGGCAAGAAGTGGTTTAAAAGAATTGATAGTCTCTTTAGGGAGCTGATTTGGAAGGGGAAGCAAGCCAGAATTCGACTTCGAGTGCTTCAGCTGCCCACACGGGAGGGGGGCTTTGCCCTCCCACACCCCGAGCGCTATTTCTTAGCAACGCAGCTGCAGCAGCTGCTAGGATGTGGGATACCGAAAGGCGGCACCCCCAATGGCAAACTGCTATTGCTGAGTACTCCACATAATAACCTAGTTGAATCACTAGAGGCGGATATGCTCCACGGTAACTATCCAACTATTAAGCTGCTAACTAAACTCTGGAAAACTGTCAAGAAAACGATGGGATATGAAGATCCAACAGTTTATTCCCCTATTTGGAACAACCGTAATCTACAGGAAGTTCTTAAAATAGGTACCTCTGGGGAATGGGCGAATCTCGGCATCAGAAGGTTAAGCCAGCTTTATAATGATACTAAACTAAAGAGTTTCCCGGAATTAGTAAGGGAATTCAAGCTACCTCAGAGCTCCTTCTTCTTATATCTCCAGCTAGAACACGCTCTTAAAGCACAATTTAAAGACCAGACTCTATGCTGGGAAGAAATGCCTCTATTTCAGTGCATAATGCAGGTAAACCCTACTAGAGGTCTAATCTCTAGAATTTATGACCAATTAAGTAAACCAGACAACAGCGGGGGGATACTCCAGGGACTAAAAGCCAAATGGGAAGAGGATATAGGGGGAATGACCCAGGAACAATGGGCAAAAACCTTGGAACTAAGTGTACAGGTCTCGGTGTCCCCTTCACAGAGGCTCTCTCATCTATTTTTGTTGAATAGATCCTACTATACACCTAAAAGACTTTTTAAATTTGGGGGAAGGCCTAATGACAACTGCCCCAGATGTCAGAGGTCGGGAGACCTCATCCACATGTTGTGGAGGTGCCCCAAGTTATTTAGATACTGGGAAGAAGTGACCAGAAACCTGGGAAGTATCTTCGGCACTATAGTAGTAAAAGAGGCCATAACCTGTATCCTGGGGTATAGAAGAGCTCAGGGGGAGAGACTGGGCACTACATTGGCCATCACGCGGGCCTTGTTCCAGGCTAGGAAGATGATAACATTAAGATGGCAATCAAGAGACCCCCCCTCGGTGAGAGAATGGATCTCCACTGTCAATGATACCCTGAGTAGGGAGAGGGTGGAGTATATAAAGAGAGGCAACCTTCAGGAATTTGAAGACATGTGGAAGCCATGGCTAGAGAAAGTATGTGCTCCCTAGTAGGCAAGGTGTAGGATTAGCCCAGGAGTGGGGCTTTAGGTGACTACATAGATAACCGAGATCCTTGAAATCAAGGAGCGGTATAGCAAAGTGATTTGGATATGCATATCTCTTTGTTTTTCTCTTGTTTTCTTTCCTTCTTTTTTTTTTTTGTGAATGTGACCCATTTCTCGTTTTATGATGGTTTTGATGGTAGGTAGGATAAATTCTGTGGGGGGGGGAGGGGGGGGGTTGATCTGGGAATAAGTAAATCTCTTGGGAAATCTCGGGCAGCTCAGCAAAGAACGGGCATGGGGAGCCCATAAGCCTTCTATCTTATATCCCTTTTCTGTTTTCTCTTTATCTTTTCTATATTTCTATTTCCTTATACGAGTCCCTTCCAAGTTGCCACATTAAAGTATCCGGAGAGACGTTATAAAGGGAATTAGAGTGAATGCATTATCCACGATGATGTAAACCGGAGAAGGCGACCAGTCAATGAACATCAAGCTGATTTAGCCCTCTGATTATTGGTTTCTGAAGTGGAAAAAAAGAAAAAAAAAAAAAAAAAAAAAAAAAAAAAAAATATGGGACAATCGAGATTCCCTCTACTCTGAGTGGGGCTAAGGCCTCTGCTAAGATCTTTGTGAATATCCTCGGAGAGGATGACAACCCGAAAGGGAGAGCTCTGAACTGAAGATGTAGGGTTGAGTCTCCCCTCTTGATCGCAAACCTTAGGTGCTTTTGGGATGCTGGTGCTATAGGCACATGGAGATATGCATCTCTCAGGTCTATGGATGCCATAAAACAGTTTGGGGTTAGGAGAACCTTTACTGAAAAGATCGTGTCCATTTTGAATTTCTTGTACCTGATAGATCTGTTGAGAATTTTTAGGTTTAGAATTAATCTGAATTTGCCTGAAGGCTTCTTTACCAGAAATATGTGCGAATAGCACTCCTGTTCCACTTCTTTGGGAGGAACATTTATGATCACCTTCTGTTGAATCAATTCCTGTAGGATTGATGTCATTGCTACAGATTTCTCTGGGTCTGGAGGAGCCTGGGTTGCGTAAAAACGAACAGGTGGGGGTTGGGAGAACTCCAGTCTGTAACCCTCTATTATCGCTTTGAGGATAAACGGACTGTCTGTTATCATCTTCCACTGTGAAAAGAAGGCTTGTAACCTTGCTCCCACAGTTGGAGGACAGTCACTGGCTCTTTGTATTTGGGGTAGGGGGGGCGAAATAGTACTCCTGACTTGCCCCTCCCTCTCTGAGACTTCCATGGTCTTTTATAACCTGTCTCTTTTGTGTCTAAGGTTTTCTGAAAAGAACGAAAATTTTTATTGCCTTGAGGGATCACCTTTTTCTTTATAGGGAAGGCCTTTTTCTTGTCAGCAGTTCTTTCAAGTATGGCTTCAAGACCCAGGCAAAAAACCAAATCTCCCTCAAAGGGTAGACCGCATAGCTTGGCCTTTGAGGCTGTATCCCCGGTCCATGTCTTAACCCATAGTGCTCTACGAGTTGAGTTTATTAATACAGAGGATCTGGCTGACATTTTAACTGATTCAGCTGAAGCATCTGCTATGTATCCTACTGCCTTCAGTAGTACAGGTAGTGTATCTAACAGATCCTTACGGGAAGTACCTGCCTCAATATGAGCTTTCAGCTGTTCCAGCCAATGCTCCAAGTTGAGTCCCATGCTTTCCTTAATAGGGAGTCAGCCCTTTTATCCATGGTATCCTTTAGGATACCCATATCCTCAAACGCAAGTTCAGTGTTCCTTGACACCTGAGAAAAAGCTGCGTCAAGCCTTGGTTTTTTGTTCCAGACTTGGGAGCTATCCTCTTCAAAGGGAAACCTGCGTTTGAGGGATCTAGAAAAGAAAGGGGCCCTCTCTGGGTCCTTCCATTCCCTTTTTATAGTTTCTGACAGAAACTTATGCACTGGAAACACTCTGTGCTTCACCTTACCCATGCCTTGAAACATTTTGTCATGTAACGACAATAGGGTTTTATCCTCTGTGATGTTTAGGGTTGTGTGGATAGTCTTCAAAAGTTCATCCACCTCCTCTAGGGATAATTTGTAGACAGAAGAAGAAGAAGATTCTTTCTCTTCGTCCGCTTCTTCCTCAGAGTCTGTAAAAACGCTACGTTCTTCATCTTCTGAGTCACTGCCCCCTCTGGATGCAGAAACAGATGAATGAGAACGAGGTACTGTGCTGCTACCTGCAGCTGGGCGTTTATCAAGATAAGACCTGAATGTCTCAAATCTGCCAATTCTTTTCTGAAGGAGTTCAATAATTCTCCTTGCTGGGATGCAGGTGTAGTAGGAGTGGTTTCCTCCTTAACTAAGTCTGCAATGCAGGCCCTGCATAATACCTTTGTCCAAGACTTTCTTAACACATTTTTACATGATGGACATCTCCTTTTAACAGGAGGGAAGGAATGTTTGGTCTTTTCTTTAGCTTTCTGAAATACACAAAAATAACCATATGTTTTTATCCTTTCTTCAAAATATAGAAACACAAAACCATAGCATGCTGAAGAAATAGAGGCGCTAACACTTTAACCCCTCTTTTTAAGATCAGCCAGTAAATCCCCCCACAGATTCACTTTACCACAACTGAACACACATACTTCCTGATTCAGCATACAGGAAGAGTGTTGCAGGCTCCTAAATTCTCCAGAATTAAAGAGGGGAAATAACACATGCCCATAGAGTAAGATACAGAGACCGTTGTTCCCGCTTACCTGGGCCTGGCTGACTTGCGTGGCTCCTGCTACCGCCGTTTGTTCCTCCTCCATCCTGCAAGGACTCACAATGGCATTTGGTGCTTTTTTATTTCAAATTTCCCGGTCCGCTCGCCACTGCGAGGGCCGGGAATGATGTCAGCCGGAAGAGGCCGCCCCCTCCTCCTGCGTTCCAGTGGCCGGAACCGGAAGCCGCATTGCGCCGCTAGAAGTCCCGCCCCCGGCCGTAGTGACGCACTCACCACCGGAACCCAGAAGGCTGAGGCTTTGGGGATGAAGAAGACGCCGCTCCTCCTTAGCCTAGCCGCCGGTCTAAAGGAGCGGGGACCCCCAGCAGCCTGGCCCTCGCCAGGTATGAAGAGAAGAGGACACCGGAGCATCCACCACACGTAAGGGAGGAAGCTGGGCTGGCCTGCAAACAAGAATGAAAACTAACACCAGTATGCCCCATACTCTCCCCACCTGGAGAAAGCGTAGCACACCCCTGGCTCCCTGCATCGCTTCCACCATGGCGGAAGAAACACTACAACTGAGGCCATGGTGGAAGCGTCCGGTCTTTAAAGAAAACTGACTGCAGTGTTTCCTGGGAAAAGTGGGTGGAGCTGCGCTCTCTCCAGGTGCTGTCCTGAAAGACGAAGGGAGAAGAATCAAATATGGCTCTTTACAAGAAAGAGCAGCCAATTCTGAAACCCTCCTTGCTGAGAAACCAAAAATACCAACTTCCTTGTCAGAAGGACTAGGGGAATCTGTTGTATTGGTTCAAATGGCTGTTTTTGTAACACAGACAAAACTAAGTTAAAGTCCCAAGGGTTGAAGGGAGGTTTGATGGGCGGATTAAGCCGCATCACCCCTTGTATAAAGCCCCGGACTAGAGAATGAGTAGCAAGTGGTCTCTGAAATAAGACCGACAAAGCTGAGACTTGGTCTTTATTAGTACTTAAGGCCAATTTCATTTCTACCTCTAATTGTAGAAAGGCAAAAATTCTGCCTATGATATATCTCCGAGGGTGCCAACCCTTGGATTCACACCAGGAAACATAAGCCTTCCAGACTCTATAATATATAGTTCTGGAAGCTGGCTTCCTAGCATTAAATCAGGGTAGAGATAACTGACCCGGAAAGCCCTCGTTTCTTTAGAATGTGGGTTTCAATAGCCAAGCCGTTAAATTTAGAGACTGTAAGGAAGGATGGAATATAGGTCCCTGAGAGAGCAGATCTGACCATAGTGGGAGGGACCATGGGCCCTCCACTGCCATCTTTACGATTTCTGTGTACCATGACCTTCTGGGCCATGTTGGTGTCACTAGAATTATCGGCTTTCTTTTCAGCTTGATCCCTCAAAGACGTAGAGGAAGCAACTGAATAGGGGGGGAATGCATAGATCAGTGAGAACTGATCACATGGGGTCACTAACACATCTGTTCCCCATGCGAATGGATCCCTTGTTCTGGCCACAAAGTTGACCAACTTGGCGTTGAACCTGGATGCTAGAAGATCAATGTCCAGAGTCCCCCATCTTTGACAAACAGTCCGAAATATGTCGTGGTGAAGAGACCATTCCCCTGGGAATAACTGCTGGCGACTTAAGTAGTCTGCCTGCAAATTCTCTATTCCCAGAATAAAGATTGCAGAAAGGTGTGGAACATTCCTTTGTACCCAAGTTAGAATATGGTTTACCTCTCTCTGGGCCGAGAGACTTTTGGTGCCCCCTTGGTGATTGATCTAGGCCACAGCTGTGGCATTGCCGGATTGAATCCTGACAGGACAATCCCGTAACTTGAAAGTCCAGGCCTTTAGGGCCAGGCGTACTGTCAGAATCTCTAGGATATTGATGGGCAAGATCCTTTCGGTTCTTGACCACTGTCCCTGGACAGCTGCCTTTTCAATACTGCTCCCCAGCCTGAGAGGCTGGCATCCGTCGTTACCACTTTCCAGATGACTGGTCTGAAGGATTTTCCTGTCAGCAGATTCTGGGTTAGTAACCACCAAGTGAGGTTTTGGGCCACTCTTGGGGACAGCCGCATTGGCAAATCTAAAGCTTGAATTGTTTTGTTCCAAGCAGACAGGATACTGTTTTGCAACAGTCTTGAATGGAACTGGGCATAAGGAACTGCTTTGAATGAAGCTACCATGGTTCCTAGCAACCTCATGCAGAGGCGAATGGAGGGATTGCCATTTGACCTGACCCTCCGCACCAGCTCTCCTATGGCGTTGATTTTTGCTTGAGGCAAGAACACCCTTTCCTGGGCTGTATCTATGATCAGACCCAAGTACTCCAGCCTTCTTAGCGGTATTAAGGAAGATTTCTTTAGGTTGAGAATCCAACCCAAACTTTTCAGATAGTTGGTTGTAGTGTGTACGCTTTGCTCTAAACGAGTCACTGATTGATCTATAAGTAATAGATTATCTAGGTACGCTACGATTGTTATGCCCTGTGCCCTTAACCTGACTAGAGGTTGGGCCTATCGTGGCGACTGCGGGCTGAGTGTCGGCACGTGCTATGGAAAAATCAGATTTTAGCAGGGATTCCAATTTTTTATCTGTTGGATCCTTAAGCATTTGTGCATTGTCTACAGGACAAGTTAAGTTATTATTTACATTGGAAATCGCAGTGTCGACAACTGATACTTTCCATTTTTTGGAGAATGTGTCCTCCAGAGGATAGAGAATTAAAAACCTCTTAGGAGGGAGAAAATGTTCATCCGTTTTTCCCATTCCGAAAGATAAGCTGTTCAAGTAATGCATGTGCAGGAAATACATGCAAAGGATGGGAAGGTTTTAAAAAACCCAAGGAAGAAGCCAAGTTTTCAGGGGACTCTGTTAGAGGCAGCCATCTCTGTAAGAGTTTGTATCAGCAATCTTTCAGATTGAGAAGCTGAAAAAGGTTCATCTACCTTTGTTTCTTCAGCAGAGGAATCATCGGTTTGTTTATCTTCCGGATCGATTGAGGGTAAAACCTCATCGTGTGCCCATTGTTCCCCTTGCAAAGCTGAAGGGGAGGGGGACCTAGTACGCTTCCTATCTATTTGAATGGAGGATGCGATTAAAGCTGCTAATCTTTCTTCTAGACCCTGGAGGGAGGAGGAAAGGGCATCTTCAGTCATACATACAGGTGCTGAGATGTGAGGCAGCTGCACCATCAATTTGTGCCAATGGCTCACCCTGAGTTGCCATAATTGGTAATTCAGGCGAGGTTGACAGCGTGGAAATACAGCTTGAAATCCCAATGCCTGGGGGTGAAACCTTTAATGCCGCGTACACACGAGCGGACTTTACGGTAGACTTTGCTCGGCGGACTTTTCGACAGACTTTACAACGGACTTTCTGAATGAACGGACTTGCCTACACACAATCCACCAAAGTCCGTCGAATTCGTACGTGATGACGTACGACCAGACTAAAACAAGGAAGTTCATAGCCAGTAGCCAATAGCTGCCCTAGCGTGGCTTTTTGTCCGTCGAACTAGCATACAGACGAGCGGATTTTTCGACCGGACTCGATTTCGACGGATTGATTTAAAACATGTTTCAAATCTAAGTCCGTCCAACTTTTGAGAAAACAAAGTCTGCTGGAGCCCACACACGATCGAATTGTCTGACGAAATCCCGTCCGCCGGGCAAAGTCTGCCGTAAAGTCCGCTCGTGTGTACGCGGCATTACTCTTTTGGTTTTTGTGGTTTGTTTTTTGGCAGGCATAGTGCTAAGTAGGGATGAGTTTTCAGTTTGAGTCGGACATCGCATGGGCCGTTCACACCAAATTCAAGTGGCGCGTCATGGCCCATAATTCACTGCGTGCATTGCTGGCTGACGATTGGCCAAGCATGCACTATGACTTGGCCAATCACACAGCCGTCTGTACAGAGAGCCGTAATTGGCCAAAGCCAGGGTGGCTTTGGCCAATTATGGCTCAGGGGGTTTAGTACACGCCCCACACTATATAAGGCCACCTGCGTGGCGGCCTTGTGTAGTGTGTTGCGGTGGCGGCAGAGAGGTTGACAGAGAGAGAGTGTCATTTGATTTAAGTTGGATAGAGTAGGCAGGTGAGTCAGTTAGCTGCACTTACAGTGTATTGTGTGTGTATATATATATATATATATATATATATATATATATATATATATATATATATATACACACACACACTGTATTCAGTTTAGCTAGATCCGTTCCTGTTATTCTCTTCCTACTGACAGGCAGGCAGGTGTTTTTACAGTATTTACAGCTACCTTAAGAAAATTGCTGGTGTTCTTCTGATCCTATTAGCTACAGTATTTACAGTTAGTGTAGTGCGTCCTCTGCACAGTGTGCACCTAAAGCTACCTTAAGAAAATTGGCGGTGTTCTTCTGATCCTATTAGTACTGCAGGCAGCTGCAGTATTTACATTTAGTGTAGTGCGTCCTCTGCACGGAGTGCACCTAAAGCTACCTGAAGAAAATTGGTGGTGTTCTTCTGATCCTATTAGTACCGCAGGCAGCTGCAGTATTTACAAGTTAGTGTAGTGCGTCCTCTGCACAGTGTGCACCTAAAGCTACCTGAAGAAAATTGGTGGTGTTCTTCTGATCCTATTAGTACCGCAGGCAGCTGCAGTATTTACAGTTAGTGTAGTGCGTCCTCTGCACAGTGTGCACCTAAAGCTACCTGAAGAAAATTGGTGGTGTTCTTCTGATCCTTAGTACCGCAGGCAGCTGCAGTATTTACAGTTAGTGTAGTGCGTCCTCTGCACAGTGTGCACCTAAAGCTACCTGAAGGCAATTGCTGTTGTTCTGATCCTGATAATACCACAGGCAGGCAGCTACAGTATTTACAGTTAGTGTACTGTGTCCTCTGCACAGTGTGCACCTAAAGCTACGTGAAGAAAATTGGCGGTGTTCTTCTGATCCTATTAGTACTGCAGGCAGCTGCAGTATTTACATTTAGTGTAGTGCGTCCTCTGCACGGAGTGCACCTAAAGCTACCTGAAGACAATTTCTGTTGTTCTGATCCTATTAATACCACAGGCAGGCAGCTACAGTATTTACAGTTAGTGTACTGTGTCCTCTGCACAGTGTGCACCTAAAGCTACCTGAAGACAATTGCTGGTGTTCTTCTGATCCTATTAGTACCACAGGCAGGTAGCTGCAGTATTTAGTTAGTGTACTGCGTCCTCTGCACAGTGTGCACCTAAAGCTACCTGAAGGCAATTGCTGTTGTTCTTCTGATCCTGATAATACCACAGGCAGGCAGCTACAGTATTTACAGTTAGTGTACTGTGTCCTCTGCACAGTGTGCACCTAAAGCTACGTGAAGAAAATTGGCGGTGTTCTTCTGATCCTATTAGTACTGCAGGCAGCTGCAGTATTTACATTTAGTGTAGTGCGTCCTCTGCACGGAGTGCACCTAAAGCTACCTGAAGAAAATTGGTGGTGTTCTTCTGATCCTATTAGTACCGCAGGCAGCTGCAGTATTTACAAGTTAGTGTACTGCATCCTCTGCACAGTGTGCACCTAAAGCTACCTGAAGGCAATTACTGTTGTTCTGATCCTGATAATACCACAGGCAGGCAGCTACAGTATTTACAGTTAGTGTACTGTGTCCTCTGCGCAGTGTGCACCTAAAGCTACGTGAAGAAAATTGTTGGTGTTCTTCTGATACTATTAGTACCACAGGCAGGCAGCTGCAGTATTTACAGTTAGTGTACTGCGTCCTCTCACCGTGTGCACCTAAAGCTACCTGAAGACAATTGTTGTTCTGATCCTGATAATACCACAGGCAGGCAGCTACAGTTGAGATCCTCCCACCCCACCCAGCACTTCAAAATGTATGTCAGTTTTCTTTGCATCCCTCTATTGTAGTCTCTATGGACATTTATTCCGCTGGTTTTGTAGTTGAATCTACATTCCCCCATCCTGTAATCTGGAAGAGGTTCGATTTGCAGTCTGACTAACAGCTGGTCTTCATTCAAATACTTCTGTGACCTAGCCTTTCATGAGATTGATCCATCTGTGACATATAACATCACATTTAAACGGCCAGATCGCTCACCCACTAACAACATAAACATATTGTTGGCATAAAAACTGTCCTTGCAATGTTGGAACAACCCCCCCCCCCCTTACCCCCTTATAGGATAATTCTCCATATCTAATTGAGATTTCTATTGAACTGGACTATACCAACATTACTATACCCCATTTTGTATGGAAGATGTCTGACTGATGTGCATGTGTGGGTGTGTAGCCGCGGCTCCCATATGTTTTTTTTACCCCCTGTGACAACGTTGTCCAATTTTTAATTGATTTGTGGTAGCCGTCTGTCCATATTGCCCTTTTTTTCATCTTTTTGTATTTTCAATTTGGTTCTCATATTTTTGGTAATTAATAAAGCTGCTTTATATTTACAGTAGTGTTCTTTGTTGACCTTCTTAAGAGAATCTTTCTCTTTGTTTTTCCTATATGTAATTAAGGGCAACTTGAACTGCATCCAGACTTATGTCTGCATGATTGATTTATACTTACCTGCTACAGTGGCCAACTACTGACTAATTAACCGGTTGACCCAGGCAAAACCTCTGTGTTTTTTATTTTAGGCAGCTACAGTATTTACAGTTAGTATACTGTGTCCTCTGCACAGTGTACACCTAAAGCTAGCTGAAGAAAATTGGTGGTGTTCTTCTGATCCTATTAGTTCCACAGGCAGGCAGCTGCAGTATTTACAGTTAGTGTACTGCGTCCCCTGCACAGTGTGCAGCTAAAGCTACCTGAAGACAATTGCAGGTGTTCTCATACTAATAATACTACAGGCAGGCAGTTGATTCTGCTAGCTGCAGTATCAGTGTGTGTGTGTGTATATATATATATATATATATATATATATATATATATATATATCTCCCAGCTTTGTGCAGCTACATCTCACTGCAGGCCACTAGTATGTCTGGAAGGCCAACAAGAAGAGGCAGATAGTCACAAGCCAATAAAAGAGGGCAAACAGGCTCTGTGTCTAGAGGCAACAGTGCTGGTCGTGGAGACAGTGCATCCTCATCAGCACGTGGCCGTGGGACACGCTTGTCCCTTTTTTTCAGCAGCTGGCCGTGTTGAGCCGCAACGTGCGGAAGACTTGGTATAGTGGAAGACCAAGCCGTCCTCATCCTCGCTCACCCAGGCTCAGGGTTCTTTGTCTGGCAAAGCAGCTGCCAAAGCGGCCTCTTACCTCGGCTCAATGGCATCAGTCACTTCTTCCCTAGCCCCATCATGTCCTCCTGAGAATTCCCCTGAACTGTTTGACCACAGTGTTGGGTACATGCTCCAGGAGGATGCCCAGCGTTTTGAAGGCTCCGATGATGGTACCCAGCTAGAGGAAGGCAGTAACGTGAGCCCAGAGAGAGGGGGTGCCCAAGAAGGACAGCAATCTGGCAGTCATGTTCCCCCAGCTGCAGCATACTGCCAGCTTTGCTCCAGTGATGAGGAGGGAGGGGATGATGAGGAAGTCACTGACTCCACATGGGTGCCTGATAGGTGAGGAGGAAGAGGCACATCTCCAACGAGGCAGGATGCCCTCCAGGGGCCAGCTTAAGGGCAGCACACCGACTGCATCACACCGCAGAGCTCCACATGTGCAGGGCACCGCTGTTTCTGCGCATTATTCCAAAAGTTCTTTGGTGTGGGCTCTTTTTGAGACGAGTGCATCAGATCCCACTGCTGCTATTTGCAACATATGTCTCAAGCGTATCTCGCATGGCCAAAACATCACCCGCTTGGGCACCACATGCTTTACTAGACATATGTCGACCTACCATGCAGTTCGATGGCAAGCATACCTAAAAGACCCACACCAAAGAACAAAGCGCACCTCTCCTTGCTCCTCATCAGCTGGGATCTCCAACCCCACTATACCTTCAGTCCTCTCTGAAACCTGCACTGAGAGTGTATAATTAGATGTGTCACAGCCAAGTACTTGCGGGCAACCTGCTATCGGTACACCAATGTCAGATTGTACCAGGCAAATTTCCCTGCCCCAGCTGCTGCACCACCGAAAGAAGTTCGCTCCCAGCCATCCACATGCCCAGCGGTTTAATGCTAGCTTGGCTAAATTGCTAGCACTTCAACTGCTGCCTTTTCAGTTGGTAGACTCTGCCCCTTTCCGTGAGTTTGTGGAATGTGCGGTTCCTCAGTGGCAGGTTCCCAAACACCACTTTTTCTCACGGAAGGCGATTCCGGCTCTCTACCGGCATGTGGAAGGCAAGGTCTTGGCCTCGCTGAACAGGGCGGTCAGCGGTAAGGTGCATATTCAGGGAAGCCTATCCCACACCCACATAACAACTGTCCCTGAGCCGCCCCCATGAAATCATTCTCTGCAGCTATTACCTTTTGTTTTTTAATTTGGGTGCAGGGTTCCCCTTAATATCTATACAAGACCCAAAGGGCCTGGGGGAGGGGGGGGGTACACATGCCGTTTGTCTCACTGATTTTCATCCATATTGCCGGGACCCGACATTACATTAAAGCCGCAAGCAGTTAAAAATGACTTTTATTCCTTTAAAAATGTCATTTTGTGCAGGGACAATTCTAAGCACAGGAAACACACGCCACTTTACAGGCATACTATAGATACACCCCCCCCCCCCCGGTATATTTAAAGGAATATTTCACATTTTTTTCACTTTAAGCATCATTAAAATCACTGCTCCCGAAAAAACTGCCATTTTTTGAAACTTTTTTTTGCATTGATACATGTCCCCTGAGGCAGGACCCAGGTCCCCAAATCCTTTTTAGGACAATAACTTGCATATTAGCCTTTAAAATTAGCACTTCTGATTTTGAACGTTTGAGTCCCATAGACTTTAATGGGGTTCTAAAGTTTGAGCGAACTTTCGGTCCGTACCGAACCGGGGGGGTTTGGCTCATCCCTAGTCCTAAGTACAAAAACAGAGGTGCATTACACATTGCACTAAATCACTAAAAATAGTCATGACTTTTTTTAAAGTTGCTATAAAGTTCAGCCTAGTGCTGGAAAGAGCGTCTTTCCTGAATCAGGAATGCCAGTTTTGCAACCCATACGTGTCACACAGCTCGTGTGTCACTGTGTACAGGCAGCTTGTTTCCTCCTCATCAGCAGAGGACCTGTGATAGGCCCCACCCCCTTTTTTATTCAAAATCTTTGCGGCGCCTAAGCGCGGAGTTTTTCAGGTCCTGGACCCAACACAAGGGGGGGGGCTTGGCACATTAGAGCCTCCTGCAGTGAGGCACAGATGTGTGAAATACAGCCACAGTAACAGACTTTAGCGGTAAAACAGCAGGACCTTCAGCATGCCCCACGGCGGGGGGGGGGTGGGTGGAGGAGAATGTAAGGGGGTGCAGTGCTGCTGTCCCCCTAACCCTCTGGTCCCATCAGGGGAAGAAAGATTTTTTTTGCTGATTTTTATTTACCTTGCAAAATCTTTCCACACGCTGAGAAGCCAGACACGGAACTGAGCAAACAGTGAGACAACGTAAGGTATGTCCATAGACTTCCTCTATTTGGAGATTTTAAAGGCATGACAACATCTTTTACTTAAGTGAAAGAAATGCATAGATGTTCTTAATATCCAAGTTTTCTTCCCTTACCTTGGCCTCGCCGCAGGATTTTGCTGAATTAACAGAAAATCCAACTTTCACCCATCACGGCGGGTTAGATTAGCAAACCTTCAAGGACTGGGTCCGTAAATACAGGGTCCAACTGCCTTGGGCCTTGTATAAGCACCCCATCAGGAAGCTTGGAGGTAATGCAACAAGACCCAAGCCCTGGCTTCCAGCCCTACAAAGAGGCATTACAGACAAAACCCCGTGCTTCGGATACGAGGGCCCAGGTACCATCCACTTTAGGCATCAGTGGCACTTCTGGATGGATCTGGCTTATTTTTATGGAGGAATTTAAATCCAGCATGAATCCCTCCTGGAGCTCCTCAGAGCACTTCTTCACTCGTGACCAACACCTTAGACACTGGCAAAAAAAACAGATGTGCTCCTGGAAGGAGGAGGGGTTATATAGGGAGTAAACTTCCTTTGATTGGGTTTACTGAAGGTGGCCTATAACCCATTAAGTAATTACTTAAGGCTCCGTGTCCCATGATGTACAATAAAGAAATAAGTGTTCTCCAAGGGTTTAATTCTACTTAATGTGACTAAAAAAGCAGCACAGTGGTGGAGTGGTTAGCACTTTCACCTAGCAGCAAAAATGGTTGCTGGTTCGAATCCCAACCACGACACCATCTGCATAGAATCTGCATGTTCTCCCTGTGTGGATTCCTCCTGGTACTCAGGGTTCCCCCACACTCTAAAGACATGCTGGTAGATTAATCGGATCCTGTCTAAATTTGCCCTAGTATGTATGAATGCGTGTTAAGGACCTTGGGTTGCAAGCTCCTTGAGGGTATGATGTGAATGTGCAATGTATATGTAAAACACTGTAAATTGACAGCGCTATACACGTTCCTGAAATAAAAATAAATAAAAGCAGGAGGGAAAATGACCACACTCAAAAAAACAAAAATAAACAAAAAACAAACAGTCAGGCCTAGCATATGCGGCTCTGCTGATCGTTTTACAAAAGTGATTTTCACCTGCCTGATAATACAGAACCAATACCATTTTTGACTGACTACATATATGTTGCAAAAAAAAAAAAACACAAAAAAAAAAAAACACAAAAACACACACAAAGGCCTTCATCAATTTTTATAATTTTTATTACAAGATCCTGGAATAAAGTACAATCTTCAGATAGTTCATCTTGGGATCCTTTAGTCCTTCTGTAAAGAGAAAAAAAAGTAAATGGTTAAATATTGTAAAAAAAAAAAAAAAACCTGCACAATTTAAATTTAAACCGGCAATTTAAAGATAGCAGGGTTCTGAGAAGCAATTTTCCGTGTCATTTTAAATTGAACCTGTTAAGCACTGTACCAACTCACTCATGCAACAACTCTTGTAATGCTAACAGCAAATATTAGATCCAGCCCTGGTCACACACTAAACATTTTCATGCAGTCATGCTCATTACAAATTATATATACCTGTGAAAACTAGAACCAAACTCACTGAGGTGGCAGGAAAAGACAAGAAAAAAGGTAAAAAGAAAAATTAGAAAAACATTTTTACAGAAAATCAAATAATTTAATATATGAAATTACACAGAAGTAAAATGTTTGCCAAGTTACATCAGCTAAACTGAATTGCAATGGAAGGTACTGCTGCAGTGCTAAGACTGTTAATTGCTTCCTTTCTTAAACTTATCAGTATTCAAAATTAACTTATGTAAAAAATGAAAACCAGCAACACACAAAACTGGCAAAGTAAATATTAAAGTGAAATATTTGCAAATCAAAGAACAGTTCCAGTCAAAATGATTTTGGTTCATCAAAGTATAGTGGGAAAGGGTCAGGACCTTGTTACAAGATTTTAATGCTGTTTGCAACCCAATTTTAAATTTCCAAACCTCCCTGTCCTGCAAGTCCAGGAAGGAATGCAGTAAAGAAAAAAAAAAAAAAAAAGAAGAAGAAAAAATGGGGGGGGGGGGGGTTAGAGTTCAACAATCTGAAAGATTTGAATGCTTGTAACGATTTTGGGTGTCAACCCTCCTTGAGGACCAGTCGCTGACCTCCTTCCCTAGGCCACAGCCTTCACACTTCTACAGTACTCTTTACCAAGCTGGTGGCCAGGTGTGTACTGCACATGCATGTTTTTTTTTCCCAATAAGCCTTAAGGGTCCTATACAGCAGACTTTGGTCTTATGGAGAACAGGCCATACAGGAAGGCACTCCATCTCCCCTGCAGCTGCTGCTCACTTACCCAGGGGAGACAGAGCTGAAAGACAAAACACTCCTGCGCACGAGTAGACTAGAGTTCATGGTGAAAAGTGCCCCAGGCCTTGCTGCCCTCAAGGATGGAGGTATCCCAACAGTCAAAAGAAGAAGAGGGCGCACCAGCCTTGTGCTTTATCCTTGGACAGATTTTATTTTAAAAAAATGAAGTAAAAACCTATTGAAACATGTGGGGAAAGACTCGATACAAATGATCTCCAGGTGGCTAGGCCCTGAGGAAGAAGGCATCTTTTTGAAACGCGTCAGCCAGCAGTGGCCCTTGAAATCTCCCCTGGTACCATGTGGAGTCTGTTGTCAGTAGACCAATTGCTGTCATCTGGAGATCATTTGTATAGCGAGTCTTTCCCCACATGTTTGCGAGTAGGTTTTTTACTTCATTTTTTAATATGTCCAAGGATAATGCACAAGGCTGATGCGCGCTCTCCCTTTTGAGACCGAGCTGTGGATCACTTGACTGGAGCGAGCTGGACTGAAAATGGGCAAGTATACCCTTTGTTTTTAACACAGGTTAGGCAACACTGGTAGTGGGGGTGAGGGTAATATTTCATGTTAGGCTGAAATTTTACTTCAGGTACACAGATTTAAACCGTGTGTCTATTCACTTTGCTTGGCCTAACCAAGGTTTACCAATGGCAACATGCAAGAAAATATCCAATAAGTGCACTGGGAAACCTGATGTGCCACGAATGATCAAGTTTCATCAAAAATCAAGTGAAGTGCCGTTAATATTTTATTCTCTCAGGAAACCTGCCTTATTTTAAAGCTAGTAGCAATGCGCTGAAGAGGAATGCCCTGGCAGTACCCCCAGACAACCTTAGGTAGAGATGTTTAGAACCTGTCGAGACAAATGTGCCAATTGCTACTGCTGACCTCTGAATAGGATAGCTGCCTGAATGTCATACTGATCCAATGGGTTAAACTTGTGTTAGGCCCTGAAACAAATATGCAGATCCTAAGGACTGCGTACAGATCATACCCAGATCATTGTAAAGATTGTAATGGATTTACTTTCAAAATTGGACAGGTTTCATAATATTGGAAGACTTAACCAATTCCTCAGTTCCATTGAGTGCTGGCAAAATACCCCCTGCATCAATACCTACATTAGGGCCTCTTGCACATGGTACTGATGATTGAGCGTCTGTTTTTTTGGACATTTCAGGAGTTTGTTTTGCGTGTATTTGCATGTTTACGTGCAGAATACCTTCCTAGGGAAAATTCATATTTATGCTCATAAAAGCGTATTTGCTGACCGGGAATGCAGATTTTCCCCCCTTTTGTTTTACTGAGGAATACTCATCGCTTGTTTAAACACCTGTGCGCACAGGCAAATTTTTTCAAGCTGCAGTGTGCAAGAGGCCCAATTCCCCACATTGGCAACTCCTGTATAACAAGTCACATTAACCCAAACACCATGATGGCAAGAACCAAGTCAGGGCAAATGTTGACCAAGATTTGTGGAAGACTATTCACTTATTAAAATATGCATAAAACTTCACTACGTTTAATATACACAATATTGTATTGCTTTAAGTTTTCATTAAATGTAAAGTTCCACATTTAATAATTCAGGATAATGTTCAAAAATTCCAGTTAATTAAATTCACCAATTCTTTAAGCAGAGAAACTGGTGTCCTGCCTCATTCTTATTTCATCATTCTTTTTTTTCATTCTTATTTTAGCTCTAAGGCCCCTTTCACACTGGGGCGGTGGGGGCGTCGGCGGTACAACAGCGCTATTTTTAGCGCTGCTGTACCGGCGTTTATGCAGCGGTATTCGGCCGCTAGCAGTGCGGTTTTACCCCCCGCTGGCGGCCGAAAAAGGGTTAAAATCTCTCGTACAGCGCGGCTATAGCCGCGCTGTCCCATTGATTTCAATGAGCAGGAGCAGGGAAGGAGCGGTGAATACACCGCTCCTTCCCCGCTCCAAAAAAGCGGTTTGCAGGACTTTTTTCACTGCCCTGCCTGTGCACCGCTTCAGTGTGAAAGCCCTCGGGCTTTCACACTGAACAGCGGAGGCTGTTTAGGGGCGGTTTTCAGGCGGTATTTTTAGCGCAATACCGCCTGAAAACCGCTCCAGTGTGAAAGGGGCCTTAATGTTGGCCAAAAACTATGGAGACTCTGAAATAAAAATAGTATTCCTCCATCCACCTCACTTGCACATCTATGGCCAGTTTTACACACACAACACTATCTATGGAGGAACAGTGTCACCTACAGTTTCTCTCCCAAAGTAGACTGCAGAAACACTTTCCCTCTCTATAATGGGGGGGTTAACTGGGCAAAGCTGCAGCAAAGGCAGAATGCACAGGAAGTTAGAAGATGAAGGCTCAACAGGTAATTTGCTCCGTGGTCTCTTCAGCAAGCCCTTGTGTCTTCACTGTGTCATGTAGTGAGGATGTTCTCTAGTGGATTTAAATGCCAAGGCAAGTCCATAAAATGAGAAAGCCACTTTTTTGTTTACGTTGAGGATATTTCACCGCTCATTTAAGTCCAGTGGAATGTGACAAACTAAGGATGCAGGTAAAAAAAGTTCGTAATTCACTGCCTAAATGTTTTTTTTTTTTTGGTCAAGGACTCTGATCTTGACAGCCAGAATCATAAAGTCTCACAAGAGCCTAGATATTTCTCACAGTACAAGCTTCCTTGAAGGTGAAATACATCGGCTGTAATTGCCTTCCTCATTCTTAAAGGAACACTATCATGGGATAAAAGTGGTTACTAAATACTCCTTTGAAAATATTAGTTGCTTGGCTGTTATGATGCTTTTTCTTTAAAGCGGTTTGTCACTAAACTGGAACAAGTACAGAGATAAGTAGCTCTTGCACTCATTTACAGTACACTTCCTCCAGGACTGACTGAAACATACCTAGTCAGAGACAGCCAGGCATTTAGCATTTTCAAATGAAGGCCTGCACCCTTCTCTCATGACATTACCTTTAAACATAAGCTGTCAGTGGGTGGGGCCTGAAGCAACATGGAGGAGTCGGCTCACGAGGAGCTCTACTTGCAACACAATCCTTCACCTGCACTTTTCATACGGGGTGCCCGATATATCCGCTCATGTCCCCATCTCAAGGCACCAGAGACTAGCTCTAAGCTCAACAAATTTTGATAGGACTGTGAGAAGGCCAGAGAAGATAGCAAGCCGTCCTTCGAAAGATTAGCCGGCGGCAGATACTGTCAAAGTAATGAAAGCCATATCCCCTTGTCAAGCAACCCTCACTACTAAGATCGAGGTAAAAGGTGGAAATCTAAAGGAGATTAGACAAGACCTGCACAAACTCATGGGCAGAGTTAGAGTCAGAGGTCAGGGTCAGCCGGGTGGAGGACGACGCCTGCCCCCGCAGAGCAAGACTTCCTTAAGTTGTATGCAACAGCAATTGCACCAACTTTTACAGAAACAGGATGACCTGGAGGATAGGCTGCCAACAGTAACCTCTAGTTTATTGGTCTACCTGAGTGCGCAGAGGGTTCAGATCCAGATGCACCACCACACACCTTCATGGCAAAACTCAACTACAAGGACTGATACAGTCCTCTGCCTCATTTTATTCAACAATGTGAAACTAGCCCCATTCCTTGACCTCAGCCAAAGTACTGTGACAAGGTGCACGATTCCTGAAAGCAACATCATCTCAGGGTGAAGCACATCATGCTATGGTATACCTGCCCACCTACAGGTGTTGGGCTAAAGGCAGAGCCCACTTTTTTGATGACACTGAAGTGGTTTATAACTATAAACAAGAAACACCCTCCAGAGCCGATTTAAACGAATGCTAGCACCCAGTACCAGTGGTTTGTGAGTACTCAAGTTCACCTAAGCTTGTATTTCATAACACTATTTAAAGCAGACACTGTTCTACACCACAGGCTGTGGTAGCAGGCTTCTATCCCCCTACCCCCTCCTTTCACCTCTCCTGCACCTTATTCCACCAATCTCTCCTTATTTAATTGACCCTCCTTCCAAAAATTGCTCACATGGTATGTGAAAGGTCTCCATGATAAAGAGATCTGCTGCAATCTCCAACATGCTGACATTTTTCCATTGGTAGAGACCCACGTGGTAGGCCAATTATGATTTGTGCCCTAAAGAGACACCCAAATAAGGTGGGAGTTTGACATACACACTACAAATTCCATTCCAGAGGAGTTTCCCTACTCAAAGCCAAATCTGTGCATTTTGAGATAATTGAGTCAATCTCAGATCCTCAGGGAAGATGTATTTTCTTGCATGCCTTTAATATCTCATCCCCCCGAAATTATGGCGAACTATACACCTCCCCCGTACAAAACCCTGCGCTGCTTAACAATGGATTCTCTTTTATGGCGCATCACCCATTGGTTCCTGCAATCTGGCTTGGCGATTTTAATACCACCCTCAATAAAGGCATTAGATGTCAGTCTGTCACACTGATCCCTGGGCTTCAATATACCAAGTCACACTGACCAAACAAGCGTCAAGGTAAGAAGTCCTGACCAGACACTTGCTCTAAGACCCCTATCACACTGAGGCGTTTTTCAGGAGCTTTTGGGCTAAAAATAGCAACTGAAAAACAGCTCTCCTGCAGTCCCAGTGTGAAAGCCAGACTGCTATTACACTGGAGCGCTGCACTGGCAGGATGTTAAAAAAAAAATTTAAAAAAAAAAAAAAAAAAAAAAAAAAAGGAGAAGAAGTGTATACACCACTCCTCATCCGCTCCTGTCCACTGAAATGAATGGGTACTCTGCCGAAGCGCCTGCAAAGCGCTTTGGCAGCAGCACTACACGGGCACATTTAACGCTTTATTCGCCACTAGCAGGGGTTAAAAGCGCACCGCTAAATCTTGAGTGACTGACAGCATACACATTTCTCCCACATTAGAATTGAAAGAAATCTGACCTAGTAATCTATACAGTAATGCAATTGTACCAATGCCAAGTTAATAAGAGAAGGAGGCTCCCAGCAGCCTTCAGTAGCTTTCCTGTCGCATTACATAAAAAAAAAAAAGGAACGCAATTGTTCTGGTTTTTGCAATCCACTCTTTGTTATATCCGAATTTGTCTTACAAGTCTACAAATCTTAATGACCAATGTTGCTCAACGTATGCATTAGTACCCACTCAATCAGAAGAAAAAAAAAAAAAAAAAAAAACCCCTAATATGACAAAAGCGGTGAGGATTTGCTCACACTATATAAATCAAAGTAGGCTGCTGTATGTTCTCAAATGTGCTACATTTTGAATAGATGCCATTAAAATTACTTTGAATGGGAGTTGCAGGACAATATATCCAAAGGTTGCAGCACATTAGGGTTTTCTCTCTCATTACATGGCACATATAGGGCACGTGGCTCCATACGAAAACACTAGTTGCTGCATTATTTCACAGTTTGTATTACAAGCTGCAGAGTGTGAACAAACCTATAGCCTACAATCAAGAGGCAACATTTGATTTTCAATGCTTATATGGAGAACATTCTAACTTACAAGTAAAAACGCTGTACTATAAGTAGGATTTTCTATTTTTGCCAGTAAACTTCTAAACAGCACGTTAAACAGAATTGCTAGCAGTACAATGGGGCTCACAAACTAGCAGACATGCACATCTAGTTAGGAGTGTGTGGCTTGTGAGGTTTGGATGCACACCCATGCAATCACCGTACCTGTTGATCACTTTATTTCTGAAGATTCCAAGAAAGTGTGAAACAAAAGTAAAAAATCATCAGACAAAACTACTAGAGATGGTAGGCAGGTCATGCAGACTACTACAGGTCACTATTTCCAATAAGTCCAAGGCTCAATTATTTACCATTGACTTTTAAAGCAGATCTACCATATGAAGAAAAAATTTGGGTGCCATTTTTAATAGCACCCCAGTGTCATTTTGCTACGATTGTCACAGAGCAAAATGCACATAAAAAAAGCACCTGGCTCAGTGCCAAAATTTGGTACATGAGTTTCTTTGGCATGACACATGCGCATAGGTTAGCCCAGTCATATGACTGGGCTGCCCTATGCGTGACACGCAGAACTAAGTGTCAATAGCAAGCAAAAGAAAAAAAAAAAATTTGCAAGTGGGAACACACGTTCTCACTACATGAAATGTGAGACCAACCCTTATTTCACTGTCTAATATTTGTGTTGCCTTAAAGCGGTTTTATATCCGCAGAAAAAAAAAAACCCCACACATCTGTAAAGGCAAAGGCATAATGAGCTAGTTAGCATGCACTGCATACTAGCTCATTAAGAAATACTTACCTTAGAACGAGGCGTCTGTATCTAATCTTGGTCCACGCTGAGGGAGCTGACATTTTGCCATCGGCATGTCTTCCGGGTTCAGGGCTAGGGCACTGAGTGGCCAGAGCCGCAATGACATCACTCCCGCACATGCACGCGGGAGTCTTCTTCCCAGCAAGGTTCAGCAGCGTCTGCATGCAAAGCAAATATCTCCTAAACAGTACAGGTTTAGGAGATATTCATTTACTACAGGTAAGCCTATAATAAGGCTTACCCGTAGGTGAAGGAAGGGGAGAAAAAAAAAAAAAAAAAAAAAAAAAAAAAAAAAAAAAAAAAAAAAAAAAAAAAGGGTATACAACCACTTTAACTGAATTTTTAAACCTTGCAACCAGCGTCATCCACAAACACAAAGTGCCCACTGGGACTCTTGTAAGCATGCTCTGTACCAGTAAAACTGACTGACTGCTCTAATGTAGTCATGAACATTTATAATTGCAGGTTTCATGGAGACTGCTTAAATGTTGAGCATGAAATAACAGTAAAGCATACAGATATCTCACACAGCAGCACTGGTTTAGCTATAGTTGTAAAAATGGTTTATTGATAGATCTGCTTTAAATACAAGAATGACCATTATAGAGCATACAACCAAATAACTGAGCCTGGAGTTGTGCCAATCTCCTTTCACTAAAAGTCTTAATGACAAGTGGTGAGATTGTCAGGAAAGTATGGTATGATGAAGATGTTCCAATGTACAATGGATTCTACTGGATATGCCAGTACAGCAATTTTGTAAATATTGGTAATTTATGCCCATTATCATATTTGGCCAAAAAGGACATCAAAAGAATACTGCTTCCACAAACTAGCAGGGCAGGAATATGTAGCACTAAGCAGGTTTATTTAAAATAAAAGCGCTCATTGGGGACAATCAATTTCCTGAATATCCTGACAACAGCCAACTATTCTCTAGGAATATCCTTTTACCTTCTGTACTCCAAACATTGTGTGAATGGGGGATGAGAGAGACATGATTACTGATGTAGAATTGAATCATATTTTAAAGCGTTTCCATTGCCGTTTCATACTCTTACCTTTTTACCAGCACCCACGCTTGCTTTGGCTGTGCCCCTGACTTTCTTCATTCTGTTTTTCCTTTCTTTACGCTGTTTTCTAGAAGTCTTTTTCTTCTCATATAAGCCATGCTTTAAAAGAAAGAAGTCTTTATGAGGGCAGATAGCATGAAATAAACACACACAAATTCTTATACAGCTTTACAACCCATTCAACACTTGTGCGACTTGTTTATGTGACTTTGGACATCAAAGTCACATGACAGGTAGTACCCCATGTTTTTATTTCAGGTACTTATATAGCGCAGTCAATTTACGCAGCGCTTTACATATACATGTCTTCCAATGATAATTCATATATGTGTGACTTAAAGTGGTTGCAAAGTCAGGTTGTTTTTCATCTTAAGGCCCCTTTCACACTGGGGCGGGAGGTGTGTCGGCGGTAAAGCGGCGGTATTCGGCCTCCAGGGGTGGTTTTACCCCCCCCCCCACTAGCAGGCGAGAAAGGGCTAAAAACCACCGTAAAGCGCCTCTGTAGAGGCGCATTACCGCGTTGCCCCATTGATTTCAATGGGCAGGAGAGGTGTATACACTGCTAGCGCACCCCTCCAGTGTGAAAGCCCTCGGGCCTTTCACATTGGAGACAAAGCAGCAGCTGTCTCTGGTCGGTTTGCAGGCTCTATTTTTAGCGCAGTAGCGCCTGCAAACTGCCCCAGTGTGAAAGAGGTCTAATGCATTTAGATAAAAAGCCTTCTGTGTATAGCAGCCCCCGTTATTTACCTGAGTCACATCTCTCTTCAGCGATATCCACAAGTGCTTTGGGCCGTTCGGGACTCTCCTCCCGATTGGCCGAGGCACAGCAGCAGCACCATTGGCTAACTGACTTTGACAGCAGCAGGGGCCAATCAGGAGAAAGGGAGGGGTCAAACCAGGGCTCCATGTCTGAATGGACACTGGGAGCTGTGACTTGGCTCAGGTGCCCCATAGCAAGCTGCTTGCTGTGGGGGCACTCGACAGGAGGGAGGGGCTAAGAGCCAAAAAGACCAGGCTGCTCTGTGCAAATCCATTACACCGAGCAGGTAAGTGACACGTTTGTTATTTTTAGAGGGAAAAAAAAAAAAAAAACACGAGACTTTACAATCACTTTAAAGTCGCAGCGACTTCAAAATAGTTCATGCACTACTTTGGCTCAACTTTCATGCAACTTGAGAGCCACAGACTTCAATGTTTACCCTTAAAAGTTGCATGAAACCAATACCTGAATGTTTAACTTTCAACAGTGGGTTCAACTTTGCAGAGGGACAAGTCACATCCAAGTCGCACCCATCCAAAGTCGTGTGACTGTGGAGTTGTACAAGTGGGAATGGAGCCTTAGACTTGCTTATTTTAACAAAGCAGAGCTATGCTGAAGGGTCTGTCTCCCACTCCAGAGTATCCAAGGGGGACTCCTTGACAGTTCCCTTATTTGTAGTAAGCTTCTCCCATTCTGACAATTACTTCCCAATCAGAAAACACACCTCACCTGTCACCTCTACCAAAATTAGTTTTACATGTTAAATAATTGGACTGTCCACTGTAGTTACCCTGGCAAGTCTGTGTTTGGGTTCGTTTTTCTTTGCATAGTCCAGGGAATCGTAGATCATGCCAAAACCAGTAGTTTTGCCACCTCCAAAGTGAGTCCTAAAGCCAAATACAAAGATCACATCTGGGGTAGTCTTGTACATTTTGGCCAACTTCTCCCTGATTTCAGTCTTTGGGACAGTGGCTTTTCCAGGATGAAGGACATCTATGACCTGTAAAACAAAGGAATGGTTGGTAGGCAGATTTTTTGCTATGCATCAAAAAACACAAATTGGGTTCAGAAAAATCCTATTGGAAAACAATAGCAATCCCATAAAGCTATCAGCACGAGATAAATGTGCATCTGAAATAGCTATGCTTATATCCAAGAGTGGAACTATGAAGCTTCATATTCTAAGTATATAATGTGTTCAATACCAAATAACAGGAATGGTTTTCAAATACATACCATCTGCTTCCTCTGAAGCAGTCTGTTGGTCATAAACTTCCTAGTTCTAATAGTGACGCTGTCGTTCTGGAAATAAATGAAAACAAGAGGGTCACACATTTAGGACAAAACCAAATAATCGTTCAGCAAAAACACAAGTTTGGACAAGCACAAGACACATGTCCCAATCCACAGCCAAAGCTAGCCCCATCTCACTACATAACAGCTCCCGCTACACCACTTTACTGTATGCATAAAGTGTAAGTTCACCTTTACAGGAAAATCTGGTCACCTTTACACTGGACTCCCCCAATCTGCCCTGGTCCCACTGTACGTTAAGTCTCGCAATCCTGCTCTGTCAGGGACTGCAATGTTGCTTCACCAGTCTAGGGATTTGAAACCCCTACAGCTTAATCTCCTTTCCGTACCTCTCAGCTTGTATGGACAAGAGGCAATTTATCTGGTCAGCACCATCTCATGGTCCAGTGTATGGTAACCTTACAGATTTTTCCGTAAAAGTGAACCTAAGCTTTAAAGTAGATGTGGGAGAACATCAATGACCACTGGCTGAAAAAATGACCCCTAGTAATCTGGCTGTGGCCATCTTGAGTAAGGGCAGATTATTCCTGTAGCATTTACTTCCTGGAATCCATCTGCCCTTAGCTCAGGCATGGAGGATGTGCTAGCTGTGAAAACCCCTCCTCCCCACCTGAAGACTCCTGGGATGTAGAACATTAGCTTAGGCCTGGAAACCAGTAACAGAAGAAAGGTGAAAAAAAAAGTTAAAAAAAAAAAAGCAAATATGATATACTTTCCTATCCATTTGCGAATGCTAGAAGCATATGGATTACAAAAATAGTCAATGTTGATTGGGAGAGTGAAGTTCCACTTTACGGCACTGCTGAATTTGTAGAGGCCAATCTGCAGACAGCAAAGCGGAATTAAACCCTTCTATCCTTGACAGCTAAGGCAGCTGCTTCAGTTTGATCTGTAACTGCCACAGTCCTGCACATGTGATCGGTTATGACACCAGCCCATTTGATGGTTTGACCAGTTTGGTTGAGGACACAAGCAAATGTGCCTGTTAGTAATTCCGGCATTCCAGGAATGTAACTTTTTTTTAACTTAAAATGATGGGTTTAGTTCCACTTTATAATTTAGGGCTCATACACACATTAACGGCTAGTTTACACTTGCTTCAAAACATGGCTTTGTGAAAGCTCTCTGAACTCCAGTCAAGGCCCCTGTCACTAACTAAAATGGTAAGCTTACAGGACTGTTCACACCTTGCTTTTGGGTCGCTTCAAAAATTATAACCCCATGTAGCTTTAGCAGTGCTTCAAAGCCTCCATGGAAGTCTATGGCAAAGCTCGCTTGAAGCCCCAAAAGCAAAGTGTAAACAGGACTGTAAGCTAATCATTTTATTTAGTGACGGGAACTTTGACGTGCAAAAAGCTTTAACAAAGCCTGTCCGAAGCCTTGTTTTGAAGTGTAAACTAGCCATTACCGCTGTTCAGGGGGATCCGGGCTTCAGCAAAATGGCAGCCTCCAGCAAGAGGAAACCAGGAGCAATGCTAAAGGCAATTTACAGCGCACATTTTGGTAGCAGAATTACTAATGTGAAACGAAAGTGCCTTGCTAAAGAACATTTTTTTAATCAAATTATTGGTTAAGTTCCAGTTTAAAAACGGATCCTTCCATTGCCTGTCACCACAGCCAGGGCTTCCCCTCTTCTCCCTTCCGGAATCGCTGTCTCTGGCCGTTTGAATGGCCAGGCCGCGATGACATTACCCCCGCACACGGGAGCCACAATCATATCGCTCTGCAGGAACGGTACATGCAGTATGGGGTCCAGAGCGCAGTGACATCATAGTGAATACCATTAGGAGACATGCCTTGTACTTCCATACAACCCTCATTAGAAATCACCTGAGGTCACTAAGAAGCCAAGTCCGTGCTGAGTGATGGAGAGACCTCCCCAGCCTGGGAGAGCAGAGAGGTGACCATACTGGGGGGACTCTATACAAGCACTGAGTGTACACTACAGCGCTCTACTACAGCACTAGGCAGGCCGCCTCAGCGCCCCGTACCGAACCCTCACAGGGTAGTAGGCCGCCAGCAGCCGACCCTACACTCAGCGCTTTATTTCCTATCTCTTATCACATTCCGTCCCTAAATATCCCGGCCGTCCTCCTCACACACTCCGGGAGAACACACTGACGAGAAAGCAGAGCCCTCCGAGGCCGGATGGCCGCGATATCCCGCCGATATTACAGCCCGCACTCACCATCTTGCCACCGTCTCTCTCAGGGGCGAAGGAAAGAAAGAGCGAGCCTTTCTCCGCCAATCAAATTGCAGCAGAAAGAGGAAGAGGGCGTGTCTACTCGAGCCCATACGAAGAGCGCCGATTGGTGGAACGAGCCCTCAATCTCTGTACTGCGCCCGCCTATTACTGAGCGCGTTTTGTCGTCCTGACAAAAATAAAGATATTTTTTGTAATATTTTAGTTGTGCGGTCATTAGAAGAAAGGCGAGTCTGGAGGAGCAGGAGAGAATGAAGAATTCTACCCGGAAAAAAAATAGCATAATCCTGACGGTGGCGCTGGAGAGCAGGTTGACGTTTGCTCCATGCGGCTCTATGGTGGCGGTGAAGGTCTCCCGGAAGTGATATAGACAACCAATGAAATGCTCCTCATGTTGTGAAGTAGGGGAGCTCACGTGTAGATGAAGAGTGAGGTGACGGCTGGAGCTCGGGGACAACATGAAGGAACAATTCAGGGAAACCGATGTGGCGAAAAAGATGTGAGTGTGTGATGGGAAGGTCCGTGCTGTATGGAGACGTGTGCTCTGCTCTCCCTAATCATACAAGGCGACATGTCAAGGCACTCGCACTATTTTTACATAAATGCATGAGACTTGTCTGTGGAAGAAAGCTTTGTACATACAATACACACCATAATATTAAAGTGGATCTAAAGTCAGGACCTTTCTTTAGGATAGAATGGATAAAGTACTGTCACAAGTTTTGGTATCTCCGACCCATTGGGGAGATTTCCCTTCATTTCCTCTTCTTGTAAACACAACAGGAAGTGAAAGGAG